>WOVY01009477.1:0-367876 GCA_013436015.1 Rhipicephalus annulatus | reverse complement strand
GGCCAGTGCTAAAAATAAACTATTACGGAAAAAACCACAAACAGTAGACCTCTTAGGCGCATTCGTGTCACACCAGCGTCGCAAAACAAGCATCGAATCAATAGGACTGCACTTCAGGGAATAAATAGATATTACAATAAGAACAAGGTGAAAAGAAATACAATTTCTTGCACCACAGATATGTGGCCCAGCTTAGTGCAACGTCGTGCGAGTTAATAAGAAGTTCCATAGCTAAGAAGAGCCTAAGCAAGTTCACGGCGGGAAAACGGATACGGCAGAATAGGGCTGGATAATTCGTTACCGCATATACATATACACATGTCGGTGCTGTAAGACAATTTGAAAACGTAAAACACGTACAGTCGCGCGCATTATAAAAGTTATCGCACGAGCGTCGACTCGCCTAGCGTCCCGGGGACCTATACGGTACGTTTAAGACTGTGAACATCAAGAATTCGCATTCTTCTCTCTCTCGTTGGCTGTTCCATGCTACAACAACCGCCCCGAACTCAACACGATTTTCTCTCTAGCCTTCCATTCATGCGAACAAGTGTATTTTTCGCGGGCTCTTATTTCCTCAAACGATTACAAAATTTATGGGGAAAATGTGTCAGAGCTGGTGCTTGGCACTGCTTCGTTTAATCAGCTTCCAAAGGAAAAAAAACATCACAGCATATTTACGGAGTGCATGATGAGTGGGGCGAAGCGTCCATACATCCGTCCGTCCGTCCATCCATCCATCCATCCATCCATCCATCCATCCATCCATCCATCCGTCCGTCCATGATCCGTCCGTCCGTCCGTCCACGCATCCGTTCGTCTGTGCGTCCATCCGTGCGTCCGTCCGTCGTTCATTCGTGCGTCCGTCCGCCTATCTAGTGAACACTCCAAAGTACCGCCATCTCGCATCTTTTCATCATATATTTAGCATATAGAAGTACCGCCATCCTGCGGAGATTCCAAGGACTAAACGAGAGGTGCAACTCGCGCACTTTCTTGCGGCTTGTGCTTCGTGTCTACTTCCCACCTTTCACCACATCTAGCTCATGGCTATATACTAGTTCACTATATTCGTGGCACTGCAGCCCAAAGCTCGCTAAAACCAAGGAGGTTACGCCCTCTAGTCCGGCCGTGGAGATGGCTACTTACTACTACTACTAATACTACTATACTACTACTAAATGCATGCATGCATGCATACATACATACATACATACATACATACATACATACATAACATACATAATCAACATACATACATACATACAACATATACATACATACATACATACATACATACATACATACATACATACATACATACATACTGTCACAGAACGAGCGCTAAAATGAGCGCGCCGCCAAATTCTTGCGGTAACGCGCGGAAAAGACGCCGGGAGGTCAAACAAGAAAAAAAAAGAAAACAAACATCCAAGGCTCCCCGGGCGCGCGCTCTCCCCTTGGAAGCGTGGCTTCGCCGACGAACCTCCTCACCCCACATCAGCGGCCGAGATAGCCCGCGAAAGTTCTAGAACGAAAGGGGCGTGGTCATACCGAGTTGAGTCATCGGCCGCGGAGGGCATTCCAACCCGTCTCGCCCTCTTCCCAGCCTTCGCTGTGTATCGCGCCGACGAAATGACGAGAACCGTCTGGAATGTCGCGCGCAAGATATTTAACCGAGCAGCCGAGATG
The DNA here is from genome assembly GCA_013436015.1 of Rhipicephalus annulatus. Classification (NCBI taxonomy): domain Eukaryota; kingdom Metazoa; phylum Arthropoda; class Arachnida; order Ixodida; family Ixodidae; genus Rhipicephalus; species Rhipicephalus annulatus. The sequence continues at coordinate 366,184 of WOVY01009477.1, read as the reverse complement.
AGAGATCAGGAGGAGACGGAAGTTAGCGCCAGAGCACGTAGGGATTCCGCCGTGTAGTCGGCGAAGGTTTTGTTCGTAGGGACGAAGCCGGAGATGAAGAGGATTTCCACCTGTAGGGTGAAGGCTCGAGCTACAGGCAAGAGCGTGTGTTTACCGCTATCAAGCGAAGACGCGTGGCAACAGCTGCGTGTGTGAAGCCGACGTGTTTCCGGCGAAGAAGTTTGAAGCATTGGAGAGTGGCCAGTTGAAGACGCGAGGTTTCCTGGAAGAGAACTTCGAGGGCTGCAGAACGACAACAACGCTGGACTTTGAGTGAGTGATTCTCAGAAGAGTATCATCTAGACTTTGGTTCCAAGAACTTTGGACTGAATAGGTTTTCTATCTCTTTAGTCTTTAAGTGTCTTGGTTGTTCAATGCATGCGACTGCATTGTAGTGGGTATCGTTGTCTGTGTCCGTTGCTTTGAGTGTGGCTGATTGTACTGTGTAGTACGTTGTTTGATTGGTGACATATTGTCCTCATCTAATGTGGAGTGAGCATATTTGTGTATTGTTTTTCGATCTGCCATTTTTGAGAATATAATTGTGTTTTGTTTTTCAACTCTCGGCTCTGACTTGTTCTTTGGGCCACAGCCGGCGTCCGCTGGCGCGCCAAAAAGGACCACTCTAAATTGTCCACGCTTTCGTGGTGCGGTTCGGGGGGCCGATATTTCGGTCTTTGGAATTAGCCCGGCGATCGCCTCCCTAATAAACGGGACCGGTGTGACAATTAATCTGGCGTCCGCGACAGGGACCTTTTGGTGCACAGTGTGTCCAAAGTAGTGAGAAAGAGCCTCGAGTTGTTGATAGTGCTATCGGAACGATTTTGTGTGTTGTTCAGTGTTCTCGTTAACGAGTGCAGGGGAGTGTTCCGATAGACTGATTTAGGCAGATACTTTTCGCACGCGGCAAGGTTTTATTTGCGAGTTGCGAGACACAATAGATCTCAAAAGTTAGTTGCGCTTGGTGAGAAGATGGGTCTTTCCGGCGCCGAACTATGGAAATGGGTAAGACAGAAGGAGAAAGAGGCAGCTGAGAGAGCCAAGGAAGAAAAAGCAGCTGAGTTGGAACGAGAGAGGTTGGCGGTCGAAAGAGCCAAAGCGGAAAAAGAAGCTGAGTTGGAGAGAGAGAGGTTGGCAGCAGAGAGAGCCAAGGAAGAAAAAGCAGCTGAATTGGAGAGAGAGAAGTTGGCAGCCGAAAGGGCGAGAGAAGAAAGAGAAGCGAGGGAGCGACAGCTGAAAGAAGAAAGAGAAGCGGAGATGGCTGAAAGGGAACGGCAGCGGCAGCACGAGTTGGAACTCGAGCGGCTCCGTTTGCAACAGCGAAGTGAAACTCCCGTCCAAGCTAGAGTTGAAAGCAGCGAACGGGAAGATCATGGCTTCCGCTTGAACCCGAGCAAGCTGCTCGTAGCGTTTGATGAAAGGAAGGACGACCTAGACGCGTACCTCCACAGATTTGAGACGATTGCGAGGAGCCAGAATTGGCCGGAACAGCAATGGGCAACTGCTTTGAGTACTTGCTTGAGTGGTGAAGCGCTCAGTGTGTACGGTAGGCTGACGCCGACCGATGCAGCCAACTATGCCAAGGTGAAAGCTGCTTTGCTGAAGCGATTTAGATTTACTGTAGAAGGATTCCGGGACAGATTTCGGACAGGAAAGCCAGCTGATGGTGAGACGGCTACGCAGTATGCCGCCGACTTTGCCATTATTTCGACAGATGGATTGAACTTTCAGGGACAGCGCAGGAGTACGATGAGCTTAGAGAGCTGCTATTAGAGAACAATTTCTTACTAGTTGCCACCCAAGCCTGTCACTGTACTTAAAGGAGAGGAAGGCTGACTCACTTGAAGACATGCTTGAATTGGCTGATCAATTCTTGGAAGCGCAAGGTGGCACTAATTTGGCCAAGGTCAAGAAGGAGTGTCCTGAAGATTCGAAGAAATCGGCTCCCGAAGAAAAGAAGCGTGCACCAGAGAGCATTCCGCGATGTTTTCTGTGCAACCGAGTGGGTCATCGCGCGAAAAACTGTCGAACGATCTTTACGAGCCCCACGGATGTAAAATGTTTCAAGTGTGGTCAGACTGGGCGCAAAGCAGACGCTTGTCGGAACGGAGTGAGTCAAACTCACCAAGTATCCTGTGCGCAACTGGCACCGAATCTGATGATAATAGCCGTCACCGATGGATTCGTAGAGTTGAAAAATGGGGAGAAAATTCCTATTGTGGGTGCCGTAATGACAAAACAGCCAACCGGTGTTTCGAAGGGAATGCCAACGCTGCCTGGAAAAAGTTGCGGACAAAAAGATTACGGTGTTAAGAGATACCGGCAGCTCCACTGTTCTCGTGCGGAGAGATTTGGTACGGGAAAGTGAGTTAACAGGCAAACGAAACCAGTCTGCCTAATTGACCGTACAGTTCGGATGCTTCCCGAAGCAGAGATTGAGGTGGGAACCCCGTACTTCAGCGGGAAGGTTACTGCTTTATGCACGACGACGCCCCTGTATGACCTTGTCATCGGAAACATCGACGGGGCGCGAGGGCCAAGTGATCCAGAATGTTTGGGAGAAGACCCTAAGATAGAGCCCTCGCCAATCCAGCAACCGCGAGATACTGTGGAGGAGCATCCCGTGACGGATCTCACTAGAGCCGAGGCGAAGCCGCGGCGCAAGAGGCAGCGAAGGAGAAGACGATCGTGTCGAATAAGTTCACGTGCTGGGCAGCTGGACGTACGTCGGCACGACCCCAACCAACCGACAGTGTAATGGTGACGGAGTTGGCCAGCCCAAGCCCAAGGCCATGACATGAATGAGCTGGTAAATAAACAGATAGGACCCGTTGAATGTTATGACCCGTTAACGGTGTCGGAAGTGACAACGATGGCTGAGACGCCGCCTCAGATGTCGTCGTTGGAAAAGGCTCGCCGAAAAAGAACGGGGAAAAACAAGAAGAGATCGAGCGAGCACCGCAAGAAAGGACGCAAGCGCAGCTCAAAGTACACTGGATAAGTGCTGAGGTCAAAGCAGAATGTGTTTGGCAGTGTTGAGTGCCATATGTTGTGTTAATGTGTGGTATCCTGTGTCACAAGTGTCGAAGTGTTGTGCTGTGATGTGATGTATAGTATTGTACCATTGTTGTAATGAGAGAACTTTGTACATTTGTATTATTGGGAATGTGTGGTGGAGTGTTATACTCATGTGCTTTCGGCTGCTGACCCGCAGGGCGCGGGTTCAAAATCCCGGCTGCGGCGGCTGCATTTCCGATGGAGGCGGAAATGTTGTAGGCCCGTGTGCTCAGATTTGGGTGCACGTTAAAGAACCCCAGGTGGTCTAAATTTCCGGAGCCCTCCACTACGGCGTCTCTCATAATCATATAGTGGTTTTGGGACGTTAAACCCCACATATCAATCAATACTCATGTGCTTGTGGTTGTGTTTTCACGTGTTGTGTAATCGAATTACAATGTACAATTGTATTAAGTGATCTATTGTGAATGTGACGTGTCATGAGCGACGGACTATGTTACAGTCTGTGAGAGTGTGTGGTGACTGTTCGCGCTCGTTTGTGTGGTTTGAATATTATGAGATAATATTCTTAAAGTGGGGGGGCAGTGTCACAGAACGAGCGCTAAAAATGGGCGCGCCGCCAAATTCTTGCGGTAACGCGCGGAAAAGACGCCGGGAGGTCAAAAAAGAAAAAAAAGAAAACAAACATCCAAGGCTCCCCGGGCGCGCGCTCTCCCCTTGGGAGCGTGGCTTCGCCGACGAACTTCCTCACCCCACATCGGCGGCCGAGATAGCCCGCGAAAGTTCTAGAACGAAAGGGCGTGGTCATACCGAGTTGAGTCATCGGCCGCGGAGGGCATTCCAACCGTCTCGCCCTCTTCCCAGCCTTCGCTGCGTATCGTGCCGACGAAATGACGAGAACCGTCTGGAATGTCGCGCGCAAGATATTTAACCGAGCAGCCGAGATGAGAGATCAGGAGGAGACGGAAGTTAGCGCCAGAGCGCGTAGGGATTCCGCCGTGTAGTCGGCGAAGGTTTTGGTTCGTAGGGACGAAGCCGGAGATGAAGAGGATTTCCACCTGAGGGATGAAGGCTCGAGCTACAGGCAAGAGCGTGTGTTTACCGCTATCAAGCGAAGATGCGTGGCAACAGCTGCGTGTGTGAAGCCGACGTGTTTCCGGCGAAGAAGTTTGAAGCTTGGAGAGTGGCCAGTTGAAGACGCGAGGTTTCCTGGAAGAGAAACTTCGAGGGCTGCGGAACGACAACAACGCTGGACTTTGAGTGAGTGATTCTCGGAAGAGTATCATCTAGACTTTGGTTCCAAGAACTTTGGACTGAATAGGTTTTCTATCTCTTTAGTCTTTAAGTGTCTTGGTTGTTCAATGCATGCGACTGCATTGTAGTGCGTATCGTTGTCTGTGTCCGTTGTTTTGAGTGTGGCTGATTGTACTGTGTAGTACGTTGTTTGATTGGTGACATATTGTCCTCATCTATTGTGGAGTGAGCATATTTGTGTATTGTTTTTCGATCTGCCATTTTTGAGAATATAATTGTGTTTTGTTTTTCAACTCTCGGCTCTGACTTGTTCTTTGGGCCACAGCCGGCGTCCGCTGGCGCGCCAAAAAGGACCACTTCTAAATTGTCCACGCTTTCGTGGTGCGGTTCGGGGGGCCGATATTTCGGCCCTTGGAATTAGCCCGGCGATCGCCTCCCTAATAAACGGGACCGGTGTGACACATACATACATACATACATACATACATACATACATACATACATACATACATACATACATACATACATACATACATACATACATACATACATACATACATACATACATACATACATACATACATACATACATACGTACATACATACATACATACATACATACATACATACATACATACATACATACATACATACATACATACATACATACATACATACATACATCGTGGACGCACGACCCACGGTATAGGGAGCTTCGCCCCAAAAAGTGAGTGAAGCTTACGTGTACTAAAGGCTCTCCCCGAAAGAGTATTCTGGGATGTGGCGCTGTTGTAGTTCTTGCTCGACGCTCGCGCGATAACTTTCATATTGTGCACGACTCTACATTGCGTGAAGGAAGTCGGAAAGACGAGCTGAAAGTTCTACCGCAACTGCTATAGTTATTATAAGTGGTGAGAAATCTGATTTTGAACTGAGTACGCTACCCACCACGCCACGCCAGAACATAAGTGGTGAGAAATCGTAGAACAAGTAACGTTGCTGAAGTCGACGTTTCTACTGATGTTTCTCTGGTAAAGCTTCAATTAAAGTTATGCGAATTTTGCAGGTTTAATTATCTTCTGCCTCTTAAGCAACTTGATCTTTTCGTTGATTCAGAATAACTGTAAAAGGGTTTTACATTGTCATTGATGGTGGTGACGATGATATGTGGGACTTCACGTCTTTAAACCAGAATATGATTATGAAAGGCGCCGTTGGTCAGGGTTCCGGAAACGTCGACCACCTGGTACAATACGCGGGCCTTTAGCATTCAGAAAAGTGAAAGACTGGCCTGTCATGTGTTGAAACAAAGCACGTTTTGAAAAGAAGGCACAGGAGAAAGAAAAAAAAAGAAAAGAAAGAGGGGATGGTAGTTCTGTAGAAGCATATGAAGCATGTTAGCCGTTGCGGCAAGCGCATATGGAAGACACAAATGTCACATAAATGCAGGGTGCATGTCGATGCAAAGGCCAGTTCGATCTTGCATTTCCCACATTCAGAGGTAGGACCGAAGTTAGTTGCGCAAATGGTTATCGGGCGGGAAGCGCTTCTCAAGCAGTGCTTAGAGACATGTTTTAAGCAAAAAAAGCCAGTTTCGGTCATATCACTCTAAAAAAAATCGAGTGTTTGGGGAGGTTTATGCTATTCAACATTAATCGTCATTTGACTCGCTCGCCTTTCTTTTCTTGAAAACCCGGCACCGGCCACTTTCCGATCAAGTCCCACTGATAACGTGCGCCGTTCGCGACAATGAACTACCAGAACGCGACGAAAGTTCTCAAAGTAGATAGAGGACGATTATTGTAGTGTATAAATTGCGAGAACTCATAGATTGTGTTCACTGTTTTCTAACTCCTGCCCTCTGGACCAACCAGTACATGGAATAAATGGTACGTAGCACCAAAGTCCTCGCCATTAATATGTCACCTTAATTGTGTACTGCGGAATAAGCATCCATATCCTGGATTTCTGCCCGGATAGGGAATGGAACTGAGCGGTTTTTTTAGATGCATCCCGTGACGGATCTCACTAGAGCCCGAGGCGAAGCCGCGGCGCAAGAGGCAGCGAAGGAGAAGACGATCGTGTCGAATAAGTTCACGTGCTGGGCAGCTGGACGTACGTCGGCACGACCCCAACCAACCGACAGTGTAATGGTGACGGAGTTGGCCAGCCAAGCCCAAGGCCATGACATGAATGAGCTGGTAAATAAACAGATAGGACCCGTTGAATGTTATGACCCGTTAACGGTGTCGGAAGTGACAACGATGGCTGAGACGCCGCCTCAGATGTCGTCGTTGGAAAAGGCTCGCCGAAAAAGAACGGGGAAAAACAAGAAGAGATCGAGCGAGCACCGCAAGAAAGGACGCAAGCGCAGCTCAAAGTACACTGGATAAGTGCTGAGGTCAAAGCAGAATGTGTTTGGCAGTGTTGAGTGCCATATGTTGTGTTAATGTTGTGGTATCCTGTGTCACAAGTGTCGAAGTGTTGTGCTGTGATGTGATGTATAGTATTGTACCATTGTTGTAATGAGAGAACTTTGTACATTTGTATTATTGGGAATGTGTGGTGGAGTGTTATACTCATGTGCTTTCGGCTGCTGACCCGCAGGGCGCGGGTTCAAATCCCGGCTGCGGCGGCTGCATTTCCGATGGAGGCGGAAATGTTGTAGGCCCGTGTGCTCAGATTTGGGTGCACGTTAAAGAACCCCAGGTGGTCTAAATTTCCGGAGCCCTCCACTACGGCGTCTCTCATAATCATATAGTGGTTTTGGGACGTTAAACCCCACATATCAATCAATACTCATGTGCTTGTGGTTGTGTTTTCACGTGTTGTGTAATCGAATTACAATGTACAATTGTATTAAGTGATCTATTGTGAATGTGACGTGTCATGAGCGACGGACTATGTTACAGTCTGTGAGAGTGTGTGGTGACTGTTCGCGCTCGTTTGTGTGGTTTTGAATATTATGAGATAATATTCTTAAAGTGGGGGGCAGTGTCACAGAACGAGCGCTAAAAATGGGCGCGCCGCCAAATTCTTGCGGTAACGCGCGGAAAAGACGCCGGGAGGTCAAAAAGAAAAAAAAGAAAACAAACATCCAAGGCTCCCCGGGCGCGCGCTCTCCCCTTGGGAGCGTGGCTTCGCCGACGAACTTCCTCACCCCACATCGGCGGCCGAGATAGCCCGCGAAAGTTCTAGAACGAAAGGGGCGTGGTCATACCGAGTTGAGTCATCGGCCGCGGAGGGCATTCCAACCGTCTCGCCCTCTTCCCAGCCTTCGCTGCGTATCGTGCCGACGAAATGACGAGAACCGTCTGGAATGTCGCGCGCAAGATATTTAACCGAGCAGCCGAGATGAGAGATCAGGAGGAGACGGAAGTTAGCGCCAGAGCGCGTAGGGATTCCGCCGTGTAGTCGGCGAAGGTTTTGGTTCGTAGGGACGAAGCCGGAGATGAAGAGGATTTCCACCTGAGGGATGAAGGCTCGAGCTACAGGCAAGAGCGTGTGTTTACCGCTATCAAGCGAAGATGCGTGGCAACAGCTGCGTGTGTGAAGCCGACGTGTTTCCGGCGAAGAAGTTTGAAGCTTGGAGAGTGGCCAGTTGAAGACGCGAGGTTTCCTGGAAGAGAAACTTCGAGGGCTGCGGAACGACAACAACGCTGGACTTTGAGTGAGTGATTCTCGGAAGAGTATCATCTAGACTTTGGTTCCAAGAACTTTGGACTGAATAGGTTTTCTATCTCTTTAGTCTTTAAGTGTCTTGGTTGTTCAATGCATGCGACTGCATTGTAGTGCGTATCGTTGTCTGTGTCCGTTGTTTTGAGTGTGGCTGATTGTACTGTGTAGTACGTTGTTTGATTGGTGACATATTGTCCTCATCTATTGTGGAGTGAGCATATTTGTGTATTGTTTTTCGATCTGCCATTTTTGAGAATATAATTGTGTTTTGTTTTTCAACTCTCGGCTCTGACTTGTTCTTTGGGCCACAGCCGGCGTCCGCTGGCGCGCCAAAAAGGACCACTTCTAAATTGTCCACGCTTTCGTGGTGCGGTTCGGGGGGCCGATATTTCGGCCCTTGGAATTAGCCCGGCGATCGCCTCCCTAATAAACGGGACCGGTGTGACACATACATACATACATACATACATACATACATACATACATACATACATACATACATACATACATACATACATACATACATACATACATACATACATACATACATACATACATACATACATACATACATACATACATACATACATACATACATACATACATACATACATACATACATACATACATACATACATACATACATACATACATACATACATACATCGTGGACGCACGACCCACGGTATAGGGAGCTTCGCCCCAAAAAGTGAGTGAAGCTTACGTGTACTAAAGGCTCTCCCCGAAAGAGTATTCTGGGATGTGGCGCTGTTGTAGTTCTTGCTCGACGCTCGCGCGATAACTTTCATATTGTGCACGACTCTACATTGCGTGAAGGAAGTCGGAAAGACGAGCTGAAAGTTCTACCGCAACTGCTATAGTTATTATAAGTGGTGAGAAATCTGATTTTGAACTGAGTACGCTACCCACCACGCCACGCCAGAACATAAGTGGTGAGAAATCGTAGAACAAGTAACGTTGCTGAAGTCGACGTTTCTACTGATGTTTCTCTGGTAAAGCTTCAATTAAAGTTATGCGAATTTTGCAGGTTTTAATTATCTTCTGCCTCTTAAGCAACTTGATCTTTTCGTTGATTCAGAATAACTGTAAAAGGGTTTTACATTGTCATTGATGGTGGTGACGATGATATGTGGGACTTCACGTCTTTAAACCAGAATATGATTATGAAAGGCGCCGTTGGTCAGGGTTCCGGAAACGTCGACCACCTGGTACAATACGCGGGCCTTTAGCATTCAGAAAAGTGAAAGACTGGCCTGTCATGTGTTGAAACAAAGCACGTTTTGAAAAGAAGGCACAGGAGAAAGAAAAAAAAAGAAAAGAAAGAGGGGATGGTAGTTCTGTAGAAGCATATGAAGCATGTTAGCCGTTGCGGCAAGCGCATATGGAAGACACAAATGTCACATAAATGCAGGGTGCATGTCGATGCAAAGGCCAGTTCGATCTTGCATTTCCCACATTCAGAGGTAGGACCGAAGTTAGTTGCGCAAATGGTTATCGGGCGGGAAGCGCTTCTCAAGCAGTGCTTAGAGACATGTTTTAAGCAAAAAAAGCCAGTTTCGGTCATATCACTCTAAAAAAAAATCGAGTGTTTGGGGAGGTTTATGCTATTCAACATTAATCGTCATTTGACTCGCTCGCCTTTCTTTTCTTGAAAACCCGGCACCGGCCACTTTCCGATCAAGTCCCACTGATAACGTGCGCCGTTCGCGACAATGAACTACCAGAACGCGACGAAAGTTCTCAAAGTAGATAGAGGACGATTATTGTAGTGTATAAATTGCGAGAACTCATAGATTGTGTTCACTGTTTTCTAACTCCTGCCCTCTGGACCAACCAGTACATGGAATAAATGGTACGTAGCACCAAAGTCCTCGCCATTAATATGTCACCTTAATTGTGTACTGCGGAATAAGCATCCATATCCTGGATTTCTGCCCGGATAGGGAATGGAACTGAGCGGTTTTTTTAGATGCACCTCAGCAGTTATCGGTAACATTTCTGATAGGTCACTAGAGTAGGAAACAATAAATTCGGTGGGTGAATCGAGGCTTTAGAGTATCGCAGCAACGAATGTATATATGTAAGGTGAAAATCGCCACTTACAAACGGACTCGGCATTTTCTTGTGAGATGCAACGTCGTCTTTATTGCGTGTAGCGTGCGTGCGCGCGAGGTAAAGACAGCACGCAGAAAGAAATGAAAAAAGAAAAAGAAAATCATAAATTGATTGATATATGGGGTTTAACGTCCCAAAACCACTATATGATTATGAGAGACGCCGTAGTGGAGGGCTCCGGAAATTTAGACCACCTGGGGTTCTTTAACGTGCACCCAAATCTGAGCACACGGGCCTACAACATTTCCGCCTCCATCGGAAATGAAGAAAATCATAAAGCGAAACACGCAATCAGTGGTCTGTACTCTGAGGTCTTTAGTTTTGGGTAAATGTAGATGTAATAACTACATTGATCGGAGTTGTACCCCTCTTCCTCCTCTCTCTGAAATAAGATCCTTCCCACTGTTCTTCTTCTCCTCTTCTCATGGCACTTACCCAATGCAGGGGATTGGCCGAGTGTTAGGTGATTTTTTTTTGTTTCTTCGGATTACTACTCGCATAAGCTAGGGATAGGTTATACAACAAATTCAATCACTGAATATTAATATTTAAATGGTTTAAACTACGAAGAATTTAGCTCGGTGTTATTTTAGTCTGACTGATATATTCGTCCATGGCGTAGTAAACACTCCTGTGACTGTAGCCCAGAGTAGAGGCGCCGAATGATAGAACAACTGATTAGGATATTTCTGGACCCAAGTTTCGTAGAGGTGGGGCTATGAATCTTCTTCTCAATTACGTATACCGGCGACAGTATAGAAAGCAATGACTGATTGTTTCCTCCTCCTTACAGAAGAGGCACAGAGGAGACACTGTTATTTCCACTCTTATTTCCACCATTACCATTATTTACTCCTTCCTCTTCTCTGGAATTTGTGTGTGTGTGTGTGTGTGTGTGTGTGTGTGAGTGTGTGAGTATGTGTGTGTGTGTGTGTGCGTGCGTGCGTGCGTGCGTGTGTGTGTGTGTGTGTGTGTGTGTGTGTGTGTGTGTGTGTGTGTGTGTGTGTGTGTGTGTTCTTTGGAAATAGTGATTTGGTTTCATTTGGACACCCCAGAGCACTGAGATCAACACGAAGGCACTCTTCTATTCTTTAATTCATGTAGTGCTGTAGAGAATGATTGCGAAAAATGAACCAGACGTCGACCAAAAAGTTTTCTCTTGTATCAACGAAATCGCTGCGCGTTTCTCTTCGTTTAGCGCCTAATGCGAGGTCTCTTGGCAACCTTGTAACTAAGATGGCGGCCTCCATGGAAATTGTTTTGCTGTATCTAGAATGAAACATACATCCATACATAAGTGCTTCATCTCCTTTTGACCGTGCCTTTTGACGATTTAGAGTCCACTACCGCTTTCGAAGTACCGTCGTATGTCGATTCGTCTTGGTTACGATGAAGCTGAAACATCTCAAGAGCATATTAGATGATGTCGACTCCTTTGATTCCCCAAACGTTCACTTGGAACAGTACCCGACGCCACCGGACATTGCTGGTGCGCTTGCACTTTCTTCTTTCGCAAAATTTGAAAAAAAAAATGTAGGCTCCGCTTATGTCACTTGTTTTAGCACACTTTTGTGGTGCCCTCGGTTGCTGAAGTCGTTTGAAGACTGTTAACATACCGAAATATAACTGAACAGAGCACACCCTTGTCCACTTATGCGCAGTTGCGCTTGTTATGTTTGCACATTTTTTTCGTTTCTACGCAGCGCACATGATGCACCATGTGTACAGCCAAGGGGAAATCGAAGGCAAACTGGTGGCCGATCTTGGTTGCGGAGCAGGGATACTGAGTATCGGTGCGGCGGTTCTGAATGCGGGGTGAGCTTTATTTTTTTCTTCATAAATATACGTTGTTGAAAAAAAAGCAAAACGAAAAGCGTAAGGTTGTAGTATTGCTGTCGTCCAAATGTGGCTTAAGAATAGGTTGTCTCTGTAGAAAAAGTGATGCCAAGGTCCAGGTATGTAGCGATGTTTTATTTTTTCTCGAAACAATATTCCTGGCTATGCCACTCCGGTGACCATCTTGTGAATTGATCCCAGCTGCGCTAGATTTTCAGCTGGTCTTCGTTTAAACTTTAATTCTTCACCAAAATAGATGCGACTGTGCATAAATCTTTGTTTCAGGAAAGTTTATGGCAGTGGTACTTGTGCGTGTTTAAGCTGGTTGTTACTCAATTGCACTGCTATAGTGCGAACTTCGAAGACAAGAGAATGTGACACACACAAGCGCTGCTTAATGTGCTCACTGACATGAGAATTTCGGAACCAAGCACGTTTAATATTTTTGTCTGCCCACCACTAATGTTTGTGCATTGACAAGCCTACAAAAGTTGAGTGCACTCTTGTTGAATTGAATGTAAAGCACACTTTTGTGTTGCGTTTGCTACCAGACTTACAGTGGGATTTGACGTCGATGCTGCTGCCCTGCAAGTGTGTTTGCAAAACTGCACAGACATGGAAATAAGTGCCGTGGACATGCTACAATGGGACCTCACACGGCCGCCCGACGCGCGATGGCGAGGTGCATTTGACACTGTTGTTATGAACCCTCCATTCGGCACAAGGACAAAGGGTAGGTAAAAAGTGGAGAAGCCTGATACCTTGTGTGGGATCAAAAATGAACTTTGCATATTGACAACCGTTCATTAGATTCATGTTTCAATTTATAAGCTTACTGGGTTTCAAAATTCCACATTAAGTCACAATTTCGTGGTATGAAGGTGATCGTATTGTAGTGTGAACACACATGGTCAAAGACACAGAGGTATACTGTGACACAGGCACCCTTTCATTACGTCTTCACATGAAGACATGCGTCCAGCTGTGTGCTTGTGTTTGCGTCTTCATGCTACACTTTGACGAGCCCGTAGCCGGGTGGGTATGGGTGCAGGGCCGGGCTTTTCCTGAAATTTAGCTAGGGGGAGGGTGTTACTAAAGACAAATAATAAAAATATATGTTATCCAAGACCTTCAACAAGTGCCCCCCCCCCCTATCCCTCCAAAAAACAATGCCTGACTATGGGTCTGCTGTGACCATCAGCATGTACAAAGTAGCTCAACTAGAACTCTTCCTCCGAAATTGTGCTTTGCACTTCCATTGCAAACACATGCAGTTAGCCATTTGTAGAGTGGCTTGTTTGTTTTATTTCTTCATGCATCTTCAAGAAATACAGACTTGTACCATAAAAAGAATGAATCGGGCTGCACTTCCGATTTAATTAATGGGACATGGAGTGTGATATCCCCTAAACTTAATATGCTTGTAAGGTAAAGATTGTGGCATAATTTCACCTCACTGTTCATATCAATCCGTAGCGGTTGTCTTAATTTTATTTCCCAATGGTTTCCAACGGTCGACTGGTCCTCATCTGGGCTTACGAACAAAGTCGACGCTATGCAAACATTACAAATTGACATTGTGGTTGAAGAAAGGAAAAAGAGAGAGAGCAAAAAATCACTGATGTTGACAGTGGTGACGTACACTGTGCCAAACAGCTTTCCTAGACTCATTTGCTGGAGCAAGCAAGAAAGAGAAGTGTGAAAGAAACCCTGTTTGTAAGGAAGCAAGTGCCTTCGATTTGGGTGAAAAGTAAAGAACTGAGACAAAAAATTTAAACACACAAATAAAAAATAAATAAAAAAATTAAAGAAAAAGAAAGGGGGAATAGAGCGGCTTCTGCAACGCGCCTTTGAAGGTCGTGGAGAGACATTGTTTGTGTGCTTGGCTGGCAGGCAACTACTTGCAGCAAAAGGTGCATCCCTGGCCAAGTCAGCCCCCGATCCGGCGCTTTCTGTGGTACTTGGTGAGAAAAAGGAGAAAAGGTGCTTCGTTGCCGCCCACACGTTCCATATGTGTGGGGTCAGATTTGGGGCAAAGAAGGTGCATGCGCACAAGGCCATTTGAGAAGTACAGTTCAACACTCGGGCTAGCAGACACATGTTGCCAAAATTATGGCACTCGTGCATGTATCCTGCCCTTGTATTACCGCTCCCCGAGGTGCCTGTGGTAGAACGGCTGGTGCTGAGTAGGCTCTCTCATGAAAAAAATAATAAAACAAATAAATTAAACAAGAATGGTAAAAATATAAAGAAAGGTGAAATGTGAGAATAAGACGAATAATAACCAAACAAAAGGAAATAGAGCACATAATGCAAAAGATATCTTTTGCACTATGTGACCTATTTCAATATGCTTGGTTATTAATCATTTAATTCTCTTATTTCACCTTTGCTAATATTTTTGCTGTTGGGATATCTTTCACACTATATGACCTATTTCATTATGTTTGGTTTTACTTCAATACACTTGAAGCAGTACAATGAATGACCCTTATACTTCCTTGGCTTCATTATCTGGTAATTTTCATTACACATTGAGCAAGCTATCGCTCAGGCCGACCTCTCTGCCTTTCTGTAAATAAGCCTATCTCTATTCATTAGGCATTCTTCTTGTGTTTTATCCATATTGCCCTAATGAAATTTTATGAAACTGGGCATGCCAAGTCTATGGCTTCCTTTCACCGCCACGGTCGTCTAGTGGCTAAGGTACTCGGCTGCTCACCCTCAGGTCATGGGTTCGAATGCCGGCTGTGGCGGCTGCATTTTCGATTGAGGTGAAAATGCTGTCGGCCCGTGGGCTCATATTTGGGTGCACGTTAAAGAAACCCAGAAGGTCAAAATTTCCGGAGCTCTCCACTGTGGTGTCTCTCGCAATCATATGGTGGTTTTGGGGATGTTAAACCCCACATATCACATATCTCTGGCTTCATATAAGACAACATTCTTCATTTAAGTTGATTAGGAACCAAGTAGGCTTTAGTAGATGCCGTGAAATTATGGTGTTTTTGGTATCCTGAAAAAGTGATTTAGTAGTACGACTCAAATTATATTCCCCTTTTGTGTCCCTTTAGAAGTGTTAACTCGTTCAAATTCAAATACTAAAGAAGGCACAATATAGTATTTTCATTAGTAAAGTTCATGTATAGTAGCATGTCAGTATACACCTAATACCTAATGTAAAAAGCCACTTTTGCAGGTCTCGACGTGGTTTTTTTGAAAGTCGCACTCTTCATGTCATCAGGTTCTGTGTACAGTTTGCATAAGACTTCAACAAGAGAGGTGAGTCCAGGTTTACTTTATATTGTAGTAAGCTAGGTTATGCCCCATGTCAGCAGGTTTCAAATGGAAAAATTTCAGCTTAAATTACACTATCAGTGCCAGTCTGATTTATGGGGCTTAATCATCCCTGCTCAGTATTATGTACTTACGCAAGTGTGCAATGTCAGTTCATATAGACTTGAGAAAATTCATTTAAGTGATCTAATAACTATTCGGCCTATGCTTGACTTTTGAGATAACTGTGGTAATATATAATAAATTGAGAGTTCTTAGTAGTCAACATTTTTAAAGTGCACATAACAATCGCACTGTTTTATTGTATGAAGAAAACAGAGCTTTGTGCAGTAGTGTTTCTATTCTTTTTATTATGAATGTTTTTGCTGTTCTGCAAATTAACACCATTATGTGCTAACAATTTTACATGAAAAGCAACAGAATAAAGATGTACTGTGGTGGTATGAACAAATATCCAGTTCTGTAAAGTGCAACCTGTGGCATTGTTATGATAGTGCTGTCTTGCACTGTATGTGTTACTATGCAAGCTTCACTTTTAAAAACAATACCTGTGTTCCTTGTACCTGAGTGATCCAAGGTGCTTGAAGACTACTTTGTCTATGTTTCATTCCAATTGCTTTGTCTGAACATAAACTTGATTTGCAGCGATGTATCGTTTACCGTCATTGTTATTAAAGATTCAGCATTATTCTTATAAAATGCATCGGCTTCTGGTACGCTCTTGTTTAGGACTTCAATTTCGAGCTATTTTTGTTGTGACACTCAATACGAATGCAAAGGGGGTGAGCACAGCAGAATCAGTGTGTTGCTTTGTGCACTGTTTGTATTGGCCCTGCTTCACATCAGGGAGATGATTGTTGTCACATTTTAGTGCATTTTTTTTTATGAAATAAAAAGGTATCTCATTATAAATATGTCAAATTGAAGCTTTTGAAAACTCTGACACTGAAATTTAACTGCAGTTTCTTTTTTAGTGCTAATGTGCAGTCGGCTCTTAAACAAGTGTTTTCAAGATGCCTCTTTTGGTGGAACAAGGGTTCAGCTTCTCTGTAGCACGCGGTTAATAACAAAAGAATTGATTTGAAAGACTGTGGAGAATTTTCTTGACAGATTACCTTAGGTAGCCTGCCCATTCCATTAGGCTAACTAAATCTTGATGGATTGTAGGTTTTTCACTTAGGCCCGTATTGACAAACACTCTTGGAATCGAAACTCGACCTCAAGGAATCCTTGAGGGCTGTTTCGCATTGCAGAAACCTACCTCTACTTGAAATGACCCTCAAATGGAGGGATCCCCAGTGTGCCCACACTTCGCGTTCACCATTTTTCTGATGAGCCTGCAAACGAGGCTGAAGCAATGAGTTATGTGACCGGGAATCGTTCAAGCAAACGTCTGAATCCTTTGGAAGAGTGTAGTGATGCGGAATTGAAGAGCTTGTTACATCTACTGATGTGCGCAGCAGAGCCTTTTTATTAGAACTATTTCGCTAGCTTCTCCATACGCATAATCAGTTTTAATTAGCACTACATAAGAACACATGTCCAGCTGCTCTGATGCATGAAAAGTTGGTTTACACGTGTGCATTACTATATTCACTTACGTGTCGCATGGATGTTCCTCCTTGCTTGCGAGTCCTTTTTTACATAATTCTGGCATCTGCTTTTCTGTTCGTGCATAATGTTTCATTGTAAGTTATAGTAGTCAGCACACACTTCTCTCCATGCATTGTTCTTTGCTTCCACATCACGGCCATTTGTGCGACGGCTTTCAATCATTCACGCATAATTTCGAACTAGTAATATTAGAAGCTCCTGCTCTTTCTCTGAGTAAACAAAGCGCACGGACAGCTCCTAGTTAGCGGTGCTTTTTCACTTTCTTTCATAGCAAAAATGATCCTAAACACAATAGATAGGCAATAAATGAGTCCCAATATAAAGAACGAACAGCTTGATCGGGTGCGGTGTGCACCAACAAACCATCTGTTGTATTGTCTGGTGTACACAAGGGCCTTTGCACTGCGACGAGCTCACACGAAAGGAGCTAGTTAAAACAAACTTTTGTATTTATAATAACTGCTTTGAGTGAATTTAGACTGTCTTCTTTTTTTGGGGCGGGTAGAGGGGGAGGGGGTAAAGCTAAGATAATAGAAATGGAGATGCACTACGGCTCATTTACAGACGGCGCTCGCAGAGGAATGCGCTCGTCTGCAACATTTCTTTCTTCCGCAAAGCATTCGTTCCATCATAACATTTTGTATGCGATGGTATCTACGCCTTGAAAGACAGGTTAAGCGGGTCAAAGTAAGACTCGGCTATTGTGGTCTTCTCTTTCACACCCTTTTATACCTCTCTGCCACCTGACAGTGGAATATTTCTGTGTGAGAACTAAAAACAAGAGCACTGTACGTGTGTCCTCTGTTCACAGAGTAGTCGTTTCAGGCTAGCTATTACTGATCACACTGCCTACATAATAATATACCGAATGCACGTATGCCTGTTGTAATCTTCGTTGCGTGTATAGAAGTAATATCGAACCCTGCTACCGCTCAATCACATAATAGCTTGTTATCTTGTCAGGCACAACGTCAGGACGTATGTCGCCACAGCACACAATGAACATTTCCTCCGCTGTGTTACTCAAAAAAACAAAAAAAAACATTGTTTATAACGGAAAATAAAAAGAAATGTTCTCGTTTAGATGCTGCAGAGCATGTTTTACGCAGTATATATTTACATAGTCTCTTTCCTGTATGCCACTCAAATACTTTGGAGTAGAGGACGCCTCTGTGGGAAGTGCTCCATGTGAAAGAAAATGTTGAGGGATATTTTTTAATGCCACTTTCCCCTCGAGTTGGGGAGAAGAACTTCCCTCGACTCCACGGATTCAAGGTGGAGAGCCGATTCAAGGAGTGTTTGTGAATACGGGCCTTGGTCTGTATTGAATTGGAATAAGGTTTAACAACAGAATGTGTGAAAGTGTATCCCTAAAGCAGATAGTTTTCTGTGTGCTTTGAAAAAACACAGCCTGAGGGCCATTTCTGTTCAACAAGTAGATGTCACACTGCCCTTGCACATTCTCCCCTTACATGTTACCTTCTCATTGTTATAAGCTTCTGTTTTTCGTGGTATATGAATCGCTTCTATTGAATTTGATAGTGCAACCTCTTACTTAATTCTTGCTTAAACATTGATGTCGCTGGATTTCACCTGCAATCCCAGGAATGTAAGTTAGTTTGGTGTAACTTTCTGTTTATTTTTCAGCATATTAAGAAGAAATCCGATGAATGGGGTGTCAACTGCAGAGTTGTGGCAGAGCTTCGCTATAACATTGACCGACTGTACACATTTCACAAGCGTGACTCAGCGGATGTTGCCGTTGACTTTGTCCATTTCTCACCACGCAAAGTCCCAGGGAGCCCATAGATCACCACATATCTGGTTAGCGCTTATGTGGCCACTGTTATATGCAAGTGATACCCTTGTTACACGGGCACGCTAACCTCAGTTACGACGAATCTCACTTAACGTTTATATTTTTAATCACAAAATTGAGTGTCACGTAACTTTGCTTTACCCAAAACGTTATTCTTAGTTTGGGTCGTAAAGCAAGTCATGTGACACCCAGTTTCGTGTTGAAAAATGAAAACGCTAACTGAGGTTCATCGTGAGTGGGGTTAGCGTGTCAGTGTAACAGGGGTATAACACCTTTCATGGTTGAGGATGTAAAAACAGTTTATTTGGAAATCTTTACAAACATGGGGTCATGATTCCAAATTGCATATGTACAAAAGCGAGTCATGCATATGAAGAACTTGTGAACATGACTCATATCTATGTCGGCAAGTTCTACTCATTACAAAACAACTCACAAATCACAATATATAACACATTTGACAATAGGGTCCTGTAAGTATGCTTTATCACTTTTCAGTTTGCAAAGCATAGTATTAGTATGTGTGGAATTTCTTGCTTTGAGCTTCACTTATCAGAAGGCCTATAAGATATCTAAATGTCATTTTAATGCTCTTGAGCTCTGATATTTATTTAGAACAATTAGGAAAGAAACAACAGTGCACAACACAACACCAACTTTTTTGCTAGTGACCAGTGAAAATGGCTCTTTGCAGCAGTCACGTAACACTGACAGCATATATTAGCTTTGTTACTGACAAACTCATCTCACCCTAATAAATGAAAAGCAAATATTTACATATAGAAACATGTTTTCAACTGTTTGCTACTGCATTACAGAAAGCAGGTAAAGTACAGTCGAACCCCTTTATAAGAGACACTGATGTAAGAGACAAATGGGTATAAGAGACGCCAGTGTGCCTATAGTAAAATACGGGTTGATAAGAAAATGCCTACGTGGTGCTGTGCTTATAAAAGACATCTCATATAAAAGACAAAATTTGCTGCCTAGAGCATGCCTCTGATAAAGGGGTTTAACTGTAATTCAAGTAGTGAAGATATTCAAAAGTTTTTGAAATCGTGACATCAGTAATATTTGTACTTTGTTATATGAATTCATGACATTTTTGTGAATAAGTGCTCAGTAATGTGACCAAGTAAATGCAGATTCAAGATATAAAAACAATCTATCTGCATGACACGTTATCAGGTCAATTTGTGTATAGTCACATGTATTTGATGGCCAGTTCGACATTTCTTAATGGGCTCGAGGTCTCGTATGTAAAATGTTAATTGAGGTACACTTCACAACATGCTGCTACATCATCTAATGACCTTTCTAGTTTGTACTTCTCGTATGGTTATTGCCTAGTGCTGACAGTCAATTTTATATGTATACCACATATAACATAAGTGCAATGTCCAATTAATATTGAACATGTTGTTCCAATTCTGTAGCAGCTTACTATATGGTGCCTGTCTATTGGAAACAGTGGACACTTCACAGGTGTATTTGTATAAAAGAAGCGCATATTGGCAGAGACATGATGCCAATTTTTAGCACTTGCTATGAATATGTACAACATCCTGTTAATAAATGAAACACAAGCTGGCAGGGTTTTCAAAGCTCAAAGTAATTCCATTAGTGTTTCTGACCAATGTAATACTGTTTTTTTTTACTACAAGAAAGCATTTCCAGTTGAATTATTTATTTTTTCTAGTAACCTAAATGGAGTTTGCAATCAAATGCATTTTTTATGGCTTGAATGTAAGCATAAAGACACAGGTGGCTATTTACAAAGGCATGTATACACACTAAACACGAAAACATGCTAAGGATCTAGTGTTTACAGTGACAATAATGGGAAAAACATAGTAAAAAAATGTTGTGATTGCTGGCCTTTAATTATGAAAAATATGAAATGAACTGCAAGGTTATCATGGCACTATGAAGAAGTACCGTCTAAAAAGCCAGCAAGAACGACTTGTAAAGCGATGAAAAATTACCCGTCTCCTTGTGTTCTTTAGCACACTGAGATCGTCAGTGTGCAGAACTTATTCAGTCTCTGCTTCCTTCCTATCACATTAGTGATTAAAAGGGAACTCATGTTTCTCATACCTCGGCAGTGGTATAAAGCCACATATTGATTGCAGTAGTTGCCTAGATCAGTCGTTCCAACTTCACGCTATTTCATGCCGGTAAAATTGCCTTGAATGCAATTTCTAGCTGCATTTTATATTTTCACTGGCACTATATTTTTTTTGCATTCCGATTAACTTCCGTATCTGACAGCACAACCATGATGCCTTCATGGTTTCGTACAATCTTAAATTTGTTGAACTGACTTTGGGTGTAGGGCCTCAATAATGACAATGACTGAGAGGATGCCATGTCATTTGCTTGTTTCTTTACAGCCAAGTATTTTGTCAGGATTGGACTAGCAATGGGCGGATTGATGACTCATTTTATGCGATAAAACACTGCACATTGCAATAATGCATGCTAAAATGAGAAAGAACATTCTTTCAACTTCTGGCATACAATGATTATGATAGTAATAGAATGAAGATATTTTTAATGAAAGCAAAATATTATTCCTATGGGATTAATGAAAATGTGTTCTCAATCTAGAACCATTTTGTGAAGATTCACTATGCAGGGCTTTTTGAAATATTATAAAACTTATGTGATTTGGCCTTACTTTTGCAACTTGACAGCAGTAGCAGTTAGAGGAGGCTCTAAAACAGCTCATGTGAATTATCCAAAACAGTAATGCAGCAAAAGTAATTCATAAAAACCATGTGTTTCAAGGAAAAATACTTCTTTGAAGCGGATCTATTCACTGCAGAAGACATGGCCAATAGCTATGAGCAGTTTCATAAAAGACAAGGGTAGCACTGATCTCTGGATAACATATGTTTTTTTATTGCATTGGAAAACTATTGTGAAGTATACTGAAGCCAGTGATATGATATCACTGGCTTCAGTATAGAGGCTATGATATCCGGCTCTTCAAACTAGCCTCCCAATGGATAACAGTTATCGGCACTGGGCTCGGTTGTTTTCTTGTGCTGCAGCCGGAGCTCTAAGTGAGAGTGCTTAGTCATGGCAGGGTGCCATGGCATTTGGCTTCAGGCTCTTACGGTTGTTCAATGAGACATTCAAGGACCGATACCTGCAAGAAGTATTCCCCCGAGCATCACAAGTCCTTGTGCATGGGACTTGTCCCATGAGAGTCATTGGAAGAGGCTTGCAAAGTTTTGATAAGCCCATCCGCTTGGGCATGGGCTGTGCACTCCTTAGTCACTTAAGGGGGAGGGGGCACTAAGTCAGCCCCATATAGTATTGACTTAATAATGCTATGCACGTTTGTTATTTCCAACTTTGTTTGATTTGGTTTCCACTCACAGAGCTTGGGTCAGGAATGCTCAATGCAAACTGCGCGTTATTGTTCGAGAACGTTCACGATCATTGTAGATCGTTCTGCTCGCCCGCTAGAAACGAACACTCGACATTATTCTAGAGCTTGCGCGAAGACCAGTGATAAGGCTGGAATATTCAATTACACATATATAAGTGCCGCCATGCTTAGCCGCTTGTCAGTTTATTGCTGGCCGACACTCTGTTCACCACCATCAGTGTCCTTGTGTTGCTGTAATATGACCTTCAGTTTCCTGCCCACAAGTTCGACCAAATGAACAGTTTTCATCTGAACATCGAGTGTGCTCTTTTCGACTACGTCACAATCGCGTGACAATAGGAAGGGGAGTGCTGCGATGATCCGTTGTCCCCCCCCCCTCTCCTGAAGTGGGACACTGTGCGTGACTATGGATAAACCGGCATTGGTAAACTTGACGCATGCACAGGAACAAGAAATGGCTTTCATGGTTTTGAAGCCATTGGCCTACATAAAGCGTTTTTCAGCGACTGCAGCACAACCCACGCATATCCAGAGATCAGTGGGTAATTGCCCAAAGAATGCTATCACAACTATACAAGCACATCACCGTCGGATGGAGCACCTACAGTCGCTGGCCACCAAGTTTTTGATAGTGGTCGTCACGATGCTGTCTTCATTGAAATATGTCAAGTTGAGAGGAACGTACTTTGCCTGGTTGCAGCTGGATACCTGCAAAGTAACAATACAATTGGAACAAAAACAAAATTAGTTTGCTTTGGTACATGATTGTAAGCAAAGGCACTTTCCCATTATCTCTGTAGAGCAGTGGTTATGAAAACTAATTGCATTGAGGGATGCACATAGAAGATCCCCATTATAGTTGTGATAAAAATTTGGAAATCAATCTATCCAAAACTTTTTCGAGTATGCCAGGAACATCAAAATTCACCCTGTACTTGGAGCTGCTCGAGGGTGTGCGGCCTGAGATTGAGTGAGGCACTGTGTTCACCAGAAATGTCGATTCGTGAACAAGGGCACACATCAGTGTGATATCTTGTTCCTCAATTGTGGCGTCGTGCGCTGTATCAGCAAGGTGATGGACACTGTGGGTGATCTTGTAGCATTTTTTACTGGCTCGTGTTATTCATTTGTCTTCTGTGGGCTGCTGTCTCTTGCGTTGTTTAAAACGTGTTTTTACAACAATAGCAATTTTATAGACACTTCTTGTGGATTTTCACCGTCGGCGTCGTCGTGAGGTTATACAAAGTCTGAGTGCGTGAACAGCGCTTAGCGAGTCGTATGCGCTAGTGACAGCGTGTGAGGGTCGCCGACGATGTTGGTTTGAACGTAGAGGAAACGTGCCAGCCAGTCGCACCAAAAGAGGTCCTATATTGGGTGAGGGACGCTGCGTGACTCCGACAGGAATTGCGCACTTCTATCCGCCAGGCGTGGTTGCGCTCACACTATCTTGAGAGGGATCAGCTGACGGCTCGTGCTGTGTTCGACATGCTGTGTTCCCAACGCTCACTTGCGGCGAAGCGATAAACAGCACGAAGATGTCTGCGCTCGCCGCAGCAGCCATGCTTTCTTGCGCCATCGTTTCGCTGAGTTACAGCAGGTCTGATTATACAGTAGTCGACTGCTAACTTAACTTCCCATAACATAGCAATTTATTAGATGCGAAGTACCTCTAAGAATCACGTGTGTAACACCGTACGAACGTACGTGCGTCCGTATGAATGCGCCGCGACGCGTTCCCCTCGTCGCAGGTGTTGGAGCGGTGCCACGTAGGTCACACTGCAACTGCGCGTTACATGACGCTCCCCTCGCACGCAACACGCTCGCCGCGCCGTCCGCAGCTGCCGGCTCGTCCGCCCTCTTGCAACACACTTCTCCCTCACTTCATCCTTTCCACCGCCGGCAACGCTCGACCGCAAATCGAGTTGAAACACTGACTCGGCTCGTTTATCTGCGATGAAACTTACGCGAAACGTAACCCGCCTCCCGTGTATGCGTGTGTAAACGCTACACAGAGTTTCGCTTCAAGCACCCGCGTCGACGCCCGTATCAACCGGGTCAACGCCGTGCGCACCGCTGCTGCTTCGCACCCCACCAGGGTTTTGTTCCCGTGGCCTTCGATTCAGAAGTGTGGCACCATGACCACTAGGCCACCGTGGTGGGTTGCGTCCACGTATACGGTAGCCGGATGCAACTTAAAGGGACCTTAAAGGGGCACTGGCACAAAAGTTCGTGGCTGAGATAGCCCGCGATATCGATTCTCGTGGATATGCGTATATCATCTGCAAAATATAAACAGCGAATATAGCTTGAAAATTATTTGTGTTTAATGACATTACGGTCCCGTTTCTTGTTCGAAAAACATTCTTGGTGTAAACCGCGCGGAAGTGCGTCGCAGTTACGTTGTGCTTCCATGGTCGAGCATTGCACCCGCTAGGTGGTGATAGTTGCACTCAGTGGTTTGTCATTTTTCAAACCGAAACTGATACTGGTTTGTAATAACGAGCCTGTAATCAATTATCTGTCGCACGCTGCAGGAAACGATGTGTCGTGTTATGATTAACAGGCCCCAGGAACACACTGCAGCTGAAAAACGCTAGGCCATGATTTTTGTTTCAGTACCCCTTCAAAGTAAAACAGAGTACAGCAAACTAGTTTATACAATACATACACAATAAATTAGTTTAGGCTAACAAATTATGCTCTAAGAATGTCAGTGTCTTTAATTTCACTCCCTCAGCTTCATTAATAATTGAGAAAATTAACGTCAGAACTGCCACCTTTACGTTTAGCGCATAAATCTTTGATGGTTACGTCACTTACTTCAGTTTTTTTTTTTACATTTTGGTGGCATTGGTTGGTTCAACGAAATTTTCTTAAAGGTGGGATTGAACCAACTTGGAAAAACTGAAGAAACTACGAAATTCTACTGGGAAATTCGACTGTGCCGATAAACACAGTTAATTTCCCGTATTTCAGAACACTTGGCTGTATTGCTGCATTGTCAGCGCCCAGTGTCTGCGCGCGACTTGTGACGTCAAAATCGGTGAGGCACATGCAAGGTGCTCGTGTTCCTGTCCTCTTTTTTTTTCTCCGTCTCTCCTCCCATCCCACTCTCCTCATTCTACTACTAAAGCACTGATGCACGCTCATCCCGACTCTACCTCAAACAAGTGGAAGAGGTCCCTCAGAAGTTCACTTCTCGTCGACCAGCAATCCAGCAAGCCCAAGAAGAGCCCGTTAGGTATTCACTGTCGGTACATAGCGATTCTGGGAACCAGGGTAGAGGGAAGTTGAGCGGGTCGAGAGACGCGGGCGATGGCTGGCATTGTTGGCGTGCTCAGTTTTGGGCGTTTGTGACGTCATCAAACGTCACCGCCTCAGCACTGCTGCCAGACACGACAGTTTGTGAAAAATGCATTAAATTCATCATTTTTCTGAAGTTTATGCCTAGAATGAAGGTTGTCTCTATTCATTGCAGTACCGCGCCAGTCTTTCAATTTGGTTGAAAAGCGTGGCGGCAAAAGTTTTGTTTACTATCCCTTTATCTTTGTACGCCAAGTCTCTCTCAAAAGCAGTGTCATTCATTTTTACTGATTAGGAGATATGCGACGTCTAGTAGAATCGTAAAAGGCCATGACGTCATGACGACTGGCGAGGGAACCTTAAAAGTGGCGTTACCACCCACATTTAATTTTTGCGCGTTAATTTAATAATAATTAAGAGTAATTTACTGCTGCGATAAAAAATGATTTTCTTTTTAGGGTTTAGAAAGCCCGGAGACACCCCGCCCTGATGACCGTAGCGCGACGGCTGATCGCCTCCGCGACTAAAGAAATAGTCCCTGTCATCTACTCAGCATTGTTTTCCGAAGGCGAAGCCGCCGGCAGTCCAGTTCATTACGTCAGACTGGAGTGCGTTACCATTGGTGCAGGCTTGTGTGCATCATTTGAGGAGGAAATGCTGCAGACTTCTATGACTATAACAACGTTGTGTTGTACCTAGAAGATATTGGCATATAACAGAGTTGCAAGTGACGTCATCCCCTTGGGGCGCTAGCGGCTTCCGCCGCCTAAGGTCCCCAGATGAAACAAGTTTCTAGGGACCTTACCGCCGCCATCTTTGTGGTACGTGGTTAGGGTCGCTAGAATGGTGGCGCATATGTTTTCTAATGTGGCGCTTAGTCGGTTCTGTTGAAACGACGAGAGGCTGTGTGTGACAGTGTGCATGACGCTGCAGTGGGTATACGGACAGAATGCGGTTGTGCTTACGCAGAGACCACCAAGATGGACGCACTGCCGTTCCGGCGCTGGCGACATCTTGGGGGCCCCGCCCCTTTACAACCCTTGAGGGGAGGGCATGGTCGGAGTTCGCCCTATGTCCTCTATGGTTTAAAGGCCAACCCCGGCGATTTTTGAGGTCAATGGATTTGAATGAAATTCGCTGGGTAGATTCCTTTGCCTATTTCCGTCATTTATGCCAAATTACAGGCTTGAGAGACGCGCTGATTGTTTGTAAATACATTCTAAAGATTGCCTCGAAAAGCTCACCTCGCTTGCCAGAATTATTGGCAACACTGTCTGTGTGACGTCATGTGTGACATGTCAACGAAAGTGACGCAGCTGATGGCATCGCTACTTTGACCGCGACAGCGTTTATTGTGTAGGTCACTGACGGTGGCGGTGTTTGACATGGGTGTAGCACGGGAAAGCTTCCGTCCTCTGTGGTGTTTGGCCGGCGCTTCGCTGGTGTGGCTTTTACAGTTTTCATACCCCGCGCCGGTGGGACCAGAATAGGCACCGCACACTGACCAGAGGGAGCTGCGTTGCTCACACTGACGCGTCTCAAAGTCTTTGACACTCGCTGTTAGGAGCACGCGGAAAATAGACGCTTCCGCTCGTCCCTCATGTAGCCCGGCCACGATTCGCCGACAGATGCAGGGCGCGAACCGCGCGCGTCGCATTTTATTTTTCAGCGACGCCGTATGAAGGTTGCTTTTTTTTTTATCCGCTAGGATATGTATTCTGGCACTGCAGTCAGACTGGAAAACTCGACTGGACAGTGCCTATACGGCCTGTGGTTCTTACCAAATAGTACGTCATACGCAGACAGGGCGCCCGCTTGGGTTCCGGTCCCTATAGTGCGCTCTTCAGCCGCTAAGTGCTCACTTATTAATGTGTTTCAACACACACGCGCGCGCGCGCGCGCAAGCGCGTTGTATTTATTAATGCAGTGACTGGGAAGTGTGGCCATTTCCCTCTGCTAGAACGGCGCTCTGCTGTAGTCGAGACACGTTTTTCACAATGTCTCACAGAAGGCACGCAGACACGCACACGCACACACACACACACACACACACACGCGCGCGCGCGCGCGCGCGCAAATGGTACATACAGTTTTTGTTTAATCTAAAGCAAGAGTTGCATGGCCTCCGAGATACACGCTGCGCGCTCGCCATCTTGGAGGTCATAAAGAGTCCCACAATGCCTCACAGATGACAGCACATTATCTAGTGTTTGCTGTTTGCTTAATCAACGCCTCTGGAAAGGCATGATATGTTCTCCGCTAGATGGACATAGTTGTCCATGGCAGTAGATCCATGGCAGAAAGGGACAAGAAGGAGACGATTCTTGTCCTTTTGTCGTCTTTCTGTTCTCGCGCTATGTCTACCGTCATGTCATACCAACTAGCCCAAATCTCCACACTTCGTAGTTGTCCATTTTTGGAGCTGTTCGAAAGTTCCTGTGTGTTTTTAGCAGCGATGGCTGCACTTTCCCGGCCCTTTTCGACGTTGTTTGATGGCCTCCCAAATGCTTTTGCAAATCACCGAATGGGCTCGTTTTCGTCGTGACAGCTGTCGAACGAAATGCGTTAAGGAGACTCCTTCCGCTACATGGCATTTATGTAGTGTTTTTCCCCCGAAACAGCTGCAAGTAACATCGTGCCTTCGTGGTAGGACACCTGCTTGCCACGCGAACGGCCCGAGTTTAATCCTCAATGGGACCGAAAATTTTATTCTGTATTTTACTCGCTTCTTTCTTGATTTTTCGCTGACTAATGATTTTTCGCTGACAACCGACGGTGGAATTTCTGCGACACGAGCTCTCTAACGCTATTGCGTTAAAATTATTTTGGAATCTCCTGTGCATTTCAGCCATTGGGCTCGTGACAAGAGTGTCTAAGGAACATAGAAACACTATTACCTTGACATGGTCTAAAAATCGCCGGAGTTGGCCTTTAAGGCCGGTGGTAAAGATGCGCGCAGTAGTAAAGAATGTGCTCGCGTGTGTATTTTTCTCTTGGGCAAGGTTTTTAAAAAACACTTCTTCAGCTACCATCAGTGGCTTAAACCACATTCAAGAAGCAAACGCGCCCTGAAGCAATTGGCTCGTTTTTCGCAATGCTTACCGCAAAGAATTTTTTTTCGTGCATGCCGGCGTTTCCATGTCACTAATAGTACCCAATGTTGTTGCTGGTTAGTAGACATAGCTTTATGTATACTTTAAGATACACATGAAAGGCAGTTAGTGTGCGCACTGACTATTACAAACATCGTTTCTTCTGTAATATATATATTGTGTGATGCTTTTTTGTCACTTCTTTGTACTGATTCTGTGGAGCTAGCTTGACTGCTACCCTTTCTGACTCTGAGAAATGGGTTCTTCTGCGCCTGGTACAAATGTGGTGGCACCTTTAGCCAACATTGTTGGCAGTGGACTGGTAACTTTGTTGTCTGCGGATAATTCAAGCGCCAGCTTCCATCATCTGCCGGACGTGATTACTCGACACGGAGGTCGCGTTTTCTTCGTATCGACGACTTTGTTGTGCAGTGTCGTCTGTGTTTTCCCGTCCCTGTCACGGTTACCGCAGGGCAACGTCGCGCCGTGTAACACAATAAGGTGCAGCGCTAGGGGAGGCGTCGCCGCGTCGCAACAACGTGGTGCATCGGCCTCGTTACGCGTCGCAGCTGTGTTGCAAGGCCAGTGCGCTGTCGTCGCGTGTGCCGGCGTTCGCTTACCGCTCTGACGCATGGGCGCATGCTTCCTTTCCCGCGGCGTCTGCGCCCGCCGTGACAGTGACACGTGCCGTGGCAGTACGAGTAGGTGAAGCCCTCCGGGTACAGCACGTTGTCCAGGCCCAAATCTGCGTGCGCCGCACGTGCGTGGTCAGTAACGACGCCGGACACTGTAGGCGAACTTATAGGCGCTTGATTATGTATGAACAACGCACTAACAGAATACACATGATCTGAGGAAAACCAGAATTGATACAGGCACTCGGTCACAACAGCATGCCCAATCGCTCGGATGACTAGGTTACAAATTCGGGCTGTCCAGGAGGCCCGCCATGCGGCGCAGAGCTCCGGGCTCCCTGTCCCGACGTGGGAGATGCCCCCTACACCTGGCGTCTAGCCGAGTGTCCTTCAGGACCCCTTTTTTGGGCAATAAAGTTGCACCACCACCACCACCAAATTACAAATAAGACAGGAAAAATATGGAAATAGTCAGCTTATGCCGTGTTCTGAAGTGCATAGGTGAGTGCCAGAGCCCCATTTGTTTTTACATTCACCGCCGATAACTACGTTATCCGAAACAGTGAGGATGCACCGTGCACGCGTCAAGCCACACACTTTATACGTGCCTCTCCCTTACTGTTCTTTCTGTATATCTGATTTACGTAGCATAGTGGACCACACGCGCATCTAGTTGACGTACTATTTATTCTATCCACCCTTCAATCAGCTCAGCTCACTGAGCGGCCGTGCAAGTAAGGTTACAGAGGTGGGAGACGACAGTTGCAGCCCTTTCATAAATGTTGACTTTTTGGGCTTGCTGGTGCAGCATCGCAAACCACCAGCACACGGTCGCATCATACCCCCGTTATCGCTCAGTCTGGTGCTGCAGCTCCTCTCAAGGTCACTTATTTTCCCGTATCTGGCACACCTATTTCACCCTATAGCCGACACTCTGCACGTCGTACCATCTTCCAGACCCCGTGTGTGTGGTCTTTCCCTGCGTTTATGATGGAGCTGGCCCGAGCCTCTGGCGGTCAAGTCCATTCCTAGCCATTCGATTTGCTCGTGGGTGGCTGACATGTGGTGGCTAAATTATATTGTACTAGAGAAGTAAAGTTGCTTTCAACCATACATCAGTTGTTCCGTGTTTCCGGGACCCGGATTTGGACCCTTAATGAGTGCCGACGTATCTCACTAAACTAAGAAAGGGCCTCATCGGTAACGATTATGTATACCCTCTTTTTCTCTTCGAAACACTTTCCCAGGGAAAGATTGAAAACATTCAATGGTTTCAGATAATTTAAAGTGCTGGTCTCAGTGGCAGGATAGACATGCCTTTTTACCGATGTACACGATTGCCTTTCATCGAACTGTGACCTCGTGCCTCACCTGCAAACGTGACATCGATCTGACGAGGCGTGCATGCGCTGTGCGTCCTGTAGTCGCCGTCAACCATCGTCGCGTCCTGGACCTTGCGCCGGCGTCGTCGGTGGGGTCTGCGCACAGCCAGTGAAGTGTTGACATAGCTTCATAACTGGGTGAGGTACACCTTCAGATATTAAGAATTAATTTTATGTTAGCAATTCAAAATGCCTAATGCGAGTTGGAAACTATACAGAATCGGATTTATATTTTTGCATCATCGCTCTTCGTGATCATGTTACGCGGGGATGTGTTCCAAAAAACAGTTCTGTGGAACACGGAAGCTTGACAAGATGAAAAAAACTGGGAACAATGGGTGCCGTTGAAGTCAACGTTTGAACTAGCCGACTTGTCTTCGAAGCTGCAACTGGTGCCAGCTTGGGGCACGCCTACGTGTGCGTGCGACGGTTGGCAGTCGGAACCTTGAAGAAGACATGTCCTTCGAAAGGTAACGCGCTAGTGAACACGGACCAAAGGAAAGCGCACTGTCACACAGACGGCTTTCTTCTTCAGTCCGTCTTCAGTAGTGGCTACTCTTCCAGGAATGAATAGCCATGTGTCAGCTCTCCCAAGAAACATCACTCGAAAGACACTGTTAATGAGAACAGACTGTAATGCCAGGGAAAGTATAGGGGATGTTATTCGAAATAACTGTGATGTCTGCATTATTGTCGGTTAGTTCTAATTAATATTGTGTATAGCAAAGAAAAACGAAGAATACGAGCTCTTAAATATACACTTTCCTTCACTCTAAAGACAGCTACGCTTGTCGAAACGAGGGCGCTAGCTACAACGCGTGTTCACAGATTTTTTTTATTCTATGGATGTTGACAGTACTAGAGCTATGAGGAACGTAGGTGCCCGTTTTGTCTGCATGCGCTCAAGCAAGAATATCGCATTTTTCTAAAGTAATATGGATACTCTTAAAACTTATTTTTATACGAGGCGGACTTCTGGCCTTGGAAGAGGAGTTCGTATATATAGATAGCTTGCATCAGTGAAGCCGCCATACTCGAGCAGCATTGTGATGGGGCGCTGCTTCCGTGATGTCGCATAAAGAATATACGGGTAAGTTGAAGGGTTTGCTTTTTTTTGTTGCTAGACACAACATCAACGAGAGCTGACAGACAAGAAGGCCGAGTGAAGGATAGCGTATGTTATTTATAGTATATGTGATGCTATTTATAGTAATTATGAGTAACGAAGTGTAAACGTAATCATGCCGATGGAAAGTTTTATTTTCATCTGCTCTACTTCTTTCACGTTTGCGTCTTAATGCTACAAATAGCATTTTCTACACACTTCCTTGGCTTTCTTGTCTGTAACAACTATTAACGGGAAGGATAGTAATACATGGCGCACGGGCTCTGTTATTCTGACACAGATGTTTGTGGGAATCGAAGCTAGCCCGCCCGCCGGCTTTGCGCGGGTTTTGTCGCCTCTTTCTGCCGTTCTCATGTCCTGACATGACTCTCCTCTCCTCCACGGTATGCCGCGCTGGGAGAGCGGGGAGCGACGTTTAACCCCTCTCACTAGGTAGCGAATGTCGACTGTGGCGCCGTGCGCGGAGTCTCGGGACGTTTGGCGCGCGCTCGTTGGGAGTGAGTCACATCACAGAACACCTCTCCGGGACGACTGAGGGTGAGCACGCATCTCTTATCCGTCCGTCGACGCCTATTGTTGGGGCTCGTCGGACTTCGCCAACGGCGCTTCGCGCCCGCGGCGAACGCTCACCTTTTGTTGCCCCTTGCTAACGCTAGGCCGAAGAGCGGTGCGGTGTCCTAGTGCGTAGTCAAACTGCGCCGACCCGTATCTCTCCGAAGCCATCGCGAGCGCCTTTGCCCTCGCTGGAGCAAGCGAGCCTTTTGTCCCGGTGTCACCGTGAATCACTTTTGCTCACGGAGACGTGCTCGTGGGCCGCGGCACCCCTGTGTAGTACTTCTCGCCCGTGGCGTGAATAAGCCTATTTGCTTTCCCGCCGCGCCTTTGCAACCGGCTCTGTACCGCGCTTTGGTGTTACCGCAGACAATAAAATGTTGCGACCTTGAGAAGTACCATGTTCTCGCCACGGCGGCGGTTAACGCGTGCCCTGCAGCTCGCTGAGACCGGACCCACACTAGTGGCCGTACTCCTTCGGGATACGTGTACACTACACGTTCCAACCGCGTCATGATGACATCGAGGTAACTTAGCCGCTACAATTATTGTGCTGGGTTGACTAGCGTTATCGTGCAGACATCATGTTGAAGCTTCTGAACGTCAAAACGAGGAGGCGATGTGCCCGCAACAGATAATTTAACTGCCTTGTGAGAACTGTCAGTGGAGATCATTTTTGTATGGTGTTTCCGGAAACACTGCATTAGGGCTAATTGTTTTTCTTTCTCTGGGAAGTCTGCCCATTTTCTTTATTATCATAGTTGTGCCCAGTGGGTAATATGCGGGAACAACGAAGCTGCGGTTCTCCCTTCCATGTTTCTCATATGATTTTCCATGATCACTGCACGGCTGCCGCTTCCTTTGCGACCTAGAGTTACTGTATATGCTGTGGCATATACATTAAAGCTATCGCGACCTAAAGCTTCTTAAGGGTCTTTATCGCAACCGAGGCAGTTACGCCATCTGGTAGTGTATCTTGAAACCTGAGCATGACGTGTAAACACACATTTGTCATGATGATAGTTATAGCGCGAAAACAAAACGACGACACAGAGACAAGAAGGGATCAAAAGACACGAGTCTTTCGTGCCCTTCTTGTCTCTGTGTCGTCGTTTTATTTTCGCGCTATAATTATCGTCATGCCATACCAACTAGCCCAAGCTACCACACTTCTAAGACACATTTGTCGTCAAGATCAGCCTTAAAACAGCGCCGCTTTTGAAACCTGAAGTGAGGCTGTTAGTTCAAACGAAGCGCTCACATCAACCGACCTGGCGGCGTGGTCTTCCCCGACGAACTGCGGCGAGTCGCTTCCCGGTCCCACGGCTCCGGAGTCGTGGAGAAGCACCTCGACGACTTGCAGGTCGAGCGTGGGGTACGTCTCGTTGTCCAGTAGGGACGACTCGTTGTCCCGCAGTCCCGGATGCAGGCGCATGATGTTTGGGAACGGGGACTCCTGCTGGCCCGCTGCGAGCGACCGCAAACCAAATGTCAACAAGCGATCGTGTTGTCGTGTCGATTTCAAGGACAAAAGGCATGGGATTGAGAAGTACGTAAGCCCGAGCTTCGAAACGCTAGCCCGAACCTAGCGCACTCGTACAGAAGGACAGTAATTAACGACACTATAGACCTTTTCGCAGACTGCTTACCGGGTGCCGTTCTAATCCTCCCTTGGCTGTGACAAGTAGGACTGACCCCCCTCCCCCTTCCAAATGCGCTGCGGGGGCTGTGACATCAGCCTTTGTAGATTGGAGTATATGCACTACTCTATAGAGTAGAGCTTTGTATCCGTGGTACTCTCGTGCCCCAGATAAGCATGGCGATGGTTTTTTTTTTCTAATCGCCGGCTCACATAATTTTACTCGGCGTACAGCAAGTGCAAGTGTCGAATGAGAACTATACAAAAAAAAAAAGACCACCCAAGACAGAAAAAAACAGAGAGTACGACGAAAAGAGAAAGAAATAGAGCGAAAAGGGGAAAGAGACATGCGAAAATAGAGATGTAAAAAGAGAGAGAAAAAAAGAAGGGAAAACATGTACAAAAATACAGATGTAGAAGAAAAGAGAGATAGAGAAAGGGGAGAATCAAGGAAGGCCACCCCAGCTGCGCTATTCCTTCACTCAGTTCAGACTTGGGCCCATTCGTGCGAAGCTGCCATAATTTTTTTTCTTAACCGTCCCATTAAACTGCAGCATTGGTCACCCCCGTGGGTATACGTACCTTCCGTCTGAGCACAACTCATGTTGCGGAAGTAGCGGCCGGGCAGCAGCTTCTTGCCGCGAGCGTCCACCACCTCGATGTCGAGACCGTAGTTCTTGTTTCGCAGCCGGTGCCATCGACTCACGGCCGACTTCACGTTGAACTCCTCCCAGCCCCGTCGTCCACTGGAGAGCGTCCGTCTGGCGATCAATTCTTTCTTCTCTGTGAGCCACCACCGAAAAAAAAAGAATAATGATCTCACACAGTTGCCGGTACGTGTTATCACTAGTACCGTAACGAACAAATAAAAGTAATTGTCGCACGAGACAAAATTCTAGAAAGTTGGCCTTGGGACCTGACAATGAAGTTTAAGAAATGTTAACACTGTAGAAGCGTCGTGATTCGGACTAGCTGGTATGCATTCATGTCAACAGCACACAAAGTATGGAACCATGCAAGATAAACGCTCGTTCTGTGCCTTCTTTTGCTTTCTCCCGCCTTTTGGGGCGCTGTTAAAACGTTAACATTACACCAGCGTGTTTGTAGTGCTAGAGCCAATGTTCTGAAACCTCGCTATCCGTGGAAAAATAAACATAAACTAATACATTTTATTCTTTTTGCATGCAAGAAATAACCTCATCACTTGGATAATCGTGCCAGTGTGCTTAAATTTCAACGTAGCTGCGTAGTTCATGCTGAATGTGTGCGCCTTTTTTTTTCTTTTGATAAGCTGTGATATATATAGGGTGTGCTGAACCGAAGCTGTTCGAGTGGTTAATCAGTGTACGGCACGTGGTAGCAGCAAAATACGAAAAATAAAGCATCACATACAAAGTCATTACGCCTGTTACGTCCCAGGAATGTGCTAATTACGCTGACGCTGCATTTGACAGATAAGGTGAACCCTATGCGACCAAAGAGCTTTAAAAAATTTTTTTAACCACCTTGTATACGACAAAGAGCTCTGTCGCACAACACAAATGTGATGCAGAAAGCGGCTTTGTAGGAGAAGTGTTTCTTTGTCAAGTCGCCGTTGCGGTTTTACGGCGGCCAGGTTGGTTCGCCATGTTGAGTTTGTTCCTTAGATCGTGCTCAAGGTTGTGCATTCATGCGACAAGCCTTGCATAGACGTTACTTAAACCCCCCTGTTTGAGTACCAACATGGAGGGAGGCGAGATCTGCGATGTGACGTTAATGGTACCAGTACATCGCATGCAGGTTCTTCCGTTATTCAAGCACCGAGGCCATTTACGTTCCGGCGGTGCAGTTATTACATTTATTCAGGCTATCCACCAAGAGATAATACTGATTTCACGGGGCGGGTAAGCGTGGTCAACGTAATAACTATCCTCATAAACAAAGCCGCCGCTTTGGAGCCGCAGTAAGTTAAGAACCTATGTCCATGATGTCAGGTGCAACCTATCAATAGCTTTGTACCTGATTTATTATCATTTTTTGTTCTGACCCGCAGGTTGCGAGATCGAATCCCGGCTGCAGTGGACGCATTTTCGATGAAAGCGAAAATGCTAGAGGCCCGTGTACACACTCTTTGAATAACCCCAGGTTGAAATTTCCTGAGTCCTCCACTCCATCCTCTCTTATTACCACATCCTGGTTTCAGGACGCTATAGTAACTCCAACAAATGAAATTATTAATTATTTCCTTGTTGTTGTTTGCTAATTCTCCTCCCTCTCCTTCTCTCTTACACGTACCCCGACTGTTACGTACCCTGACTGTTACCGCACAGTAGGAACATGCGTGCCGAGAAGCAAAATAGAAAGATACGAAAAAAAAGAAAATGGTGCTTGTCACACAACACGATTATGTCCGCAGTTTACAGTACGCTGCCCTAAAGCTGACTAAAAGAGAGAGCAGTTTCTAATGCAACCGGACCTGCGAAGGAGGTCCAGTGGCTATAGTGTTCGACTGCTGACCAGAAGGTCGCCGGATCGAATCTCAGCCGCGGCGACCGCATTTCGATGGTGGGGAACGCTAGAGGATCGTGTGCTTGTATTTAAGTGCACGTTAAAGACCCCTAACCAGGTGGTCGAAGTTTCTATAGCTCACCACTGCGGTATCTACCATGGTAATATCGTGGTTTCCGGAACCCCCGTATTCAAGAACGCTGCTTGACTCGATCTTGACTTGCCGCCGACTTCAATGCAGCACAAACACGTTTCGAACTCTCTGTCTTTAGACGGTGCCAAAGCTGCAGCAACGCATGGACTCGTTGCGAACGCGCTGCATTAAAGGCGGTTTCAAGTCAAGTCAAGTGGCGTTTCTGAATACGGGGGTACCGCAACTACATCGAACGTTAGCCGGGGCAAACGGAGAGAGTGTTTTCCTTTTGCCGGTTCTCACGTTCGGAGGAATCGTTCGGGGCAGTTCAATTTCTTCCACGTGCCTAATAATGAAACGATAGCGCTACACATTCTATGTACCAGTGATTTATGGGGGTGATGCTCCGTGGTACCTAGCCTTGTCTTATGTTGGTGTCACGGTATAGAAATAACGGTTGATTTAGTCGAAACATATGTGAGACAAAAAAAATGTTTTACTGTGCACTTCGACTTACACAGCGGATAATTACAGCATAAAAATCGCTGTTCCCGGTGAAAATAACCTATCGAGAAAAGTATTGATGAGTTCGTCTCTACTAAATTGTGCCCAGATGTTGATGCTATTCAAGGAAACCTGTAACTAAAAGGCACACGTCGAGCACAATGTGTCCCAATCAATTACCCTATTTGAAA
Source organism: Rhipicephalus annulatus (assembly GCA_013436015.1). Classification (NCBI taxonomy): domain Eukaryota; kingdom Metazoa; phylum Arthropoda; class Arachnida; order Ixodida; family Ixodidae; genus Rhipicephalus; species Rhipicephalus annulatus. The sequence goes on along the minus strand of WOVY01009477.1, from coordinate 329,052 downwards.
GGGGTAACTTGCCATCGGTGAGATGGTGAGTTCGGAGATTCACTTTCGAGGCGTATCCTCCATTAAATCTTCCTTGCATTGCCTATAAGACGACTGAAATAGGTTTACTTCCTATGCCACTTAATTTACATGATATGGGGCAACTCTTGGGGTAACGTATAGGTTTACTCAGTGATATAAGACACCCAGAGCTTCGCCCACTCGTTGTGATTCACTTCGTCGAGATGCCTGGATGTTTCTACAGCAGAGCTCGCCCCGCCGCGGTGGCCTATTGGGTAAGGAACTCGGCTGCTGACCCGCAGGTCGCACGATCGAATCCCGGCTGCAGCGGCTACATTTCCGATGGAGGTGGAAGTGTTGTAGGCTCCTGTGCTCAGATATGGGTGTACACAAAAGAACCTCAGACTGTCGAAATTACCGGAGCCCTCCACTACGGCGTCTCTCATAATCATATGGTGGTTTTGGGACGTTCAACCCCACAAATCAATCAATCAATTGTATATAGGCCGAGGTGTGCCATGTGTGGTAGGTCGAAGATCACCGTCATCACGAACCAGCACGCATCCTGTTACCGCCCAAGTATTCGATACAGGTAGTTAACAATAGAAGCTAAAACGTGCGAACCCTAGTGGTTGTGTATACCTGTAAGGTGATAGTGGGATTTGTGTAATTCTTCTGGCGCATATGTGATGCAGGAAAGAGCGAGCACACCCATGCATTACATAATTGGATGACAGGACAGGTGCCCAACATCTCTGCTGTGACCCAGCCTTGCGAAACTCGGTGCAAGGTGCGCTAGTGTTCTTTTTTACCAGGGACATTGCTTTTGACACATCGTCTCGCCATGCGCCTGAGAGAATTTACGCCGACGGAACGCTTCAAGGCCAAAGTCGCCTGCGTTTTCAACGGCACAGCCGCTCTTCTCACCGGGTCTTCCCGTCTTGAGGGGCCTGAGAAACTGGAACACGAGCACCGTGACTGGAGCTGCGGGTGCATCGAGCATATTCTGCGCGGCCGCCGTGCCGCTGGCACCACCGGCGATCGCAGCGCCGGTGCGGTACAAGCGCAGCTTGGCCGACACCAGCGACACCTCGGTGCCCGGAGACGAGCGGCGAAAGCTGACGTCGTAGTGCAGCCGAAAGTGGCCCGGCACGTCCCACGCAGATGGGTCCGTCTGATTGGGAGTCGAACCTGCACCGAGAGGTCAACGTTATACGCTAAACATGTTGATATGTTTGCAGGGAGCAAGTTCGACAAGAGATGGCATAGAATTCACAAAATCGCTAGTTCGTTAACTTTGCTTAGCAAAAGTTAAGAATGAACTGAATAAAGTAACGCTTGGTTTTCTGTTAAATGGAACGGCGTGGTTCCCTTTGGAATGTCGGTGTGTATGGGATAACACTATAAACAACGACAAAAAGAGATGGACATGATTTTTTTTTCGAGTGGAGGTGCTTATTGTTTAGTTTTTCTACTATTTATGAATTGAACATGGTTTGCAAATCTTCTTTTCTAAATTATTTCATACCTCGTTTATTACTTGGGCTAGATACGTCGTGTGGTTTATGAAAATGTAGTGAAGTTCATACCTGGCGATAATCTCTTTAAAAAACTTTTTTGTGTTTTGCATATTGCAACTGCTAAAGACTTGTTTTTTTGTTTTTTCAATGTCCTGAGGCTACATATTAAGTGTCACAAACCGCTCTAAACCAAGGTTTTTCTGCTCCAAGAAGAGCTGCCAGTTCAATTTCAGCCGTGTCATGCAGAAGATGGATGTATGACGAAGTAGGTTCTCACAAGACGGGTAGAAACTCTGTATGCGCTCCGAGTAGACGGTGCGCGCCGTGGTGATGTCCTGGACGCTGGGCGGAGGACTGCGCACGATCTCTTCGACCAGGCGCAGGGTGCTGTTGTTGAGCGGCGCGCTGAGGGACCCGTTGGCCGGCGGGTTGCGGATGCCCAGCCGGTGCAGGATCTGAGCCCGGATCAGCATCAACTGCTGCTGCTTCTTCCTGCTTGGGGAGGGCGGAATGGCCACCCACAGTGGCTCCAGTTACTACTGCACGCACCTACGCTGGTCGCATATCACAGAAGGCATACACTCGCGTTCAACGTGAATGGGAACACAGTGCCTGCGGTGGTGAATTGCTGCCGGGCGGCGTCGACACACCAGAAATCACGAGGAATCGGGGAAACAACATTGTTGCGTGCACCGTTATTTTGTAAACCAATGCAACGTTTGCCGTTGTCAATGCGAACGCATGAGTCGCGTTAGACCGCGGGCCCCGTGTTGTCACTTGCATTGAACTGGACTGCACATCTCGATATCAAGGTCAACTATTTCGTTGTGTGTGTGTGTGTGTGTGTGTGTGTGTGTGTGTGTGTTTATTTCAAATCTATATAAACAGTTTAATTATCATTAGAGAAAATAATGAACTTCGTTTACTTGCTGGTTACACTACAAAAATGCGCTTCCGTTACTTGTGGCTTCACAGACTTGCAAATATAATGCGCACATGACCTTTAGATTTTTGTCGTAGCTTGGCTTTCCCGATTGGTAAATAGTTACACTAGAGAAAATTTTCACGGCTTGAAAGAAAGAAAGAAAGAAAGAAGGGAAAAAGAGAGAAAGAAAGAGAAAAAAAAAGAAAGCTCTTGCGGTGCGGTCGCTGCCACTGCGCATGCGTCGTAACTCGAGTCGACGTTCGCGCTTGCGGCCCGCCCGCAGGAATTCCGAAATAGCGCGAGGCCCGCAAACCGCTGTGTGTAGCTTCCGTGCATTTGGGTTAGCTGTGAAGGCTATAGTCCCTAGACTTTTCCCTAGGGGGAGCAAACGCTATTCTATATCTCACATGGCGCCCGCAACTAAAGCAACGACCGCAACGCTTGCGAACGTTATTCTAAACCACCCTAATGCGTCGCAGAGTCCATGGAGGGGATATCGCGTGAATGTTGCGTAATTGGGTATGGCTTAGGAAAGCTTAACTGTTATTTCGTCTTTGTTATTCTTGTTTATTGAATGGAGGAGAGGTGTTGCCTTCATCGAGGGGTGGGACGCTGATGTTGGGTGGTGCCCCACTACTTGTTGAAGGTACTGTTGCTTCCATCGCATCTACTAGAGTCAAGCAAAGCGTCAAGTCAAGCGAAAGTCAAGTAAAAACGCCCTTGACTGAATTCCCAACGCGTGATTCAGTGCCTTGACCACGGTCACCCCGACACCAGGTTTTTTTGCATGGGAAACGTGCAGCTATTCGGTTCGGCTCTATTCGCGAGGCTTTTTATTGTCTTTTTGAAAGCGCGAAGACCTTCTCACCTGCTGCTTGTATGCAGTTTTCGGTAACTGTTCGCGAATATCAGCAGAAGCTGGACCTGTGACCGCTCATTGGTTGTATCAATAATCTTGTAGACGTCTATAATAAAGGAGATCCATTCACAGCTATATATTGACATCTAGTTGGTATCCATAAACTATTAAGATTATGTTTGACGAGTCGCATTCTATGCATTTAGACCCCTTAACTCACTTTTAGGAGGCGATTTTTTTTTTTCAATTTCACAACTTGGGGAATCATATATAGATTAATGAAAAACGTATAACGAGCACACTAGTGTAGAGATCTACACTAGCGTCGCCATGCAATATATCTAGCTTTATTCTTAACAGAGCAATTACGAGTACTGATTGATGCATTAAGAAGAATACTTGAAGAGAGCAATCAGCAGTACTAATTACTATTGTCTAACCAGAGTAACTGAGTGTGCTCATTCGCTGGTACACAGAACAGAGTGCGGAATACTTGACCGAGATAGTCAACAACAATGTAGGCTTGCTTACATTCGCTCTGAAGCTTCCGGTTTAGGAAGTTTTGAAAATGTCTTCACTTTAATCTGTGTGATTCCATGTTTTCTACTTGCGACGCCAATAATTATTCGCTATGCCAATTTCGGGTGCGGCGATGGCATAGTGGTTAGAGCATCCGCCTCGCATGCAAGAGGTCCGTGGTTCAAATCCCGGTGCCGCGCAGTTCCCAACCGGGAAAAAAAAATCCGCGTGTTGATGCAACTGCATTAAGAGGCCTGGGGTGCGGCCTCAACGGTAACCACCGCCGGGAACGCACTCCCTCACCAGAGAAGGATTGGCCACCCTGGTGCAGTATCTGGCCACTACCTCCCACATGCATACGTCAAATAACTCACGGCCCTCAGTCCCCAGCAGCTGCGAAGCAACTGACCACGGCGGCGGTCAGATCTGCAACGCAGCAGAGGGTGCTAAGAATCTCTGAACTACAGACCGCCTTTGGAACCTGAACTTGGCAACATTTAACGCCAGAACCTTATCTTGTGAGGGAAGTCTAGCTGTACTATTCGAGGAGCTAGAGGGTGTTAAATGAGATATAATAGGGCTCAGTGAGGTTAGGAAGACGGATGAGGCCTATACTGTGCTACAGAATGGGCACGTCCTTTGCTATCGGGGCTTGGCAGACAGAAGAGAACTGGGAGTGGGGTTCCTAATTCACAGAAACATAGCTGGCAACATAGAGGAATACTATAGCATTAATGAAATGGTGGTAGGTATTGTAATTAAACTGAATAAAAGATGCAAGATGAAGGTAGTACAGGCTTACGCGCCTTCATCCAGCCATGATGACGCTTCAGTTCAAGGCTTCTATGAAGACGTGGAATCGGCAATGAGTAAGGTGAAAACACAGTATACTATAGTAATGGGCGACTTTAATGCAAAGGTAGGGAAGAAGCAGGCTGGGGACCAGGCAGTAGGAGATTATGGCATCGGCACTAGAAACGCCAGAGGAGAGCTACTAGTAGAATTCACAGAACGAAATAATTTGCGGATTTTGAATACCTTCTACCGAAAACGAGAAAACCGCAAGTGGACATGGATGAGCCCTAATGGCGAAAATAAGAACGAGATAGACTTTATAATAACTGCACACCCAGGAATCGTGCAGGATGTGGAAGTGGTTGGCAAGGTACGATGCAGTGACCATAGAATGGTACGGTCTCGAATTCGCCTAGACTTGAAGAAGGAGCGACAGAAACTGATACGCAAGAAGCCAATCAATGAGCTAGCACTGAGAGGGAAAGTACAGGAATTCAGAGTGTCGCTGCAGAACAGGTACTAGGCTCTTAGTGAGGAAACCAACCTTAGCGTAGATACAATGAATGATAATCTGACGAGTATGATTACGGAGTGTGCAGTGGAAGTTGGAGGCAGGGTAGTTAGACAGGACACTGGCAAGCTTTCCCAGGAAACGAAGAACCTAATTAAGAAGCATCAAATCATGAAAGTGTCAAGTACAACAGACAAAATAGAACTGGCAGAGCTTTCGAAGTTGATTAATAGACGTAAAGTATGCGATGTAAGAAGGTATAACATGGAGAGAATTGAACACGCTCTGAAAAACGGAGTAAGCATCAAAGCAGTGAAGAGGAAACTTGGGATAGACAAAAGTCGGATGTATGCACTAAGGGACAAAGAAGGCAAAATAACTACCAATATGGATAGGATAGTTAAAATAGCGGAGGAGTTTTACAGATATCTGTACAGTAGCCGAGACAACCACGACCTTAATAATCTAAAAACTAGGAGTAACCCGGATGACACCCCACCAGTAATGATAGAAGAAGTCAGAAAAGCTTTGGAGAGCATGCAAAGAGGCAAAACTGCTGGTGAGGATCAGGTAACATCAGATCTGCTGAAAGATGGAGGACAGATTGTGTTAGAAAAACTAGCCACCCTGTTTACGAGGTGTCTCCTGACGGGAAGGGTACCAGAGTCTTGGAAGAACGCTAACATCATCTTAATACATAAGAAAGGAGATGACAAGGACTTGAAGAATTACAGGCCGATAAGCTTGCTCTCTGTAGTATACAAGCTATTTACAAAGGTAATTGCTAAGAGAGTAAAGAAAACATTAGAATTCATTCAACCAAAGGAACAAGCAGGATTTCGAACAGGCTACTCAACAATTGACCACATTCATACTATCAATCAGGTAATAGAGAAATGCTCAGAGTATAACCAACCACTATACATAGCCTTCATAGATTACGAGAAGGCGTTTGATTCAGTAGAAATATCAGCCGTCATGCAGACACTGCGGAATCAGGGCGTAGATGAAGTGTATATAAACATTCTGGAAGAAATCTACTGGGGATCAGCTGCTGCCATAGTGCTTGATAAAGAAAGCAACAGAATACCAATCAAGAAGGGTGTAAGGCAGGGGGACACAATCTCCCCAATGCTATTTACCGCGTGCTTACAGGAGGTTTTCAGAAGCCTAGAATGGGAACAGTTAGGGATAAGAGTTAATGGAGAATACCTTAGTAACCTGCGCTTCGCCGATGACATTGCATTGCTGAGTAACTCAGGGGACGAATTGCAACTCATGATTACGGAGTTGGACAAGGAGAGCAGAAAGGTGGGTCTTAGAATTAATCTGCAGAAAACGAAAGTAATGTACAACAACCTCGGAAAGGAGCAGCGCTTCGAGATAGGTAATAGTGCACTTGAAGTTGTAAAAGACTATGTCTGCTTAGGGCAGGTAATAACAGCAGAGCCGAACCACGAGATTGAAGTAACTAGAAAAATAAGAATGGGGTGGAGCACATTCGGCAAGCACTCTCAAATTATGACAGTAGATTGCCACTATCCCTCAAGAGGAAGGTATATAACAGCTGTATCTTGCCGGTACTTAGCTACGGAGCAGAAACCTGGAGACTTACAAAGAGGGTTCAGCTTAAATTGGGGACGACACAGCGAGCAATGGAAAGAAAAATGGTAGGTGTAACCTTAAGAAACAAGAAGAGAGCAGAGTGGATTAGGGGACAAACGGGGGTTAAGGATATCATAGTTGAAATAAAGAAGAGAAAATGGACATGGGCCGGGCATGTAGCGCGTAGACAGGATAACCGCTGGTCATTAAGGGTAACTAACTGGATTCCCAGAGAAGGGAAGAGGGTTAGGGGGAGACAGAAGGTTAGGTGGGCAGATGAGATTAAGAAGTTTGCGGGTATAAATTGGCAGCAGCAAGCACAGGACCGGGTTAACTGGCGGAACATGGGAGATGCCTTTGTCCTGCAGTGGACGTAGTCAGGCTGATGATGATGATGATGATGATGATGATGATGATGATTCAGTGCCAGTGAACTGATGTGCAGCGCGAGCAGTCGGTTTTTTGCCAGCAGCTATAGATCATATTCTAGTGCACTACACTAGCAGCTATGTTACCGTCCGCTGACCAGAGGGAGCTGCGTTGCTGGCAGCTCTAGCCCATTCTGAGTTCGCTGACGTTGGCCGTTAGAGGCACGCAGAAAACAGACGGGCGCACGCGTCTCCGTGTATCTCTTCTGCAAACCACCCACTCACGCGGGCAGGAAGACTCGGGCTTCGCGTTCCATTTTGACTGAACCCAACCTATTATTGCGTTGTTTCTCCGCTAGGCATTATACGTTCTGGCGCTGCGTTAACACTGGAAAATAGGAAGCCGCCGACGCAGCATCCTTAAGGTCCCTAGATGAAACTTGTTTTGTCTAGGGACCTTAGGCATCTTGAGCATGGTGCGACTAAGAAATGCTCCGCATTAAAAAAAAATTGCCCGCAGCTTCCCTCGGGGGAACACTGAGGAGGATGCGGCGCATATAATTGGTTAACGGGGTGTTAAAGTGCGACTTACTTGGGTCGATGGCTAAATTGGTTAACGTGGTTGTGAAATGGGGTGTTAAATTGCGACTTACTTGGGTCGATGGCTAAATTGGTTAACATGGTTGTAGGAGGGGGTGTTAAATGAGTGAACACGTACACACGTATACGAAAGGGCGGCGCTGGTCGAAGGGACGTCGATCATTGTGTTTGTGGATTCGTTGGAATTCATTTCACCGCGACCTTGGACGTCGACGCGCCGTACAAACCAACCGACGAGCGGCAACTGAGCGAGCGAGCGCCGACCTTGAGTATATATACAGCGCGACGGCGCATGCACTGTCAGCTGTTGAATGTTCTCGAAGCGCGACGGCGCATGCGCGTCCACTGGAGAATCAGGAGAATTGTAGAATGTTCTCGAAGGGGAGAAGCGCGTGCGGCACAGATGGTGGGTGACGGTGCATGCGCGCGTCAGCTGTCGAATGTTCGAGAAGGGGGAGAAGCGCAACGGCGCATGCGCGCGCGTCAGCTGCCGATGTTCTCGAAGCGCGACGGCGCATGCGCGCGCGTCAGCTGCCGATGTTCTCGAAGCGTGACGGCGCATTCGCGCTACAGCTAGCGAATGTTCGTGAAGAGGAGAAGCGCACGCGGTGTGTAGAGGAGGAAGGCTGCACAGATGGTGGAGGAGTTAAGCGCGCGCGGTGTGTAGAGGAGGAAGGGATGCACAGATGGTGGAAGAAGGAGGAAGAAGCTTGCGGACGGCGCCGCACTACAAGCCTCGAGTATTAGATGCTCCGCATCTAAAAAACGCCTTTTGCTTTTGAATCGCAAGCAGGCTGTCGGCTTCAGTAACTGATGCCGATATGTGTTCTCTGGGTTGTCATTTATTGTTGTTTATTCTTCGCGTGTTTTTCGTGTTTTTAGTCACACATTCTGTTAGATAACCTGTTCACTTATCACCAGGACAAGTTAGACTTTTGACGCCTGCGTTTGCTCGTTTTTTTTTGTTTGAAGGTGCCGTCTTTGAAGTATATTTCATGGTGCTGTCTTGGTATCTAATATAGTGATAGAGGTGTGTATAATCTTTGAATTTTTGTCCCATTGTAGGCATGTCAATTTTCTTTTATTTTTGCTTACGGTTCGTTGATTCCATTTTCATCGTCTTTTATCTTGCTCTTCCGTGTTTTGGGTAATACAGGCTGGCGTCGACGCATAAAAAGGCTTGTTGAAGTGCAAATAAGCTCTGTTGAAAGTTGGCGCTCGTCTGTGCTCTGTGTGTCTCCTGTCTTCGTCTAAATCGCGCTTAACCTATCAAAGAGTATGTACCAATTCGCCCAATTCAAAGTTCTATTTTCTAAAGCTCTTCTTGCCCACCGATGCTATTAAGGCACATCGGTGGACAAAGCCGGATGTCATCAAGTGCCTGTGTTTGTAAACAGTGAAAGGGTCCATACTCCCTCTCACAAGCTGGTTGCAGCACTACGAAAGCTAGGCAAATTCCAACCAATCGCGAAGGTGAGTTCCTCCGCGTTGTATTGATCCGCGCACATTTTAGCTGTGGCGTAATCGGTTGACTAATGCCCGCGCCGCGAGATCGTTCACATCTCAGTGGATGGAAGTTCGAAACCTGCCGGATGAACTTTTAAACATTTTTTTGAACGTTAACCTTTTGCTGCTGCCTGATACCAAATGCACCACAATGTAGTGTTCAAGAAGTGGGTTTGTGCCCCACCACGGTGGTCTAGTGGCTAAGGTACTCGGCTGCTGACCCGCAGGTCGCGGGTTCGAATCCCGGCTGTGGCGGCTGCATTTCCGATGGAGGCGGAAATATTGTAGGCCCGTGTGCTCAGATTGGGGTGCACGTTGAAGAACCCCAGGCGGTCGAAATTTTCGGAGCCCTCCACTACGGCGTCTCTCATAATCGTATGGTGGTTTTGGGACTTAAACCCCTCATATCAATCAATCAAGAAGTGGGTTTGTTTGTTTGCGTTTGCTCCTGGCGGAATCCGATCAAAATATCTTAAGGTCGCCTCTTTCTAAGGGACATTTTGTCGTTTTAGAGCAATCCTGTTCATGATTAGCTACTCGGAATTTCTTCATGATGGCGTATGCCGGAATGCGTAATCCAAAAAAACAAAAATAAAAAACACGCGTGGTGACAATTTTTCAATGTAAGTACCTACCAAGCGCCCTAAAAGCAGATGTCTAAAATTTTGACCTCACCCAGATTGTGTCGCTTGACTGCTCAGACACCTAAATCAATGTGGGGATGTCTATCGCAAGGGCTATTGTGAATAATTTTCATTTATGGGTATACAAATACCGTGGTGCCACCACTGATTTTTTCCATGATCTACACAAAGTCAACATGAACCGGACAGATCTAAATTGTCCGCACGCGTCATTATAGTACCACCAGCAAGCCGCCTTTTCCACTATCTTGAAGGCCTGGAGACAGCCCCGGATCAACGTGCTTCATGCATGGTATCTGTTTCATCAATCCACACTTGTCTACTCGTGTGACCAGCGTGGGCTCGTGTTTCGTCGGTGTAAAAGATCGACCTACATTGACGCCGCAATTTCGCAATCTGATGAAAGTAGCGGCGGTGAGATTGCACAGTCTGTGTCGCTTGTATGAGCAGTGCATTCCGAGACGGCTTCACATGTCGGAAGCAAAACTTCTTTAACGTCCTGTCCATGGATAGTTGCCGTCGACACGAATGGCAGCTCGCTGTTCTCATCGAAGTGGCGCAAAAGCTTGGTGACAGTGGGGATCTCGTTTCTGCGAAAGACACTGTGTACAGTCCTTCGCAGCACTCCCAGGTCAAAGTTGTGAAGCTTCTTCTTGCGCTGGCGTCCTGTCCCACCACAACACTTCTTCAGTGCCAACACTCTGCCCGCCTTTTCTTTATGAAACGCCCGCTTGTAAGTATACAGCGTCCTCTGGCTCACCTTTGCAGTTAGTTCTCTTAAAGGGCCACTCACCAGGTTTGACAATTTTGAGTTGACAAGCGCAATGCGTAGACGAGGCGTTCATGATCACGTTTGCCAAAATTCGCAACGCTAAGTGCTGCGGAAACGGGTCAAATTGACCATTTGCGGGAAAACCACTGCGCATGAGCAGTAACCGCACAGGTAGCGTTCCTGTACAGGCGTTTTAGTTTTGGTTGGAAAACATCAGCCTGGCGTTCCATCAATATGACCCGTAGTAACGGCGAACACTGCCGTTTTCACGCAAACACCGTACCTCACAGACGGTGCACAAGCCGTCCTCACTGAACCTATAGTTAATCGACAGACATTTCAAGGTTCAACTTCAAGTGTATAACATAACGTTCTTCTTAAAAGAGCAGGCGTAATGAGTCTGGCGAACCGTCGAGGTAGCGGAGTGCAGGTATCACCTCACTTGGTTATTTCTCAGGCTGAAACGCGAGAAATTCTTGTTTTACACCGTGTATACAAACGTCAACAGAATGTTTTTCTCCTTCACCTTCTTGTTTCAGTAACGGGCATGCGTTTTTGGTCCTAAAGCAACAAAACAAGCGCATTTAAACCGCTAAACACTGCATTGAGCGTGTTAGTTGACGAAGATGTTTTCCAACCAAAAGCGAAGCTTTCCTGTTTACACGACAGGGGGCGCTCACTTTTCCGCAAATCGTCAATTTCAAGATGAACGCTGCTCCCCCTCCCCTCTGCCGGCGCACGCGTAGAGAATGAGGGCTTAACGTTGGCGTATGAATGGCCCGACGTACACGGCAATGCAATGAAGTTGATCCTCTACGTAGACGACTCTGCTCTGACGTTGCCAACAGTATACCACGTGACATGGAAAAAAATCATTTGCCACAACATGCGTAGTTTATGTATTTGTTGCTTTAAGAGATTAATAAAACTTGAAATAAATAATGAGACGCAATAAAAATTGTGCGCGTTTTTCTTTCATTTTTCTCCCGCGAATCGCAACGAGATGCGGGGCTAATGTGTCGGCATTTCGCATGCGTTCGTGTCTCCGCGGTCAGCGCATGGAGCAGACCATAGGGTTTTTAGGAAACTATGGAGCAGACGACCACCGTGGAACGCTCCTACGCGTTCGCGCACTCATTGTGCTCATCTATTTTACCGCGTCTAAGCCAGCGTTTCCAAAGGATCCCGCAGAAACAGGCACAAGACCACAAAATAACGCTGGTCACCAAAGCAACGCCGCTCGCGTGCTCGGTGGTTGGACTTGTTTGGGCACGTCATGTGCATAGAGTTTCTCAAAATTAACTAGAGGGCACTCTGGCGCTGCGATCGTTGAGCGAAAATGGGAATGATGGGTAGTACACACATTTGCCTAGTCTCCGTACTTGCGGGCGGCGAATCGTACTTGCGGCTCCGTTTATTGCTGTGTTTCGGTTTTGTTTTGAAAGAAAGATTGAACCCTTTTGAACTTCGTGAGCCAATTAGGAAAGTAAGTCTAAAAAGAATAAAATGGTGAAGCGCAACGGCTGAACATTTGCCAATACTTGTTTTGTAAGAAAACAGCTCCAAGCCACACGAACACACCCGGAGCCAAAAGCAGGCCAGAAGTACTAATATTAGACAAATGTGTGTACTACCTATCATTACCATGCTCGCTGTAGCGCCGTGCGTTGTATCTCCTATAGACACTAGCGCCAGAGTTCCCTCTAGTAAGTATTGTGGGAAACTCTATGGTCATGTGCACGTCACCTCTTGGTCGGATGCTGGAGAGGGTGACGAAGAGACTTGGTGTTGTTGCTGACCAGCGTTGTTTTGAGGTCTACTGCCTTGTTTCTGCGGGATGGTTTGGGAACGCTGGCTTAGACGCGGTAGAATAGATGAGCGCGCGAACGCGTATATAGTAGCGTTCCACGGCTGTCGTCTGGTCGATGCGCTGATCACGGAATCGCGGGGACACGAACGCATGCGAAACGCCGGTACATTAGCCCCGCATTTCGTTGCAATTCACGTGAAAACAAAATGAAAAAAAAGAACACTGACATTCCCTTATTGCGTCTCATTATTTATCTAGAGATTTATTAGTATCTTCAAGCAACAAATACATAAACTACGCATGTTGTGTTAAATAATTTTCGCCATGTCACGTGGTATACTGATGGCAACGTCAAAGCATAGTCTTCTAAAGGACCAACGTAACTGCATTCCCGTGTTTGTAGGTCCATTCATACGCGCACGTCATGCCCTCATTTTAAAGCGAGCCGTTAGAGCTGCAGACCCCTCACCCAAACGCATTGTTTGGACTCCGAGCCACCAGGGCCTTAGAAGTAACGAGGCTGCGTATGCAGCCGCGCGCGCGCTTAACTACCGGGCACCTCACCCAGGCTTTTCCGGCTGAGACTAGCCAACTGCTTCTGCGATTCAAAGAAATTCTGTTGTATTATTCGAAAGACATCGGCTTGTCCCGGTGCCCGCTAAGGGCCCGATTAAGGCCGATGAACGAACCCTATAGGCGCCTGCAGACCAACACATTGTGTCCTGCTGTAGTAAAGCATTTTGACCCGAAAGTCAATGGGCGGTGCCTTCCCTGTGGGGAAGTCTCGGATAACTTTCACATGGTGTGGGCATGTCAGATAAATCCTTCCCTTTCCCATAACCCTTCCCCTACTACAGAGGCATGGGAGGCAGCCCTACTCAATTGCTAAGGGCTTGAGGCTCAAAGAGCTCTAGTCTAACGGGCGCGGGTAGCGCCCTTGTTCAGGGGGTCCCGGAATAAGGACTCTCCCTGTGTAAAGGGCCCTAATGGTCCTGCAAACTCTCCGTGAATAAATGTTTTTCACACGCACATTCCCTCATTCTCTAGCCGCGCGCCCGCAAACTTGAAGGGAGAGCAGCGTTCATCTTGAAATGTGATCAACTTTCGCGGTGCTTAACGTTGCAAATTTTGGCAGACGTCATCATGAACCGCTCATCTACGCATTGCACTTGTCAGCTTAATAGTTTCAAACCTGGTGAGTGGCCCTTTAACAAGAAACTTCGTGCTGGCTCCTTCTCTTCACTCATTCCGAAGCGCTTCATGGTTGACGCGAGCATCTTCGCCTCTTTCGGATAATAGAGAGTTTTAGTACTGCGTACGTTGCGTACGTGGCGGCGTTGCGTACGTAAGGACGCCACGTTCTGCGTAGTGCGCATGCGCATACCGCAACGCGCACGTATCGCGTTACGTACGCAGCCGCTACGTACGCACGCATGAGATGCGTGCGTGCGTACGTGTGAGGTGATCGCGCCGCTCTCGAACAAGTTTGCGACAGCGCGAGACTTCGTTTTGCAAAATGGCGGCATCGAAAGCAAGCACCGACCGGCTTTGGGGCTTAAAATATGGCCATAATCTGGCTACAACACTTGGATTGGCTCACATTGGCTGTCAACAACACGTACTTCTATTTTGATCTACCAGATGACGCAACACGCTTCACGCTCATTACGTACGCGGGTACTACGGCGTACTAAAAGCCGATTAGTGGCAAAGGACGCCACGTAACGCAAGGCGCTTGCGTGATGCGTACGTAGCACCATTCCGCAGTACTAAAACTCTCTAATATGGAACTTTCGAAGAATGGCATGAACTAGACGCTACTACACTGGAGGAAGCCATGTTTGCCATGGACCGCGCGCCCCTTTTTAGACATCGTGTTTCAAATGCGAACCATTTCTTAGCGAACTTCGGTGACCTTGAGCGTATCTATCTATCTACCTAGCCGCCTACGACTTTTAGCTCTCCTGGCCGTTTCGATAATGGTATCGATACCAAACTTGGTATGGCATAACATGACTGTATGAAGAACGTGTTTGACTAGTCATGACACTAAAATCATGCCATGTATGTCATAAATGTCATGATTTACATTTCATGGTCCTGTCGCCCTTGCGGTGGTTTCGTTCATATGGCATGTTGCAAACCTGGTATGGTATGACATGATTGCATGGCGAACAGAAGCGATAGACCCTAACATGAAAATCATGACATGCGTCTCATGTAACAGCATGACTACATGTCACGCTCATAACGCACTCGCGGCCGTTTCGCTAGCTTCGCATGTACCAAACTCAGCATTACGCGACGCGAACGGACGACATAGGTAAATTACACATCCAAACACGATAATCACGACATGCGTGTCATGTAACAACATGGCTACATGCCACACTCATGATGCCCTCACGGCCGTTTTGCTAGCTTCACATATGCCAAATTTGGTATTACGTGACGCCAATGGATGACGAAGGTCTGTGACTGGTGCAAACATAATAATCATGAGATGCGTGTCATGTGAAACATGACTACATGCCAGAGTCAAGGCGCCAGTACATTTCGACATGACGCGGTACGCGTGCTCGCCGGTGTTCATTTCGTCGCGTCACGCCGGCGTTGCCACACCAGGCGCCGGTCTTGCAACATACTCGCGGGCACGCGCCTCGCTGCGTTGCTTTGACGCATGCGCGTTTCAGCGCGTCCAGCGTCCCTCCGTCATAAAAAGAGTGAGACGGCTGCAGTGTTGTCTGGGTAACGCATCGACATGGAGTAATGTTATTCTGTGGCATCGGCGTGAAATGCAGCATGTCACATTTCGCGCCGGTTACCGTCGGGCCGCGGCGACGGACGCTGGTCGCGCCTGGCGTCGCGTTTTATGAACGTAGCGTCGCTGCGCCAGCGTGCGCGCGCGTCAACGCTATATACATTGAAGTATATTGGCCCTTTATGATGCGCTTGCGGCCGTTTTGCTAGCTCCACATATACCGAATTTGATGTTACGTGACGTCAATGGATGACGAAGTATATGACTGGTGCAAACATGATATATCTGACACGCGTGTCATGTAAGAAATGCTTCGTATTTAAAAACAAACTAGTATGAGAAGGACGCACTTTGACTACTATCTGACCAGAAATGGTTGCCACATTAAACTCGCTGGGCGTAACCTCCTTGGTTTTAGCAAGGTTTAACGAGGGTTGGGCCGCAGTGCCACGAATATAGTCAACTAATATATAGCCATCAAATAAAGGCGGTGAAAGGTGGGAAGTAGACACGAAGCGCCGGCCTTAAGAAAGTGCGCGAATGCCACCTCTCGTTTAGTCCTTTGAATGTCTGCTGGATGGCGGTACTTCTATATGCTGAATATATGATGAAAAGATGCGAGATGGTGGTACTTGGAGCGTTCACTAGATGGACGGACGGACAGACAGGCAGATGCGTTGACGGATGAACGGATGCACGGCTACGTTGGCGATACTTGGCAACGCACAGATGGACGGAAGCAAGAACGGACGGACCGACGCTTCGCCCCATTCATCGTCCTGCACTTTGTGGATACGCTGTGATTTTTTTTTCACCACCTATCGGAGCAATATTGCTGTATGCGCTCCAACAATTTACCTGCTGCGTTGATTTTTTTCTGCTCGCTGACTCATGACGCCATTTGTGGCAAGCACACTTATCACGCCACACGCACGAACACACACACACACACACGCAAGCACGCACGCACGCACACACGCACACGCACGCACGCACACACCACCCACACACACACACACACACACACACACGCACACACACAAAACTACTTCCGGGGCCTGCGTTAAATTATTGTCGCTATCCTACGTTGGCGATATTTGTGCGAACACATCGAAATGGCCATGCCGCTTTGAGTCTCCCTCGATGTCAGTTAACTACTCCTGGCGCAGCGTTTCGTTTCCTTTAAGTGCAGCCCTCAGTTGTCGCGGTGATAACGGACGACGACGGGCTTTCCATCGTATAGAGCGTAGGCGATGACGCACGCTCATCCTGGTCGAACGTAAACGCCAAAATGTATGAACTGACAAAAAGACTGTTTACGCCTATAGGTTATTCCGGGCCACCCCTCCGGCGAGAGTCTCCGTGTGGTCCCCCGATTGATGTCACTGAGCCTCGCGTGTCATCTTCATTCCTCTGCCCTCTGTCTTCGGATGAATGGGTGCCGCTTCACGAAACCATCGCGCCGCTCTCCAGTTTCGAGGCGGGTCTCCGACGGGCGCGAAATGTGAAACACGCCTTGTCCTCTCCTCGGTGTCTAGTCGGTCCGATGACGTCAATGGTGCGTCACCGCCAGACCACGAGGAAGGAAAGAAAGCAAACGAACGCCCACGTCCCAACGTCAGCCGCAGCGACACTTCTTTTGCTTCCTTTCCGACGCGTGCAAGCCGCCGTCGCAACGTCTTTGACACAAGATCTTCGCCATTCTGCGCGCTTCGCCGTTGGATTAATGGTTCGTCTCCCCTACCCTAGTAGGAGAGGCCGACTAGCTGCGGTTTGCCGACGGCGTATTCTTCGCCCCTCTGTGACGTCATCTGGGAGCCGTTTTGCGTGTACTCCAGCGGGCACGGCGTTTGCGGAGGCTTTCATGTATCTGCTCTGGACCTACAGTTGTAAACGGGCTTGCTTGGATATTATTGGATGCAGGGCGTACGTGATCGCAAACACGACTCGCTTCTTGGCGAGTCGTGTTTGCGATCACGACGAGTCGTGTTTGCGATCAAGAAAAAAAAAAACATACAATTGGGGCTATGCGTGGTTATGTTGACCTGAAAAATGTCACAGTGTTGTAGCAGACTGTGACGTTGTGCGAGTTTAATAAAATATATGTGGCGCAACTGATACAAGCAAGAACAAAAAGGCAGACAAGATAGAGTGCTAGCCCTATCTTGTCTCCTTCTTTGTGTTGTATTTGCTCTGTGAGCACACATATACTGCGTTGTGTTTGCGTTGTGAACCCACATGTATGCCCGACGCGCGACTGCAGTCGCACAGATGCTGTAAAGTGCAGCTTAAATGGCATAAAGGATCAGTGCTGTCCGGAAACTGCAAGTGTCAAATGACGAATAACGGACTGAGCGTAATTATCTTCTTACTTGTCATATACAGTGGAACCTCGGTGATATGAATCTCACGGGACTACCAAAAATATTCGTATCACCAGAAAGCGTCGAAAATTAGCATGCGACAAAAGACGAAGCTGGCGTGCATTTTCATTTATCGTTTTTCAGGCCCACAGCAACGTAAGGAAGAACTCTGAACGATTGTCATTGAAGTTTTTAGACGTTGGTAATCATGCCAGATCTCTTACATATACGGCCCGTACACGCGTGTTTAATTAATTAATTATGTGCGTTGTGACCCGCGACAGCAATAGTCCACTCGAAATTTTAGTATGCTTTTTCGCATTACACTAAAGTACTGCGGCAAAAGTAATTGCAGAAACGCTTTGACGCGATAGATCAAGGACACAAGACTTCACTATACCGTGGTCCTATGTTATGATTTTGTTATCGAGAAGGTGTTGGGGATGATTTTTTTTGGGGGGGGGGGGGGGGAGGGGGATTAAAGGTTGTGCCTTCACAAGTGCGACCTCAGCAGTCACGCATGTTGAAGTTGTGAGGCCTTACTCCCTCACCAAGACCGTCCTAGCCTTCTTTCGGTCCTCGTCCATCTTTCATGGGATGTCCGATCACACGGAGATACACTAGAGCCTCCAAGACTCGTGTTCATAATCTCAGAAGCCGTGACGTGTCTTTAAAGGTTTGTTCTGACCGTAAGAAATTTATTTTTGTTTACACTGCGATTCTGACGATATGGCGGCGCGCATGCCTGCACTTGCGTTGCCCCACTCGCACGTGCTTAGCACGTCTTCCGCAACAGCTCGGACTATACTTTTTCGTACCTTGGCGGCAGCGTGCCTTCGCATCAAACGTCGCGCAGTGAAAATCGGTTCGCAACAACAATATTTCATGACTTAGCAGACCGATGGGCATTGGCCGGGACCAAAGAAAACATTGTAATCACCCGGAAATTCGTTTCACTGTTTTGATTGATATGTGGGGTTTGACGTCCCAAAACCCCCATATGATTAGGAGAGACGCCGTAGTGAAGGGCTCCGGAAATTTCGACCACCTGGGATTCTCTAACGTGCACCCAAATCTAAGCACACGGGTTTACAGCATTTCCGCCTCCATCGGAAATGCAGCCGCCGCAGCCGGGATTCGATCCCGCGACCTGCGGATCTGCAGCCGAGTACCTTAGCCACTAGACCACCGCGTCAGGGCAATTTGTTTTACTGTATATGTCATTTAGTTATCGTGTAGTTGACCAATTGTTTCTTTTTGTTGGTCCACTTTTTTCGGCTACCGTGGTGGTTAGGCTTGGCCTATAACTGTCCACATTTGGGACTGCCCCGCGGTGTTGCTCTATGAGGGCATTCCCAAGTGGGGACAGTTATAGGCCTAGAAACTGAGGCCTGAAAAGCATTGCAGCATCCCGCCGCGGAGCAGGATGTTTTTGAGGATGCTTCGAATAAAATTCCTCGTACTGTACCGTAAATCGACCACTGATATTGAAACAGAACGGGGCGTTTATTTTTATAAATATACTGACAAGTTTCAAATCAAAATCCGCCCCGCCGTGGTGGTCTAGTGGCTAAGGTACTCGGCTGCTGACCCGCAGGTCGCGGGTTCGAATCGCGGCTGTGGCGGCTGCATTTCCGATGGAGGCGGAAATGCTGTAGACCCGTCTGCTCAGATTTGGGTGCACGTTAAAGAACCCCAGGTGGTCTAAATTTCCGGAGCCCTCCACTACGGCGTCTCTCATAATCATATGCTGGTTTTGGCACGTTAAACCCCACAAATCAACCATTCAAATCAAAATCTCACCGTGGTTCGCTTCTATACCATTCGAACATAAGGAACATGGCACTGTGCCGAATCGGGAAGACTTTAGAAAGACAGCTGGGCGGCGGTATCTACGCGATTGGAGCAGTCTTCTCGAAAAGCGTCGCCTGTGTGTGTGACACGGGCTCCCCAAGACCGATCGGTCCTCCTTGTTTGCGCCTCACTGTGGCAAAACCGATGGCTCCCGCCGTACGTCGTTTACGCAAGAGTGCGCTCGCAGTATACGCACTTGGCCCTGTCTTCAGTACTGCTCCTGGAGGTGAGGCGACAAATATAGACCTTCTCGGCGAGGCGTCGCGTTGGTGTGCGTCCCTCGAAGCCTTGGCAGCCGTGTGCGCCCATGGGGTGCCGGCTTCCGTCTCATTTTGCAAGCGTTACGGCTCGAGCGCTTTTCTTGCATTGCGAGTTCTCTCGAAAAAGACCGTTTTCGCCAGGAGCCGGATCCCTCGGAAGTTCGCGGGTGACGCGCCGTTCGGCGGGGGGCCATGGTTGGGGTGCCGATAGTCGGCATCGTGTATGATGCACTCCTCAACGATCTTTAAAGGAGCACTCAAGAGAAATACGATTTTTTTTTTCATATTGATAAATTACTCTTTCACGATGCCGAACACACTGCCCTTGCCGCGAGAAGGAATTGGCAAACAAGAAAACGCATGAAAAAAAAAACAACTAAACAAGAATGGATGGTGACGCCACCTTTAAGTTCCCTCATCTGCATGTTGCCATGACGTTGTAGACTTTGATGGCGTGTTCTAGGCTCTGTGTAATTTCTAATTAGTAAAATATGAAGCACATTGCCATTTGCAAGAGTCAGAGATTTAGCATACCAAATTTCAGTAAATTTTACCGAGCTAATGTGGCCAAAGTACAAAAAAAAGAACACTTTCTGATCCGTGATGTCCCCAACGGAGCTTTAGGCGTGAAATTTAAATGCCAAACTTTTGACTTTGACATTGATTTTTCTTGTGTAATAATAAACCCGCGCTGGGGAAATCAATGGCAAAAGAGATTTCAGGGTATAAATGGTCTGTCTAAACTAATTCGTTGTTGCACTCTCGCTAAGCGCCCAACCAGGCGAGCACGTTGACGAAGCGGCGAAACACACAGGCAATAAACTTACATGCCTAGCGCCTGTGTGTCTCCCGCCTCCTTCAGGGTCCTCGTCTGGTGAGTGCGCTTGAAAGTAATCCGTCATGTCTTGCCGACACGGCCTAACAGACACGTTGCTCTTGGACAACGACTATCGTGACCTTGTAAGTGCTGTGCCCTAATCGCAGTTCTTCAAGAGGCAATCGTTCTCGGGTTGATCGGAGTCGGAATACGGGACCCGCTGTCGCTCCTGAATTGTGATGTAAGCGAAGTAGATAGAGATATTTCATCGCCATCTTAGAAGCGCGATTATAGCCTCCAGCTAACTAACCGTGATCGCCCACGATGCGACGGTTAAGCTTGGCCTTCACCGTGGGAGCGTGGGAGCGGCCTGTAGTCTTGCCCCTTTATACTAACATGTATTTTGTACCAGAATAAATGTTACTAACATTTACCAACATTTATTCTGTACCAGAATAAATGTTAGTATTGATCTATGGTGTAAAACAATAAAATCCTTTCATCAGCTTGATATCAACACGTGCTGCTGTTGCTGGGTGTTCGTTGCAAACCACATGTACCTCTTCGCACTTCCACTGTGTTACACTTGTTTGTTTGCTTGTTTTTTGCTTTTATTAATATTTTCTTTTCTGCGGATGAGTAAAACGTTTACGCGACTGTGTGTATGCGCTGCAACACTGTCCAACGTGTTTTTGAGGGCTAGTCCAATCAAATCACTCGTAAACATTGCTAGAGTCATGCGCGCACGTCCCAGAGCGCGAAACCAATCGCAGATGCTGCGTAGCAAGTGACATCTCCGCTGGATCTGTCACGGAAAGGGTGCTATCGACAGCGTGTGTTGCGACACCGTGGCCTCAGAGTAATTTCATGAGCCGTGCTTTGTTAAAGAACTAACGTGTGCCGGAAGCCACGATATTCACGTGCCGAATCGGCGTTTGAGCATTTGAAGATTCTCTTTTGGTTTCGATAACGTTTCTTCTTTTTTCTCTCTCTCTAGCATATCCCGAAGGAGTTCTCAAAGCTACAGGTATAATTCATAACTATAGCGCTTTCTGACAAGTCTGGTTTCACCTGACCTTGCTGTGACTTACGGTGTCTTTATTTTCGTAAGGTCCGGAGACCACGGAAGTGAGGTTGCCTGCATGTAGAGCCGGAGCGCGTGACCTTTGTCTATTTCTAAGCGGTTGTCAGCAGCTGTGCGTGAGGTGGCGTCAGCCCTCGTGGCCTCGAGCGTGTTGACAGCGCACTCTGCAGTCACGTATTCGCAATAGCTATAGGCGCTGATCATAGAGTACGCTATCATCGCTTCAGTTTCCCTCTCGCCATGTCCCAACTCCGCAGCACATGACCGACGCGGGTTGTAAACAGTAAGCAGGGTCTACGGGGCAAGTCCAGTCTGTCTCGGCCGCTTCTACGAGCATGGGTGCAACAGCGAGAACGCCTTCAACAGCAGGTGACTCCGAGCCAGCCGGGGCTGATCGTGTTGTAACGGAGCCAGTCTCCTCGGGGGCACCTCACTCGCACTCGTCGTCTAGACAGCACGACGCCCTCCCCGGGCGACCGTGTGAGGCAACGGTTGTCGGCGGCTCTCTTTCTTTCTTTTCTTGGGATGCCGCGGGGATGTTGCGGATTTTTTTATTTTCAGAGCTGTCACGCTGCTCCCATCTGTCTGCGGAAGTTTTCGCAGCTCTTCATTGGCCCGACGCGTGACGTAACACTCGGCCGTGACGTGTCCCGCTGCTTGTCTGGGCTCCGAAGGCTGTCCCTTGCTGAGCGCATCAGACGACGCCGTTTCTCAACGCCTCGTTAGTGGGCGGTTTGTTTTGAGCCCCTTTGTGGCGCGCCAGCGTTTCCCGCCGCTCTCTTTTTAACGGGGTAGGCGGCTGCCATATCAGAGAGTGCGCCTGTTAGAGCTCACAGTGGACGCCCAGGCAGCAGCGCTTGCCACGCCTTCCCGGAGTTGGCAGCAGCAGTGCTTCTCTGGAAGCCACCGTGGCTGCAGCCCGGAAGACGGTGACAACTGCTTGTATTCAATGAAATCAGACTGGTCATTGTGTGTAAAAGAAAAAAAAATAACGAGGAAAGAGTGATTGCGAAATTATAACTTATATATCGTTGTTGGAGCAAGTCAAGTCAGGGGGCGAGCTATCATCTCGCAGATACCCTCACACTGGCGTTTTCTTCTTTGTTCTAAATAAATTGCGTGAAAAAAAAATGGGACGTGTTGTAGTTGTCGGTGGTTCCATTTACTTGTTAATCTATCTGAGCACTTTCGAAGCTTTTCCGAAAAAGGTCAATCCACTCTGCGTTGGTGATATGTCACTCTTGCGGAACAAACAAACAAAACGTAGCTGTTTCACTCAAGTGGTAAAGTACGCATTGTGCGCTTTATACTCGGACGGTTTCCTCTCACTAAGCGGTTGCGTCATATCGGAGCGACGCAGTTTGCAAGGCAGCGGACCACTGGGGAGAACAAACTTCGTACTATAATAGAAGCAGTCGGCCATCCACAAAACTGACGTACATTTAAGCTGGAGGGATGAGACGCTCCTCGAGGGCGCAAGAGATGCTACCAACAGCAGGGAAACCACTGGGTGTTGGCCAGAGCCATATCAAATATTAGGTAACGTTAGCTTCACGTGAGCTGTGAGCGCTGTCCACTCAGACCAGTGCAGCCTAGAGTGCTGTGTGTTCTACAGCACTTCGCTGGTTGACTGTGCAATACTTTCGAAATGCCTCCCCAGTTCCAGAGTGGCTGAGACCACTAGCACGCGCGTGCTAGGGACCTTAGCCTTCCCGCGCGGGAAGGTTTCGTAAGTATGCATCCAGTGTTGACAGGCAGCACACAGTTTAGTGACGCAGGACAGGTGCAGAAAATGCGCTGTCTTCGTGGCTATTATCTATATACGTTGTTTTCTCAAAACTGAGGAAGAAAAAAAACGCTTCTCATTTTTTTTTCTAAAGCAACGGTATAAAACAAAGTAACACACTATGCGCACCATTTTGCAACATCTTCATCTCGACTGACGCCACGTTCAGAGTTCCGTGCGGGTAGCTTGGTAAAGCGTCGCGACAGGCTTGGTATTCAGCGGCCGTGGGCTAGGGATGGTCGCTACGCTGTTTTTTTTTTCTTGCGCTGTCGGTGCATACGCCGCATACATACTCTGCCGGTCGTCTCACCACTTGCTACAGCTTAACGCGTTGCTCGAAGATCAGCAGTTCGGAAAACCGAAAAACTGGCCTCCAGACGCATATCGCCAACTCAGCAGAGAAACCACCACAGGCAAAAAAAATGTGTAGTTTGTCTGTGCCATATTCGTTTCCTCGATTGGTGAGCCAGCGCTTTGTATAGTTTTGCTCGTTTACTTAAGGATCAAATGCTTCGGTGTTCGTGGTGAAACGAGAACCGTACAGAAGAAGACAACGAGAGCGGCCAGCCAACCGATGGCCTCGTCTCGTGCCCAGGGGTTTCGCTGACTGCGACGCCGTCTGAAATCGTGCAGGCGTCGCCTTTCGAGCAGTCATTCCGCAAGCGATCCTCTGCGCGAAGCGCCTGAGATTGCAGATTCGCGTGGTGGGCCTACGGCGGCGAAGAGCAGGCGCGTCTGGCGCGGTCTCCCACCGACGGCGGCGGTGAAAAGCGATCAGCACACTCTCACACCACGTCTGCAAACGTATACCTACCCCCTCATATTTAGTTCTTCTCGTCGGTGAGCGTTCCGCCGCCACCGTCTGGTTACGTCACGTCACACCTCGTCTAGCGTCTGCTAACACCTGTCTGTCTGCGTTCTCTCCCCGACGCGCCGCAACGCGATATGCCTCTTCCGACCTGCGAACGACTCGTCGCCCTTGGCATGGCCGCCGCCGCGCCTGTTTGTTTCTCTTTCTGGCGAGCAAAAAAACACTACGCGGCGCTGCAGCCAGGTGTGCGTTGCTTTCGCGCTATGGCTCTGTTTCGGAATCGCGAGGTCACACGCCCTTGGCCGGCCCATTTCATCAACAAGGGGCCCCCGCCGTCTGGGATCTCGCCCTCCCCACCTTCGCTTCGCCGGCTTCGCGCTTTCGAGACTAAACACGCATTGATGCCTTCTCGATCTATCAGCGCGCTCCCGTGTTTCCCGCGCTGTTCAGGACGGCGCGAAATTTCTCCCGAAGATACTGCCTGCCCACTTTAGTTATTGCGATCGATAGCCAGTGCCTGAACTCCCGCTTCAGTAGGAAGCACGATTTCTTCTACAGTATCAAAGTGCTCTCCTGTTAGAAAAAGAAAACATTGCGCCGACGTGTACTTACGAAACACCTCGACGTTAAACACTGGAACAGGGGGGAAAATTAAAGGGAAGATGGACAGAAAAGGAGCGCAAGAAATTGTTGCGCCGGTTAGGGGAGGCGCTGGCCGGTTTAACAAAGCGAAGTGCGTTGTAACTGGGGAATACCATTTGTTCTGCTATAAATGCGTGTTTTTGTGGACAATGGTAAAAGTGCGACTCCAACTTGGTCCCTTTTAAAAATAAAATTCATTGCTTCATACCTGGTGAGGGCCCTGCGGTGGAATGAATATACCGATACTTCAGAAGTTCCAAGGGATATCCCGCAAAGCTGAACCGAACTTGTTCCTGTCTGAAAAGCTCCTTTATGCATTAAGTAACCTATGTAAAACAGACCAAGGCTGTCACTTCTTAATGTTTCTAAAAAGTGTTCCTTTTCAAGGGGAGGGAGGGAATATATTTTTTTAAATTACCGGTTGTTGTTTTTTATTTTTTTTGCACTAAGCCGGAGTTATGTGGAAAAGCTCGCCTGCGACATATAGGTGAGACATGTAAGTTGGTACAACTTTAGAAGTCAACGGTATTTCATCCTCGAGGATAGATTAACATGAGTCTACACTAATACGGGCTTACTCCACATTGACGTCATGAGGTTTATGATCAGTGACCGTTCACGCCAGTGACGGCGCCGCCTGGTTCACTAGTGGTATTTTTTTAATCAAGAGGTATTGGAGCGCTAGACGACACGGAGGAGAACTGACACAAAAAAGGGACTATAGTGCTATGATATCTTTCGACGAGTGTAACCACATAGCTCACCAGGTCTCTCTTTTTGAAACTATTTCATTAGCTGCGCAAACTATCGGCGGCCGAGCTTCTGCAATTAATTGTTTGTTTTTCCATCAACCCTAGCGGGTATTCTTCTTCTGCCTGTTCGATTATCAACTTTGGGGCTCAACCACGTTGGGCGATTGGCCAATAATTGAGTGGTTTTGTAAATATTGTGACGTTTCTGAATGAGGGAGGTTATAAAATAGAAAGACTGCGTATTACATCGGAGATTATGGTGCTCGATCCAATGTACATATCTCAGAAAAAAAAGAAAAACTGTCTTTTTTTTGGGAGGGGGGAGGGGTAAATGTAACAAGAAAGATATAACAATACCCTCGCTTTCCGTGCGTGTATAATGATGTAGACGCACGAAGATAATGATACTGATAACAATAACCTTCTTTTCCGTTGTCGTTACGGTGCCCCACTGGATCGCCTTCCGGAGAACAAGCCAACAAAATGGTGCATTGTGGGGATGACTACATGGTTGTTAGGTGAATTATGTTTTCTTTGTTTTGTATTTTTTCTCTTTTTTTTGTCAGATACTGCCCAAGTATATATTGTGCGGTTCTAGCAAATAAATCTTGTTGTAAGTCAGTGCCGCTGTCTGTCTCCTTCTTGCTCTTGTCCCTCGTTATTGGCGCTGTTTTTTATGTGAATCATGTCGTACAAACTTGCCCAAGTCAACCGCGTTAGCTACCAACAAATAAACCATTAATTGGCTTGGGAGCGCCAATTGCGCACATGGCGTCGGCGTTCGCGCTCTCGGCTTTTCCCCTCTTCCGCCAATTCTCTCGCGCTTGCGATCTTGCGCCGTCGGTGTATACAGACCACATCGCGTGACGCTATTGTGCGTGCCTGCGCGCGCATTCCGACATCATCTCGCCTCGCGTTATCTCCCGAACAGTTCTTTCCCACGACGCCTCGAAGAGGAGAAATAAGACACCGAGGGAAGCGCGGCTTCCGGCCCGCTTCGAGCAACCAATCATCACATCGATCACACGACAACGCGTGTTCCCTTCGTGCATCGAAGGAATGCTTTCTTTCTTTGTGCTCTTTTGTTTTCGGTAATAAAGGAGACGAGAAGGTATAGGAAGGCGTGCAAGTTACCGCGAAAGTATTCCGACGGGCTGCCTGACGTGTCTGGGCGAGCTGGTATGAGGGAATTGAAGCTCGAACCGAGCAACATAGAGTTTCTCAAAATTAACTAGAGGGCACTCTGGCGCTGCGATCGTTCAGCGACCATGGGAATGATGGGTAGTACACACGTTTGCCTAGTCTTCGTACTTGCGGGCGGCGAATCGTGCTTGAGGCTTCGTTCATTGCTGTGTTTTGATTTCGTTTTGAAAGAAAGATTCAACCCTTTTAAACTTCGTGACCCAATTTGAAAAGGTAATTAAAAAACTAGGGTGGTGAAGCACAATCGCTGAACATTCGCCGATTTTTGTTTCGTGAGAAAACAGCTTCGAGCCACGCGAACACACACGGAGCCAAAAGCAGGCCAGAAGTACGAAGTTTAGACAAATGTGTGTACTACCCATCATTCCCATGCTCGCTGAAGCGCCGTGTGTTGCAGCTCCCATAGACACTAGCGCCAGAGTTCCGTCTAGTAAGTATTGTGGGAAACTCTATGCCGCGCAACACACGACGAGACAGGCGCGAGACAAAACGAGCGCCGTGTTTGTTTTATCACCAATTGCGAAGTACCTTATACGGGTCCCGTGCGAAGTGTTGGGGAAAGGTTGCTTTGAGGCAAATGATAATAGAAAATCGTTCAGTGAGGTCAAGGAGTAGGACACATTAATCGAGTGTTCCTTCGCCCTGTGTTAGCTAAACTACTCTCGGGGAAGAGAAAAAAAAAAACTGTATATCGAAAGGAGAAGGGGGAGAGAGAGTTTCTAGGGTGAAGACAAAGAAGTAAGTCTGTCAGAGTCAGTATGTTCTGACGTGCTACTATATACCAAGGGGGAAAAATTAAAGGGGGGGGGGGGCGGTAGTGGTGAAAAATGGTTACAATAACCATGTAACCGGCAAGGTTACGGCATATTACGAGAGATGTGGGCAAGCATACAGACTTTGTTGTTTGTTCTCTGCCGCCTGTATATTTTGGACCGCGAATTGACTGTTGAATATTTCGTTTGACATGCTCTGTTTTCTTTTTGTTTTTTGTTGCTACCTGTATGTTTTAGTAATTCAAAAACTGTAACCATGTACTGCATTTTCATTGAAATTTGTACTTGGATTGTTTCCCCCCCCCCCGTTATGTAATGCCCCGAGAGAGGCCCTTAAGGGTAAAATAAATGATGATGATGATGATGATGATGATGTTACAGTGGAGCGCATTGTCGAGGCCAACTTGCACACAATATTCACTAACGCTATGCAAACCATCAAGTATAAAAACAATTAGTAAGTTTTAACATTTCTTATCGTGCATTCTGCTTCAGAATTGAATGCGTCGTATAAATATTAATATAAGTGTGGCTTCAATAATAATAAAGATGGTTACGGCATTTGTTATTATACTAAGTGTTGCTAAGTGTCACTAGTTACTGCGTTAATAATTATGTCCCTCTTGTTAATACTTCATTTTTATGATGTACTAACTGCGAATGTCATTACTGTAATTATTGATTATGTCGTAGATAATTTGTAACGTTCAAATAAGCCATTACTGTTCCCCTGACGAGGTAAGGTATATAGTAAGGAGGTCTTAAGTTCTGATTTTGCCTTACTTCGGGGGCAAACTCTATATATGCCCGAAAACAAAGTTCCGTGCATTGTGTAAAAAAAAAAGAAAATACTTCACGTTTCATCCTCAATAATTGTAAATGGTCTTTGGACCAGAGAGATATTTAATAAAGAAAGTGATCACTTTGGAAGTGTTGGCGAATATTTTGTTTTCTTGAAGGATTGATTATAGTATTCCAGAATTGATTAGCGCCGGCGTGTTGGCCACCTGGTTATCGCGGCGAGAGCTATCATTAGCGCAAAGCGCCCGCCGCTGGCCAGTGAAGATTAATGAGCACGGTGTCGTGGCTACAGTTTTTTTTTTCATTTGGACGAATGTTAACGCGCGCGTGCTAAAACAACTGAACCGATGAACTGGTTTGCATGAAGCACATATGTTGCATTGAACAAAAGCAAGAACGAGTGAAAAAGGCCGGGAGGTTGAGAAGATGTCGCTAAAGGAAGCAGGATTTTCGCCCGCACCATCGATTTTTCCGTTCGTTTTTAAAACGAAAAAAAAATGCGAATATCGGTATAAGCTTTAAGAAGCAATGCGAGAAGCTTGAAAATCCGTTACTTTGGAATAAAACCAGACATGGCAGTTCAGTAAACTGCGTCTTTTAATGCGCCCTAAACGCGTGCAGCTGCAGGATACGTGCGTTGAGGCTGTAAAATCGAGAGCCACGTAGCTCTAGGTCACCGTGACAACTTGGGCGATTTTGTGGTCCACTCCTGGTCATCATCATTATCAACCTAACTACGACCACTGCGGACCAAGGGCCACTCCTCATGACGCTTTTAATAATAAAGATTGCTAGAGTCTAGCTTCCCAAGACCGCGACATGATTATGAGAGACGCCGTATGGTGAAAGACACTTTGCAGAAGTCTTTTCGCATAGCTTAGTCGCATATTTTGTGGTGACGTACAACACACAGGCTGAATGTAATCCCCCTTGTAAGTTTTCGGAGATTTTGGTTACAATAAGTTTTTGTCCGTATTGCTATATTACATATCTTATATTTCATAATTGAGTTCGTTTTGTTTGTCTTCACGATTTTTAACAAGTCCAGAAAAGAATCAAGGTCTAAGTAATACGTTCGTGGCCGAATTCGTGCAGCCGTTATTTCGTAAGTGCTCTATCGTTATTGGTTGGCCGCCTTCTTTAGTCATACACCTAGCATAGGTACTGTCTTGATTATGCTTTTATGGGCAGTTCTGGCGTAAAAACGTCTTTCTCTACGAATACGGCGCCCGGGCCAGTCTTCACTGATATTTCGATTCGTAGGTGTTCCTTGTCATACACTGGTCGCCCTCGTAGCTAACGTGTTCAACGTCAGGATCGACGTAAGTTTTCTCTTGTGGATTGTTCTAACCCGCGTGAATTTTCTGAATAGGGGCCTTACCTTAGCCCAATCGCCTGCACACTTACTATACCGATGTTCCAGTGGCACGGCTTGTTTTGATGCCTTAAAAAACACCACACGCCGTCACGTTCTTTAAATGTTGGCCCACATTCACCAAACATCGTATGTTACAATCGCTTGCTAAAGAAAATGTTATACCTGTCGGGGAACTACTCGCCTCGGCACGGGTAGTTCACCAACGGCTTTCATGAGTGACACGGTGGAATGCGCCGCAAAAATTTTTCCTCCCGTGCAACCCATTTGCCGCGGGAAAATGATCTCTGCTACGGACCTCCTAAGACGCGCCTGCCCCTATTCCGATATAGGCCTGTGAGATTGCGGAGTTCTTCATGGAGATCCCGGACTAGGAGTTCCGCCCACGCTCTACCTGCCCTTATACAAGATAACAGATTTCCCCTTTTTACAAGTGATTATGTAGAGTGATGAGAACTCAGATAAGTATTCTTGTTCGCATAGATTGTATTTTACACTACATGAGCTCACGATGCATAGACAGCGTTCTCGGCATTAGGAATCAGCCAGAGGACTGGTCAAGACTCGAGAAGTGTCCGGCATGCGGCTTTTTCCCTTCGAGGGTCGCGCTGAGTCTGGTCGACTCACCTGTGCCGTATTTCGTAGACGGTGACGTTGTTCCGGGACTCGGCAAAGCTGGTATTGGACACGGCGTTGGAAAGCTCGTCCGCCCTGCGTTGCAGCGCCTCGGCCGCCGACGCATTGGGCCTCAGCAGCGGGGTTGGCGACAGCAGCTGCAGTGCGGGCGCCGACGTCGACTCGTTGCCGCAGCCTGTGGTGGAGACGTCGGCGTTGACCGAGCCCGCCCACGCGACCACCAGGAACAGCGCCGTCGACAGACGACCGCGAGGTGACCCTCGGCACGTCCTCATCTTTTCCTCGCGGGAACTGCGGAAGTGGCTGGTCTCCGGGACCCCGTGAAAGGCTGAAGTCGAGCAGCTGGACCGCCGCGCGAGAAGATAGGCCTGACGACCTGCTGAAGGCGACGAAGTTCCTAAACTGGGAGGGTAGCCTGGGAACTTGCGCGACACAACAGGCTGAGACTTTTGCTAAACTAGTTGGCCTGACCAGGACAACTGGGCAGGTACACAGCGTGCCACGATCAGTCCGTGCAAGGGGCCTGGCGGCGCTTCTTATAGGGGCGCGGGCCCCCCCTCGCCCGCCTTCTTTGTCGCCCCTCCCCCGCCGGTCTCCCTCCCCTGGGCGAGCGCGGAGTGTTTGTATACTATAAGAGACTCCGGCGGCTGCCCGTCTCACTTTCGGATCGCACATGCCCTCCCTGCTGGGAGGCGTTTGTGAAGAGCATCTCATACAAACTCTGTTCTGGGCTACCGGGCGCGAGCAAGAGAAGTTTTTTTCTTCTTCGAGCAATCTCGAGATAGTTGAGGAATGAAAAAAAAAGTGGAGTATGAGACGATTAACGATGAATTCGCTTACCAGAAAGATATCGCCCGCAATCGTGAAACATGGGAACCCGCTCAGGCCGACGTAAAGCAGCAACGCCAGGGATGAACACATGTAAGGTAACTTATGTGTACGTCTTCGACGCTCGTACAAAGAAAAAAAGAGTAGGGTGATGTGTCGAGTCAGGGCAGATCGACCAAATGGAAACGCTGTCATGTAGGCAAGAGAGAACCAATGGTATCCGCACGCAGTGAAAAAAAAAATGTGCGCTCTGGTAAGTGTCGAGGCTCCAACAGTACAGCCGTGGACACAAAACATGAACAACTTCCATTTCTAGGCCTAGCCCTGCCGTACACATCGCACTCACGAGCACTTTCGCTTTGTTATCCAAACGGCGTAACCAAGCACTTCTTTTCTCCGCGAGTGCGAGCACGCACACACGTGCTCGCACGCACAGACAGACCAGCCTTCCCTCTCCCTGCCCATTCTGTCTCGCCATTCATACTTTTCTTACGGGTCTCCCGCTCTCTCGAGACGAAGACTTTTCTCGCCGTTTAGTGACGGCTGGGCGACCGGGCCAGACAGCCGCCGGAGTAACAAGAAAGGCCCGATGCCGACGCTCCAGTCTTGCTCCTGTTAGTCTCACAGGGAGGCGGGTGTCTGGGTCGCGGTGCTTCGATCGGTGCTCTGGCGGTCGCCCTATATCCATTCACTCTCACCGCCGCACGAAGGGATTCCAGTTGGGGGAAAAAGTTGTGCGCCGTTCGCTTCCGCATAAATAATAACAAGTCGACGTGCGCTCATCCTGGTTACGTGCCCACTCGGGAATAACTTTATTGATGCTCTTCATCGTGGTTCGTCGTCGGGAAACTTTACGCGAACGTCCGGGAAACGTCTGGGGCACCTGACGCAAAACTTTGGGAATCGTAATGCCGAAGCAGACTTCCTGTTGGAACGGTATAGCCTCACTATTGTCTCTCTCTTTCCATCTGCCGTCCCATCTCTCTCGTTTTGCTATTCTGCCTCTCCTCCCAACAGTTCTGCTCGTCACCGTTTAGGTGTCGAAAAACTAATGCTAGACAGTTACAGCGCTGTCACTAGCAAGCTTTAGATGTCGAAAGCTCTGGCGAGACAGTTACAGTGCAGCAAGAAGTAAACTTTAATTTTCTTCCTTCTTTTTTCTTTCATGTGTGTAGCACTTTACAGACCAGGCTGTTGCATGCTGTCGAATTCTGTCGTCACCGCTTTTCGTATCGCAGGCATACAGCATAACCAGATGTAGCATATTGAGCGCGTGCTCACGCCAGAGAAAATTCTTCTTGTTGTTGTTCTTCGAGTGCTTTGAGGATGATATAAAGTGCAGACATTAGTACTATGAGTAGGGCAGCATCGCAACGCAAGCGATGTATACAATTTGAGATGAAGCAAGAGAGAAATAGAAATAGAAAGAAAAAACATGAATAAATCAAACTAAAGAAAGAAAAACGCAGAAAAGAATGGAAATGAGAACAGGAGGGAAAGATAAAAGGAAAGAAAACTAAAACAGAAGAGAAACAAAGAAAGCTACCCGGCTCCACTCGTTCAGGCTTGGAACCACTGCCTTATTGTGTGTGTGTGTGTGTGTGTGTGTGTGTGTGTGTGTGTGTGTGTGTGTGTGTGTGTGTGTGTGTTTCTATAAATAAACAATCTCTTTGCTCTACTATATCCTTTCTTTTCTTTCGTCTCATAAGCCCTTCCCTGCACGTAATATAACAAACTGGTTCACCACTTTGCGTTTTTTGTTTTGTAATCTTTCCCAACAACTTGACGTGGGCTGAGTTGCACGCGCAACCTAGCTAGCGTTGGCGCAATATTTTTCGAAGTAACCGTCGTTGCCGAAAGCGTGGCGCGTGTATTTAGAACGTGCTTCATTACGCCGTATACCCTCTGGCATATTTTATGCTGTAAATCATTGTTGAAATGTGCGTCGTCCACTAGTAGCAGTAAGTGATTCTTTAAAAAATAAAATAAAATAAAATAAAAGTGAGCCCCGTAACTGTCTGCATCATACTGCGACACCTCAACAGTGGCTCACGAGGGATGGGGGTAAAGAGAGATTAAAAGGGATAGGGAGGAATAAAAGGAGGAAGAGGAGGAAGGGAAAAATGAAAGGCAGGGAGGTCAACCAGACGCACGTCCGGTTTGCTACCCTGCACTGAGGGAAGGAATGAGGGGATTAAAGGCGAAGAGAGAGAGAGAGAGAGAAGTGAAGGGCAACGTGTGTGTAGATGTGACCTTGTCCATTGCACGCTTATAAACGCCGTGTGCTCAGATTTGGGTGCACGTTAAAGAACCCCAGGTGGTCTAAATTTCCGGAGCCCTCCACTACGGCGTCTCTCATAATCATATAGTGGTTTTGGGACGTTAAACCCCACATATCATCAATCAGCACGCTTATAAACGGTCGCGTAGTCCGGTCGTCTTTAAAAAACTTAGCAATGCCCGGGTCGCTTTGCTGGCCTGTGACGCGTAGAGCCGTGAACCAAGGATCTTCTCTTCGGAAAACGGTCTACTGTCTAGTGTCTCTAACGTTTCGCGCAGCAAGTTGCGTTCGCTCGCAAAACGTTCACATGAACACAGTAGATGTTCTATTGTCTCGTCAGTGTCGCACGATTCACATCGGGAGCTATCCGCCATTCCTATGCGAAAGGAGTACGCCTTCGTAAAAGCTACTCCTAACCACAGGCGGCAGAGTAAAGTTGCATCCTGGCGGGAGAGGTCCGATAGAACTTGAAGCTTTCTCGATGGGTCCAATTTGTGTAGGCGGCGGTTCCCGACACTGGGGTCACTCAGCCAAGTTTCCGACATTGTGTTAGCGAACGAGTGAAGGCCCCTTGCAGCGTCGGTTCTCGACAATGGAATTGGGGTTGTCTGGGCGTCCGCGTGGGCAGATCGGGCAGCATTATCAGCAAGGTCGTTACCGACAATACCACAATGTCCCGGTAACCAATGGAACACCACGTCATGTCCTTTCGATAAAACTTCGTGAAGCACTTCTCTTATTTCATTCACTAGTTGTTGATGCACCCTTTGTCGTAAAGCTGATTGCAAGCTCTGAAGGGATGCCTTGGAGTCGCAGAACACAGCCCATTTTTGAGGCCGGGCTTCCGCGATATAAAGTATAGCAGCACGTAAGGCGGCAAGCTCCGCTGCTGTGAATGTTCTCCTATGCGATAGTTTGAGCTTTATAGTGACCTGGTACGTCGAGATGACAACAGCACCTGTGGAGCTGTCAGCCGAGACCGATCCATCGGTGTAAATGTGAGTCCTCTTGCCGTATTTTTCGTTGAGTAGCGACAATGTCACCTTTTGTAGGACCAGTGTTGATTGACGGCTCTTGTTCGTTATTCCCGGAATAGTGAGGCACACCCGTGGTTGTTGTAGGCACCACTGAGGTGACTCTGGTCTTGTTGCTGGAGTGAAGCCAGAAGGAAGGCATTCTGTATGGGCAGAAATAATCTTTGAAAACATTTCTTGTGGTCTTTGAATTGGCAACACTGCTACATGGTGACCAGGAACTCGGCAGAGGTGTCTTATGTGGGCTCTCAAATTGTCAGTGGTGATGTATGTTTGAATTGGATGTTTTCTTGCGATCATAATTGTCCCGTAGGTTGAGGTGCATCGCGGCAATCTAAGCACACGCGAAGTGCTTGTCCTTGCAGACTTTCGGGGGTCCGGATGTTCGTCTTGCACGTACTTGCCAGTAACGGCAAGCTGTAGTGCAAAAATCCCAGAAACAGTGCCCTTTATAGCTGCATCATTGACCTTATCGATGTGCACCAAGATTTTCCGCAGAGGAACCGCATTATATGGACGATGGAAGTTAGCCTTCTCTTCAGGTAACTGCAGTGGGCACTCCACGAAAGGTCCCTGTCAATAATCACACCCAAGAAGCGATGGTTCTTCTGGTATGGAATATTTTGTCGACTGATGGTAACGGGGTATTGTGTCATGGCTCTGCGAGTAAACGCAACCAATGCCCATTTCTCCGTTGAGACGGAAAGACCCTGCTTGCGGAGATATGAGCATGTCAGGGTAGCAGCCTGCCGGACTCTTGCACGTACTTGTAGACGAGTTACAGCCGAAGTCCATAGACAAATATCGTCAGCATATATGGACATGAGGATAGTACTTAGGGAGGAATAAAAGAGATAGGGATAAAGATAGGGGCAGGGACAGAGAGACCCACATACAAACAATAAGGAGAAGATAAAAAAGATGGACACAGTCGCAGGCGTCCGAGGACGGGGCACCACTCGGCGAGTGCTCTTGTCGGCGTCAGGGGATGGCGTGCGCATACGGTGAGCCAATCGGCCAGAGCTGCGCGCTGTAGTCGGAGATCGTGGGGGCACAACCGGTCGGCACGAAATCCAGCGAGCGAGTCCGTCGTCCATTTGATGTCCGTGCGTCATCGTACAGCTCGCGTGTTTTGTTTTTTTAGTGTACTAAAGTGTCAGTGAAGGTTCGTGCTTTTGAAGCTTCGTCGTATTATATACCATCTCGAATTAGTACGGAATCCAATTTTGAGGCGTTTTTTTATATACCTGTTTCTTCCAATATACCACGCAGATTCCCTCCTCAGTTCGCACAATGCTACTGCTATCATTTTTTTTGTTTACCCAACTGGCCGGCTTAGCCGGGTGTCGGCACCAAACAGGGACTTCGCCTGAGATCTCCACTCCCCGGGGATTTACAAGCAAAACGAACGAAAAAGTTCGCAGTGTGCCTCGTGCATTCGCCGAAGACTACTATGAAAGGTTGAGATCATCTTTTTTATATATATATCTCACTCGACAAATTGGTTTTGAACCACCCTCCATCGAACAGCTTTCTGCAGTTAGCGTGGTTTTATGCACTGCCTCCAGAATCAAAAAACATGGCATAATAATATCTGGTGTTTTACGTCCCGAAACCACAGTACGATTATGAGAGACGCCACGTAGCGGAGGTCATCAGAACCATCTGGTGTTCTTTGACGTGCACTGACATCACTCAGTATATGACCTCTACCTTTTCGCTTCCATCGAAAATGCGACTGCCGCTGCTGGGATCGAACCCCTAACCTTTGGGTAAGCAGCCGAGCACGGAGACGTTGCAAGCTTCATGCACGTCACCTGCATGGTTTTAGCTCTGCGTTCGTGATCGGGCCCGCCTTTGACGTAGCGATGATGTCATGGGATGGCGTCGCGTTATATCTCACGATGACGTCACAAATTTGTATTTAATGGTGACGTCATGTAGATATGATGTCGCTTGACGATGGTTTTTTTGCATCGCTATTGTTGACGTCGATTGTATATATTTTCGTGTTTCGATGAGGCTTTCTAAGGCTTTCGCCGTAATAAAAATTTTCTCCGACTACACAAGCAAGCGCGCAAGCGCAGTATTACCTTTAGCTGCTTCCACGCTTGCGCACGCTCGCAGAAGAAATAGAAAAGAGGTGCGTCCGTTCCTGCTATATCTTTCAAGGGACATAAATTCTTTTAGGAAGCGGGTTACTATAGTGGCAATTAAATTCGGCGAACGACAATTTTTGCGCATTCGCCTGCAGTTTCTTTTACAACTATATCACTCGCTCTTGCACGTTCCGACGCCTGTCCACGCTATATAAGAAATAAGCCTTGCTGATTTTTTAGGCGTTTTGAGCACGCCCAATAAGCTGCGCCCTAGTGGTCGGCTATGGGGCAAGATATCTCTTATGAATGCAGAATACCGCAACGATTGTGATACCGCAACGCTTTTCCGCAACGCTTGTAACACCGCGCGAGGTGCTTGATTGCGCTGCGTCGTCGCGCTTGGTTGCTTCAGGGGCGAAGTTCCTTATTGGCCTCGTGCGACCGAGGGTGGCGCTGCGAACGGCGTTTGTATGACGTCAATTTAGGGATTCGCGCGCTTTCGTTTTGAGGCCCGGTGCCGTATATAGACACCAGCGTGCGTGATAAAGCTCGACAAAGAAGCAGTTCAGTTGGTTATCTGATGTGTGGTGGCTACCAACGCTGCTGGAACAGCTGTGGATCCCCACTTTTAACCCTTTAGTTACCACGCCTATTCACATCGATCACCGGCAATCGGCGCTTTTGAATCATGGACTTTGACACGTTAAATTTGTTCCTCGTGCACCCAGAACTCTCTAGTAGTTAGTCCAGTCACTCAACTTTCAGAATCAATTTGAATTCGCCCGTTTTGCC
Organism: Rhipicephalus annulatus; assembly: GCA_013436015.1. Taxonomy (NCBI): domain Eukaryota; kingdom Metazoa; phylum Arthropoda; class Arachnida; order Ixodida; family Ixodidae; genus Rhipicephalus; species Rhipicephalus annulatus. Next base: position 291,666 of record WOVY01009477.1, on the reverse strand, counting down.
CACGTAGTGATTTTCGACAGACTTTTGCCCAAACCATTGTGTGTTTAATGTCATAAAAGTGCACTAGGCTGACGAACTCGTGCTTATGCTAAAGTAGCATCACATTTCTGCATTGAAAAGAACCTTTGCAAGCCAAATATGGGATTAAAGTGTTAGTTTCGCCATTTGACTTTGTTTAGCAGTAATAATTGCTAGAAGTGTATGCCAGATATTCAATAAAGAGTTGTTCGCAGCAATCAAGAAAAATTTTGTTGTACAAAAATGTTTGCGAAAGTCCACCGCACGTTTGAAGTGTCTAAGTGGCCTCTTCTGATATTTTCCGGTAGCTTTGGTTTTGTTTTCATCATTATATCAGACACAGGGTCGCATGCCGGGTCACTAGTCACTCCTATATATCACATCGCCGTCACGCGCGCATTGGTGCGCACCAGCGCTGCAAAACACATGCGCTACTCGAAACTGTATGGCAACCCCCCCCCCCTCATTTAAGTGTGGATGAGCTTAGAGTTCGAGTATGGTAGCACCTCAGCTTCAAGTGTTATGTCGACGAGTATTTGCGTCAGCCTGAGACAAACCTGCAGTCGTTTATGGGTTTGTTTTGTTTACACCCTCAAGCGGTTTCCTCCACCGCAAGTGTGTATAGCTTCTGACCTTTGCGCACAATAATACAGCTACTCTGGTTACGTGCGCGGTCCATACTTCGCTGGGGCGCGGTGTTCTGGCGCTGGCTGCAGAGCTTCTCCGAACAGTAAGAAGGCCTCCGGAGCACATCTTCGCGCTGACTACGGAACAGTGCGAATCGTTTTAGAACAGCGCGCGATGTTGTCCTTTTTTTTTTTTAAATACGATATGCTCAAAAAAGCAATGAAATATGCTCGGATTCATATATCGGAACGCCAATCTATGCAGAGTGAGGTGGCTCACGGAAAGAGGTGACGCTAGATGAAATACCGAAGTTCAGTGGAAAGTGTACGAGTACACTTGTGTCTCACGAAAAACCATGCAATGCTTCACCGCATGGCATGAGCAAGAAAGCAGCACCTCGGTTCTGATATTCTTTGTCTATGTGAGGAGAAACATTTCGTTCAACATTCATTATTTTCATACTGTATTTTCATACATTCATTATTTTCATATTTTCGTTCAACATTCATACTGTTCCTGGGTCATTTATCTTCAAAATTTATATTCTGAATTTTCTTTGTTTTGAATATTTTCGCAAATATAGTGTTTTTATTGCACTGTTTACCAGCTGGTGACCAAAAATTTCACTTTTCCCATTTTCATTTATCGTAAAACATTTTGTTGCTCTGCAACGTATTATTTTTTTAGAAAGAGTGTTTCATTGTGAAAAGTTTGGTATGCTGCAATGCGCGCTGCAGTACTTTTCAAACTGTCAAAAACGATCTTACGGAGACATATGAAAAACAAGCATTTTCGCGCAGTAACGAAAGAAATGACTCATTTTGAATGCACAGTGATTTGTTTCATAGAACTGCGTGTGGCTGCTTGTCTCCACGGTGAGTGCTGCACATTGTTAAATGTTAAAAGGCACATATTGATTTTGTTAGCTATATTATACTGCAATTTTATTGGCCTTCCTAGGCTCATGCATAAAATATGAATTTATACTCCACCTCTACGGCCTGCAGCCTTATATTGTAATGCAAATACAAATTTTAAAGCTGCAAAACATTTATGCTCTTTTTTTATTAACAGAAATAACAGAAATTTGTGGCGCTGCATTTAAATATTTCATTAATAGAGAGATCTATTTGCGCGTCCGCAACAGCCATGCGGACGCAGCCTGCCAGCCATTCGCAACTTGAGGCTGCGTCCGTACGGCTTCTGCGGAGGCGCCAATAAATCTCTCTATTATGTTAGGAATGGCGGCAACAAAGCTATAGTGCGGATTCGTAACTAGGTTCCTCAGAAACATTAACACAACGAAAAATGCAATATATGAGCTCGACAGCAACTGCAGACCTTCAGTGAACATCGTTTCTATGTTAGGTTACACGAAGGCATTGCCTCAACCTGCTCACAGACAGACGGACGGACGGATGAATGGACGGACAGACAGGCAGACAGACAGGCGGATGGATGGACGCACGGACGCTTCGCCCCACTCATCATCATTCACTCCGTGGATATTCTCTAACATTTTTTCTTTCGTATGTTGGCCTATGTGGCCGCGGTATCGGTTGACCCAGAGACCCTAACGCTGGTGGCCCCGCCACGGTGGTCTAGTGGCTAAGGTACTCGGCTGCTGACCCGCAGGTCGCGGGATCAAATCCCGGCTGTGGCGGCTGCATTTCCGATGGAGGCGGAAATGTTGTAGGCCCGTGTACTCAGATTTGGGTGCACGTTAAAGAACCCCAGGTGGTAAAAATTTCCGGAGCCCTCCACTACGGCGTCTCTCATAATCAAATAGTGGTTTTGGGACGTTAAAACCCCACAAATCAATCAAATCAATCGCGGGCGTTCAATTCGAAAGCGTATGCCTCTTCGATTTGCCAGCTCTGCAGCGCTGGCGCTCGATGGTGTTCGCTAGTGCGCGGTCAGCGTGACATGATTGCTTCAACAGACAAACTGTTTAGGCCATCGGTAACTTGTGCTTCGTCGTGCCAACCATAGAGTTTTCTAATATTAACTAGAGGGGACTCTGGCGCTGCAATCTTTCAGCCACCATTGGAATGATGGGTAGGTACTACCCATCATAGCCTACCCATCATTACCTACTCAATTTGCCTAGTCTTCGAGCCTGCAGGCTTCAAACGCTCTCGTGGCTTTGTTTAGCATTGCGTTTTGGTTTTGTTTTAGATAAAATAATGGACCGTTGTAAACTGTGTGAGCCGATTTGAATTGCTGAGCCTAAAAAGTTCAAAGGTGGTGAAGCGTATAACTGCTTAACCTTTGCCGAACTTCGTATTTCCGCAAAGCAGATTCAGGCCACACGGTAACCAACGGAGCCAAAAGAACGAAAATTAGGCAAGACTAGACAAATCCGTGTATTGACCATCGTTCCCATGCTGCAGCTCAAGTACTCTGCGTTGTAGCTCCCATAGACACTAGCGTCAGAGTTTTCCCTAGTGTATACAGGATGTCCCAGGTAACTTTAGCCAGAGTTAAAAAATATTCCGGCACATGCAATTACGACGCGACTAAATGCATGTTGCTCACCGTTGCCTGGAGTTATACTATTTTTTGTGTTCTCAAATACTGTTTAATTAGATATGTTTAATTAACTGATTTTTTGAAAAACGAAGATGGATCAAAAATTTCAATGATAAAGTTGTACATCGGTTTGCAAAACGTCCGATTAGACAGTTTTAAACTTTATGTCTGTCAGTTATTAGTGTTTTTCTGCTAATTACAAATTCCCGCGAAATACAAAAAATGTTCCGTGACAAACCCGTATAGAGTGCCTGTGCGCATAATGATTCTAGTGCTCCCTAGCGTTCTGCGTTTGAACAACCATAGCATTTGACATATTGTGCTGTCTCGGCAGGGCCGCAATGATGGCGGTGGCTTTGCGATGAACACGTTTTGCTATCGGCCACAAAAACGATAACCGCTGTGACTGCTTATCGCTGTCATGAACAGGTGCAAGGGAAGTGTGTCGTTCCTACGCGAAACGTTAAGCAGCACTAGAATCATCGTGCGCACTGACGCGAAAGTGGGTTTGTCACGTGGTATTATTTTATTTCGCGGGCATTTGTAATAAGTAGAAAAACACTACTACTTAACATATATAAGGTTCAAAACTATCTATTTGGACGTTTTGCAAATCGATATACAAATTTCTTATTGAATTTTTTATGCATCTTTGTTTCTTAAAAAGTTAGTTAATTAAACATATCTAGTTAAACTGTATTTGAGAACACAAAAATAGTATGACTAACTCCAGGCAACGGTGAACAAAATGCATTTGGTCGCATCGTAATTGCATATGCCAGCATATTTTTACCCTCTGGCTAAAGTTACCTGGGACACCGTGTATGTTAGAAAACTCGATTGTACACCTACACATTTGGGTGTGCACCGCAGGAACTGGACAAACTTCACTATCAAGTACCGCAACTGCGAGTGTTAAAAGAAAACTCGGGTTGGGGAAGTGAAGCTCGGGAAATACGTGAGAGAGAGAAAAAAAGAGATAGAAAAAAAACGCAGATTAAAGAGAGATGAGAGAAAGAGAAATGAAGGGAATAAAAACATAAAACGATAGAAAAACAGAGAAAAACACAGGAAAGGGCAGAAAGAGACAGACACGAAAAAAGTTATAGAAAACAAAGAGCGAGATCGAAAGGGAAAATATCCAACGTTTATTACATTTTGTTAAAGTTCATATTATTGCTGCCTCTAAAGTCAGTGGCCTTGTTCACTTACTTGGTAGTTTACAGTCAGCTGCCTTGCTGTGTACCCGCTGAGGCAATGCGATCATGATTTAGCAGACCCTGTGCCGGTTAGTCTGTGCGCGTATTTCTACTTTTCAAAAATAGCGCGTAAGTTAATGCGACTGACTGTCAAAGTATTTCTTGAATATGCCTGATTGATTTCCTTGATGGGAAATGCACGGTTAATCAGAACCTGGGGTTCGGCATAGATTTGTCGCACTTAGGTGGTAGCCCTATGAGCAATCCTTTTTTTTATGACAGCTCTTGCACATTACTAAAACATCGAGTACAGCATACTGAGTGCGGGTGAGTAAAAATAAGGCGCACTCGAGCATATGCAAAACAGGTATAGGCGCAAGATTGAAAAAATTGTGCAGTTTACCTGGTAATATGGGAGTAAGTAGCATCTAGAGCTTAGAAGTCGTGTAACCATTCATTCACTCTCACAGCCCGTAACAAACTAACAAGTGCATTGTGATCCTGAAAGCTACCTTTTCTGCCAAGCTGGGCTGTATAGTGGCTGCGCAGACAACGCATCATGCAGGAGATTGTTGTTTCGAATGACATTAGGTGACAGTAGAATCACTCGCGATTTCCGTCTGATAGGCTTGTCTATTTGGTCCAATGCAATGCTTTCGTCATCTACGTTGCAATGCAGGTTGAGAGGTAGCGTACTTTTTGAATGTCTCAACTAATTGCGGTGCACTGCGACACGATAAGATGTTTGCGTGAAGCATTGGTTAACCTCCCTGCCGTTCTTTCCCTCCTATTTTCCTTCCTTCCTTCCTTGCGTGAAGCACAAGCGTGCGTAGGGTTTCACCCTGAAGGGAAGGGGGCGAAGTAAGGTTCATTGCACCGCCCCTTTCTCTATTAAGTCGGTGTATGGGGCAGACATTGCTCGCCAATCTCATGTGACTTGGAGAGAGTGGCCATCAATCCGTACAAACTGTAGGACTACACTGCTCGCACCAGTTCATCGTTTGAAAGATGTTAGTCCTTACTATAAGCAACGAAAATGAAACTTGCGACGTTGCGACGTGGTTATTCTCCATATATAGTACTCGCTTAGCCAGGGGTTCAAGCAGTGAAACATGCCCGCGCGCCTATTATTGGAATTATTATATTAAATTTAATAAGACATCCTCGGCTAAACTTTATTAAATGTTTGCTTGCTTTCTCTTCTGACTCGATGGCCAGATGGGCTGCAAGAAAACGTGGCATCTTCTGCGACACCTGCTGGACCCTGGTAGCTCCAAGTCGGCCGCACGCAAACAGCTCGCGCGAATTGTCCATCAATACCCGGGCACCAACGAAGAGCTGCTGGAGGAGCTCATCACCCGCTACATCAACACATCTCAGAAACAGAACAGCACAGAGCAGTTGCCTGAATACACTGGAACAGCCAACGAACAGTTGGACGCCGACATTTCGGAAAGTGAGGTTTGCATAGCGCTACATAAACTGCGTACAACATCGGCACCCGGTCCTGACGGGGTGACAAATAAGACGCTGCGCAACCTCGATCCAAAGTCGGTAGGGGCCATTACTGAATATATGAATGAGTGCTGGAGGTCCGGCCATTTGCCATCAGAATGGAACACGCAAGGGTCGCGTTTATACCGAAACCGGGCAAGAAACTCGACCTGGAGAATCTTCGTCCAATCTCGTTGACCTCCTGCCTGGGCAAACTAATGGAGCATGTTGTCCTCTGTCGCTTGCAAAATTTCGCGGAAGAGCACCGCCTACTTCCCCCCACAATGCTGGGCTTCAGGGCCCATCTATCCACTCAGGATGCGCTCATCCAGTTGCATCACGATCTCCTACGACCTGAGAGTGGCACTAGTACCAAGGCTTTGCTCGGTCTGGACCTTCACAAAGCATTTGACAACGTGAAGCATAGTGCCATTTTAGGCAGTCTGTCCGAACTACGATCCGGGGAACGCATATTTAACTACGTCCGTGCTTTCTTATCTAATCGAACGGTTGAACTCTCAGTGGGTGACCTTCGTTCTAAGCTCATCACACTCGGTGATCGCGGCACCCCGCAGGGAGCTGTTTTGTCCCCTTTCCTTTTCAACCTCGCTATGAGGTCACTACCTCCCAAACTTGACACGATACCCGGCCTGCGATACACCCTCTACGCAGATGACATCACGCTCTGGACGACGGTGGGATCCGATGGTCAAATCGAGGAGACTCTTCAAAGAGCAACCGACGTAGTCGTTCAGCACGTGTCAGAAGCGGGTTTGGAGTGTTCCCAGAGCAAATCGGAGCTACTATTACTGCGACCTCCAGATCGCCGCAAAATTAAGACTCCACTTCCTAGTATTAACGTGTATGTCAATGACACGCCAATTAAGCAGGTGGCCCACATGAGAGTACTCGGACTCATTGTGCAAACAAACCACCACAACAACATTACGCTAGACCGTCTCACCGTAACCGTGAACCAGACGGCCCATCTTATATCTCGAGTGAGCGCTCGCAATCGAGGCATGAAGGAGAAAGAACTGCTACAGATAATTCAAGCCTTCGTTTTGTCGCGCTTCACGTACGCCCTTCCTTATTTGCACCTCCTTCAATCTGAGCGAGCCCAACTAAATCGGCTCATACGCAAAGCGTATAAGGTGGCATTGGGTCTCCCCCGAAACACATCGACAGAGCACCTCCTCAGTCTTGGGCTGCATAACACCTTAGAAGAACTTCTTGAAGCGCATCTTACGGCGCAAATTCACCGATTACAGGGAAGCAGGACGGGGCGTTGGATCCTTGCTAAAATTGACCATGTGGTATCTCCTACGGGTAACGATCCGGCTGTCATCCCCCCCAACATCAGAAAGAAATTCCTCATAAAACCACTGCCAAAGAACATGTTGGCCAGCCATCACGACGGTAGAAGGAAAGCGAGGGCCAAATTCTTGCAAAAAACTTACGCGTCCAACCCAACCGTTGCGTACGTTGACGCCGCCCAATACCGAGAGTTTACTAAAGCATATGCAATAAGCGTAATCACTCTCCCCGGCAACAACGCCAATTCACCTCAAATTAAAGCGGCTGCTTCTGTCCGTGTGCTTAATACGACAGAAGCTGAGGAAGCGGCGATAGCGCTAGCAGCAGCATCCGGATTCACCACTATACTCAGTGACTCAAAGGCTGCTATATCCAACTTCGCACGTGGCATTGTGGCCCCCACAACTCTGCGTTTACTCTTGCCCAGTCTCCTTACAGATGCTGAGGAAGACGCACTATCCTCCATTGCGCTGGTATGGGTGCCGGCTCACGCGGGGAACCCAGGGAACGAGGCGGCCCACCTATATGCTCGAGGATTCGTCAGCCGAGCGGTGGTACCCGCCTCTGATTTGGAAAACCCTGGTGAAGCCTTGACATCCTACCATGACATCACACAATATTACCGTCTTTCGAGGCAGACAAAACCACCCCCGCACCATAAGCTAACTAAGCGCCAGGAGGTTATCTGGCGCCGCTTGCAAACACATTCATTTCCGTGCCCATACATTTATGCACGTATATACCCCGACTCGATTGATCCGCATTGCTCGCATTGTGGCTCAATAGCCACACTTAATCACATTCTCTGGGCCTGCAGGGAAGATCCCCCCTCTCTCGATCTCCTAGCCGCTCCCTCGCCAGAGGGGTGGGAGGCAGTTCTGACCTCCACCAGCCTGGCCGTTCAGCTCCAGGCCGTACAAAGGGCAGAGGAGGTGGCCACCAAGCTCAGCCTGGCGGGTCACCTACCTCCTTAAGTCTGACGACAATAAAGTTGTGTTCTCTCTCTCTCTTCTGACTCGAATAGAAAGCGAAAGGACATTTATTAAACTTTAGTTGCAGAGGCGAAGTCGTACTCGATGAAGCCCGCACTGAAGCCTAGTTCACACTGAAACATCCGTTTTCTGCGGCGACCGAAATTCCCCTGCCGCCTAAACGCAGCGTCGTTCGCACTGGACGCGCCCCGCGCCGCAGACTTTGCCATCTACTACGGGGCGAACACGGGATGGATGCGCTGTCACCCGGTTGTTGTCGCGGCTCGCAAACGCCACTACGCTATCCGGTGGTATATGCTTCGACGATTCTCGTACGCAAGAAGCGAGAAAAGACAGTACTGCTTAGTCTGCTGGCAAGTGGTTGTCTTGTAATGCACGAAGAGCAGAAAAACCACCGACGCCAGCGGCGTTGGTGGGTTCGTTTTGCTCTGCAAGACCGCGACAAGCTCGGTCACGCCAACAGCAAGCTCGGTCACCTCTTTCACGAAATAGGGACGCGAAGTAGGCACAGAGTAGGTTAAACTCCCGTTGGTTTCAACATTCAGTTACGTGCACTGCGGCATAACAAGTGAGTAGGGCTTGGCCGCCATTTTTCAAAATTCCTTGGCTAGCGCTTCTATTGGTCCGCGGTGACCGATTCGGCGGCAGACGCCGCAAAAATGGGTCCGAGAGTGATCGGCGCGGAGAGGGCCCTTTCGGCGGATCTCGCCGCCGCCGAACCGTATTCGGAGCACTTTCGGCGGCCGGAATGCTCAGTGTGAACGCGGCCTGAGGGGCGACTGTTGCTAGCTGAAAAAACTTCCGACTCGATGGTACTGAAAATGGGAGGTAATAAAAACGTATAAATTATTTAAACATTTTATTCGGTCTGATGGGTCAAAATATTGACCCGTAAGTTTTTCTTAGGTTAATTTCAACCACACATTATATATGTGAAGACATCCCGGCTGCCTATAGGTTGGTTAACCTCCTTGCCTTTCTTTTCCCTCTATTTTCCTTCCTTCCTTCCTAAATTCATTGCATGTGCCTCAATTGTGACAGTTATTTTTTCTTGAGTTGATTTCGACCATGTTTTGTATATACAGCCACGGCTGCTGGATGAGAAACAAGGCCGCTGAATTTCACCCAGCGGCCGTGTTACAGCATACGTTAAAGAGACGATAGTTCCAGTAGCTAATCCTTCTTTCCATTTCAAGTGTAATTGTTTTTTTTTTCTTCTCTTTCTCGCTCAGGTGTCGATACCAGCGAAATTGCGTCGCTATTTCGTGCCGCAAAGAGTTATGCAATCTGTATTTCTTACACCTGTTGATTTCATAAGAGCGACAAGCATTCATTATTTCTCGGTCTAGACCTTGTTGTGGTCTCGGTGTGTGTGCGTTTTTTTTTCGAGAGGTGAAGAGGGGGCTGATGGGGTGGGGTGTGCTTGTGTTTCTTCCCACCTGTCCTTTATGTACACTGCGATATATTAGATTGGTTTCGCTAAGTGACTGTACACAGCCAGGTATCGCGAAGCAGCTATGCAGTGCACGACAAGATGAACCACAACACAAACCGTCTTGCTGGAGTAGAGGCGTCACTCATCCACAACGCCCACCGACTGCGTGGGAATCCAGTCACTGACTTGGCATATTGATATTCCAGTAGCAGTTCTGTAAACAAGGGAACGCGAGAACGGCGTTCACAGTGTCTGCCACCGTGCGCCGCCGCTAAGCAGGCAAGATCTGCGGATAATCTCGCTTGCACGATCGCTGTGAAAGGTAATTTCAAAATGAGCGATCATTCATTCGCCAAGCCTTGATAATGCTGTTGTCTGTGTCACCTTTATAACGTTGCGCATGGACGCACGCACGGGTGGAGGGAGGGGAGAAGTGGGGCGCCCCTTAATCCTACTCATTGAAATGGGGGGTTTGCAAATTTCGCCCTGTACCTTTTATTCGGTATAAATAATCCGTTCATTACGCGCGCGCGCGCGCGCGCGTGTGTGTGTGTGTGTGTGTGTGTGTGTGTGTGTGTGTGTGTGTGTGTGTGTGTGTGTGTGTGTGTGTGTGTGTGTGTGTGTGTGTGTGTGTGTGTGTGTGTGTGTGTGTGTGTGTGTGTACTAAAAGAGGCACTAAAAACTAGGTTTTAGGTGCCAATAATAGGCGGGCAAAGCGCTATTTTAGGCCCCCCAATTCATAAGTATAGGCACAATAAACTTTCAAAAATTCAAATTTTTGGTGAAATAGGTGTGGGATCTGTGTCTACGTCAATAAAGCAAACAGAAATGTTTCAGTTTATGACGGTACAATGGCGCCAGTGGTGTAGCATAACTGTGCAATTTTATTTTCCCCGCAGGATTTGCAGAACATGTGCTAGTCCTGTATGGTTAGTTAAGTGTTAACCGTTGAATAAACATGCTCCAGGGTCTCTTTATTTTCGGCATGGCTGCGCAGGGCAACACAGGAACGAATAGCCAGAGCAATAATAGTCCAGAAGGGTCATTTTTTCTCGTATTAACTTGGTTTAACTGCACAGGGTCAATATCTCTTCTGCCTGTGAACACCTTGAAGGACCCTTCACCAGGTTTGAGAATTTTGAGCAGACAAAAGGAATGCATGCACTAGACGCTCGTGATCTCAGCTGCCAAGATTTGCAATGCTGCTCGCCCCGGAAAAAGGTGAAATGTCAGGTTGAACGCCGCTTGACCTTCATCTCACGGGCGTGAGCCCCAACGTGCTGGAGGTGACGTGTACAACAAGTATGTCAAAATAGCACGTGACACTGCGAGAAATATATGAGGCGACGTGAGTAATCTGTGTAATCTGTTGCCTGAATAAAAATACGAATGTTGACAGAAATATTAAAAGGTGCGAACAGAATCTATGCGCATTATTTTTTTGTAAGAATATGTCGAGCGAGATTAATACTCTTGTCACACTGCCACCACCGAATTCCGTCCAATTCCATCAACGTAAAACTCTCCTAGGGAGTTCGACGGAGACGGAGGTACGCCCATGTCACACGGCTGTTTTACAAGCTTCAAACAGAAGCCGCAATTGGCCTATTAGGCGCTGCCGCACTTTCTCTGCGTGCAAGATTTCGCGTTTAATACTTCTGAAAACATTTTCACTCGTACGTGTGATTATATGAACTATAATTTATTTACACCGAAACAACGAAAAAACCTTTTGGCTTTCATCACAGACGCGTACAGCTGCAAGCAAGTTGGTAGTAATGCTGACAGAAATGCTGGCAACACTGTACGTTTGTTTTGGTACGATTTTTCTTTCCTCTACGTACGCCGATTGTCAAACACACTGCAAGCTATCGCCGAGCTTTTTTTATGTTGCGCTACCACGTAGATTACATTGTTTTTTTTTTACAATATCAGAGGGGCACAGGTCTCGCTTTCAGAACACGAAGTCCTTGCTGCGGCTGGGTCACACAACAGTACGCAAATAGCGCCGGCACGACTACCAGCGTTGGCGAAGAAGGCAGAAACTAGCGTCAACCACTGCGATGAATTTGGGCAGTGATAAAGTAGAATAAGAAGTGAGCGAGTTGCAGAGATGTTGACACCATAGTGCGCACGGATAGGATGACTGGCACGTTGGCACTATAGTCTCGGAGAAGCTTTTGAAAAATGGCGACGCTATGGCTTTTGACGAAGCATGGTGCGTAGACTACATACACTTGTACGTGCGTGTATTTTATTTTCGTTAAACGCACGTTATGAACGAATCATGCTGTAAAAGAACTTTTTAATATAGATAAAGTTAATAACTGTGTTGGCAGTGGCTGTTTTGTGTTTGCAGCTTTTTTCTGTAACAACACATTACTGGGGAACAGAGTACTGTCTTCTTCCGCTAAGGAAGATTGCGGAAACTCCCTTTGCGAAAAGCTTGGTTTAACTTCCTTGACTTGAGAGAGACTGTGCGACACGGACCGCATCTCCGTTTTTGTAAAGACGAGGCAGTTAAATGGAGTTCGCTTGTGCCCGTGTGACAGGGGTTTAAGCTGCTTCCATTTCGTTTGCGTTGGTGTTCTCGCCGTTCTGGCATTGTACCGGTGCCATAATTCACAACGCTTGGCGTGTCTTTGGTGCGTCATCCCTTATAGCAGTTCCAGCTGTGCGATGCTGTGTATAGTGGTAAAGGTACATTACCCTGGCAGCATCTCCAAAGTTGCTCGCATAGCGGGATTCATTCCACAGAAACAGGCACTGCAGCAGTACAATACAGGGAATGTTGAAACGACAAATCATTTATTTTGCGTGCACGATCGTCTTCTGAATCTCTAGCTCCGAGTTGCTCCGATACCGAAGAGGGAAGGGGAGGAATTCGGCTAGCAAAATCTACACCGGGCGAGTGGCACATGTTTCAAGATCACCTCCTCGCATCATGTTTTCGCGGCTTGTAACCCCCCCCCCCCCAAAAAAAAAAATTCTAGTGGTGCGAAGCTTTTCGTTGGGCACGCCACAATTTCGAGTGTCTAAGTAAAAATGCTCATGTGACGTAGTGGAACGTCGTTTAAGGAGTAAATGACAAACAACACAAAAACAATGTGGTCTTTTTTTACTTACACTCTGCATTCCCCTGGCGACACTCCACGGTTTCGCATTCGTTCTTCATCGTCCTGCCGCTGTGCCGCAGCACCTCCCGTTCCCTGCGCATGCGAGCAGGCACCGGGGACTGCGGCCGAACAGACGACGCGACGCGGATGAATACTTCTACAGAGGCTGATGCGCCTTCCTATTGGCTGAGAGGCCTGCTATGGCGGTGCTGAAACGAACTTATGAGATGGAATATAGGTTGCACCCCATAGCGTTCCGAAAGCTCAATTTTGCCTGGTATAATATGGATACTGGTCTCCAACTGTACTCGAAAGCTAAATTTCAGCTTGAATAGCGTTCATAAAGGCACCGATTTTTGCAATAGGCATTTATAGGCCCTTACGGGGATTTAGGCACAAAGCTCAAAAGTAGACATCCATAGGCACTATAAAAACATTATAAAAGCTCTTCTCAACCTCTAATTTATGTTCATATATCAAAATGGCACGATAGGAACGCAAGAACCAAAATAGGCATTTGCCTATAATTCGGTCTCTACTTATTACCACATCGGTCGGCAAATCTGACCCGAAGCCAAGGCAAAGATTCGCGCCAAAACAAGTTCGACGGACGACTCTCAAAACGTGCAGCGCTTGACAGGGTCGCACTGGCGCAACGGCGCTGAGAAGTGGGCTAACTATTATTATTACCTCACTGAAATCGACTTACCATCCGTATGAGTGATTCCCTTGAACTCGTGGGAAGCTATGAGCGTCCATTTTTTTTTTTTTTCACTGCAGCGACGACCCACTTGCAGTGGTCGGACGAAAAAAGGCGCGGTATAGTTAGCGGGCGCACCAACCCTTAACGTATTACTGTTGGAATGATTAGGGCCACGTTGTTACTCGTTTACGCACGCATAAGAACGTTTATGATTAATGAACGCGCGATAATAGCTATCTAGCGATTTCGAGACGTCGTTCAAGTAGGCTTGTCTGCGTTGGCTGGCGCGAAGAAGGAGACGGCGTAAAAATACGAAGACGGCAAAAGGTGGAACGAGAAGAAAGAAGATGGATACTTAAGAAACAAAGAAAGGAGAGAAAGAAAGCGGAAGGAGACGTTCTCGGATTGCGAGGGCGCGCCTCGTAATGGACGATGGTAGCGAGGAGGGGGGAATGTGGGCGCAGACCAGGTGGATGGGAGGCGCGGATGCGAAACCTCCGTGAGCGCTCCGACGGACGGAGGAGGGCGCTTGTGTAGCATCCAGGACGTCTCTCCACGCGGCGAAGGCGACTTGCTCGGTGGCCGTGCTGGAACTCGAGCTGCTTTCGCGGTTGCCGGGCCTGTCTCGTCCTTGTCTGCGGCCTTGGGCGTCCAGACACGCCTCGGCTAGACATCACGGAAAGGGGGTGAAATGCCGCACCAGACGGAGTTTTATTATTCATTTATTTTCACCGAGCATGTGCCAAGTGAGAGAGCGTGGCTGCTGCGCGAGGGGTATCTTGATCAACCTTGGCTTTGAGGACCACCGCGATGAAACCACACGACTCATGCAGAGACATTCGAATGGAAGAAAGAATGCAGAAAGGCGCTTTATAGACGCAGGTATGGCTACGTCCGGCGCGCCCATTGCTGCGGGAGCCTCTAATTAGCCTTCATGTGGCAATAAAGCGATGTTTAGATAATTAGTGCCGGAAACACGAAAAGAAGGATGAGGAGGGTGCACGCAGTCACAGCGTCCCATGGTGTCCCTGCCTGTTGGCCACACTTGTCGTTTTTTTTTTTCTGTCCACCAATGCACCCGCCACTGTCGTCTAGTGGTTAGGGTTGGTCCCCGACTTCGGACTCGAAGGTCGCAGGATCAAATCCCGGTTGCATCTCGATGGATTCGACCTTCTTGAGGCCTCTGTGCTTATGTTTAGGCGCGTGTTAAAGAACCACAGGTGGTTAAAATTTCCGGACCCCCCCCCCCCCCATTCGACGTCTCTCATACGGCATACCATGGTTTTAGGATATAAGACCCCCAGAAACACTGTTATTATGTCAACCAGTGTCGCATTATAAAGACCAGCTCTATCGAGCTGGCCTTTACATAACCATGTCTTTATACTTAAATGTGAATGATGAAAATGTATTTGGTGATTCTGTTTAGGACAAATGTTCTGGAATAATATCTTCTGAAAAAGTAATAGATCAACTTCAATCTCAGTAACTGCATGCAGTGTCCCCAACTAGTTTACGACGGGCTCACAGGAGGACGCATCTGCAGCTTTCCGTGCCTGCATGGGTTGCGTGTTCTACACAGACGTGGAGTGACAGGCGGATGGACAGACGCACAAACGGATGAATAGACAGATGTAGAGACAGACAGACAAACAGGTGGACGGACGGACGGATGCCTCGCCCCACTCATTATCATTCACATCGTGGATATGCTGTGATTTTTTACGTTACTGAATTCGTCTGCAACAGTGGGAGAGAAGGTGTGTGTGTGTGTGTGTGTGTGTGTGTGTGTGTGTGTGTGTGTGTGTGTGTGTGTGTGTGTGTGTGTGTGTGTGTGTGTGTGTGTGTGTGTGTGTGTGTGTGTGTGTGTGTGTGTGTGTGTGTGTGTGTGTGTGTGTGTGTGTGTGTGATTATTAATTATTACCACTTCCTTAAAACTAAAAAAGGGAGGGGGAGCTCCGTCCACTGCTCCAATGGATAACGGTTCGTTGGGCCTGGTCAAAGGTTATCTGCTGGCTTTCCAAGGCCTGTTCTGACAGTCACAGTTTTATGAACATGTGTGGTAGTGAATGTGTTCACTGGGCCGTGGTCTCGATGCGAAACGTGCAATCAGATAATTATGGAAGCTTCAATGAATAATTGATATATGCGCCTGATTTTTTGTAGAGCGGACGCGAATTTCTACACTATGGGGAACTTTGCGCATCAAACTACGGATTTGCTGTCAAGCACGCCAATCAGATGAGCCTACTGGATCTGTAATTTAGCAGGCTTTCCCGCAGTGTAAGAGAATACTAGGGTGAAGATAGAGTGTGAATGAACAGCGTTCAAGTTGACAATAAAATTATGGAAAACGCTATTGAATATGCAAAGTACCATTACGGTAAATGAAGGCGTAATAGAAATGGCGGAGTTGAAGGCGACTTATCAATACACCACCCGCACACACGCATCTACGGAGTGGAATGAGGGTAGGGACGGTGAAGCTGAAGTAGGTAATGTACCCTAACGTGCCGTGATTTGGTCACTCCATTCATACTTAATCTTTTGGCAATCCATCTATCTTTACGACATTCCATCCCGAAAAACCCGCCGATGCTATGGCGCTATGGTCATGGAGTTCTACTGCTTCCCGAAGTTCGCGTGATAGAATTCCATTCATGGGCGGCCGCATTTTCGACGGAGGCGAGAGTGCCCAACGTGCTGAGATTTAGATGCACGTCGAGGAAGTCCTGGTGGTCGAAATTTCCGAACCCCTCCACTATACAGCGTATCTCATTATCATATATTGGTTTTGGGAGGTATTACTGTTGCATTTGTAGTGGAGCATACGCTCCTAACACAATCGCCAGATTTGCGCCGTCGAGGACGCAAGACCGTACACGTCAACCGTCTCAAGCACTACCACGACCCCCTCATTGTGCCTACTCCCTGAGTCGCCAGGATGGCTACTCTTCACCCCGGGGGTATTGTAGTGGAGCATACGCACTAACGCGTATGCGCCTTCCAAAGAGAACGAAAAACCCCGTGCTCTGATTGCACGAGAACCTGGGCCGCCTTTGGCAGACTTGTCGTACGGCCATTTTTTGTTGCGACATCGTTGCGACTTCTCTGGTCAAATAAACGTAATCACACATTGTTATTATTTTTTTGATCATGCAAGCAATTGGCGATGGGTGAACGTTTGGACACGGCCGCGGGCGCATAACCACCACTTCCACTGATGGAGTGCGCCGAGCGGTACAGAGCGCCGTCTTGGTGCTGCTCTGTACTACTTCAATACTCAACCCATTGCGCTCTTCTCCCCACGCTCCAAGAGGACGAGGAGAGGGCGTGAAATCGACGCCAAGTGTTTGCGTCACCACCTTCCAGGTACCGCTAGTCGAGGGGTCGGCTGCGGCCCAGTCCGGAAATTCCACGACGGCAGCGCCCAGTCATCCCGGTGTTTGTTGCGGCTGGAAAAAGAAGGGGGGCGTTTTCGTCGGCTAATTGCGCTCTCTCGAGTGGCACGCTGGCACTACGTGATGGCGCGCACGTGCTGCTGTCGTCCCCGATGCCCTCGGCCCGGACTGCGCACCGTCGGAACCCTTTCTCGCGCCCGCGAACCTCATCGCATCGCGGGGCGTCACTGCGAAGCGCGCTCGTTCGTCCTTAGGTAATCCCAGCCGCCGGTCATTCAGCAGCGCGCCGACCGTCGCGGAATCTGCCGCGGGAGCTTGCTTGTCTGGGGACTACACCGCTTCAATGACTTTAGAGAGATGCTCGGGAAAGGAGACGGCGTCGCGGAGACGGGGTAGTCGAGGCGCGGTGCGGGCTTTAATGGCTCGGGAGGGCGAGGCACAGTTATTGCTATTCGGATGTACGCGATGAGGGAAGTAACAAAGTAACGGCAGACAGAGGTAATGACGCGATTAAAATTTATGTGGCGAATGCACGAACGACACACAGCCAAAAGTAATGGGTGCGTGCGTGCGTGTTAGTGTGGAGCTGGGGTGATCGCACAGGGTACCGTCCGCGGTGGGCTTTTCCTTGGCAATTCAAACAACATTAACAGCAATAAATCATCTAAAGTTGAAGCTCTATCCTATATGGCATAAGCAGACAGCCTTCCCGCTGCAGTCACAGATAACTCCAGCGATGTTACGGTGTAAAACTTGTTTGTTTTACCTCGCGCCTCACGAGTAAAAGTTGAAGTTATTTATGTTCGACTAAGTAGGATTAAGCGCCAGATGTGAGCCTGTGATACGATCAAGTCTGAGCGTTAACGTTCATTTCGGCACTCTCCGCGCAGCCCGAAAACTTGCACTGGCCGCGATCTCAGGGTTTCGCTCACAGATCTATACTGTGAGCGAAACGAGAACACTGGGTTCCAGCGACCGAATGGTGTCGGGAGAGAAGTTGGCGCGATTATTTCCTGTTTCCACAGTTAGGGTGACCGTGCGGCCATCTATGCATGCTGTGAGGGTGCAATGGCGAACTTCTCTTGTCCCATGCTCGCGTCACGCGTTTATTACGCCACTACGTCGACGTCACTACGACGTCACAACAAGTCGTCATTGATGGCGTAGGTCCCTTGGCTGTCTGTCTGCGCGTGCCACTCGCTTGAAGAAGATCACGTGGGTTTTCGTACTGCCATTTGCGTCTGCCATGTGCTTGAGATCGTCACGCGATGAGCCGCTTCGGCCTTTCACGTTTAAAACTCCACCCAGACCCGACGAGGGTTGTAGTCGGTGTACATATGCTCTTATTAGAGTGGATAACTTACATTGCCCGACAGTAGTCGTCATTGAGCAACACTTACTGTGATTTTACGTTACGTTACCAAAAGAAATGCGCGATTGCGCCACCGTAGTAAATGCACCACAGTTGGGGCAAATGAGTATTTGTAGCATGGTAGCAATTGTAGTATTCTCGAGAACACCACCGCCTCTCGTCGTTCTCGTAGAGAAGGGATGAGAGTGTGCGCTAATGTAGGCTTTCACATATAAACGAAAGTAAGAAAAAAAAGGTTTGTGGGTCATCCGGATTCTGAGAGGCAACGGCGCCAATCAAAACGAAGGAAAGTCCCCAACGCCCGTCATGTGAAGCGCAGCCTTTCTGAGAACTTGCACGCCCCATGAGAGGCAGCCTTGCTATACGCCTTCATTCAGGACTGTTGTTTTTTGGCTTAATGTTACTGCGGAATGGGGACGAAATGATAAAGATTATGTATGTGGCCTGATAGAGAGCTAATAAGGCGGCGTTAAAGGCTGGTTGTCGTCTTCGTGCTTGTGATGCGCTGCAAGGTACAGGAAAAACCGCGAGACAGCACAGGGTGACGCGCAAGCTAACAACTACTGTATTTCGATCAGGAATAAACTTTTTACGAGAAAGAAAAGAACACGACAAGAGGGGGAATTCAGTGGTAAAATATATTAAGCAGCACTCCCTCGATTGCTCTCTCTAAAAAAAAGAGCTTTTTGAAGAAAACCGTATCACTGCATACGTAATTCATGACACGTTTCTGTGGCATTGTTTGAGGGTATGCTATTGTTCTTTTATTTTTCTTATTCTATTTTTTATCACTGAATCATCCGCCTCTTGTGTACACACACACAAAAAGCGGATGATTGTGTGTGTGTGTGTGTGCGTGTGTGCGTGTGTGCGTGTGCGTGTGTGTGCGTGTGCGTGTGTGTGCGTGTGTGTGTCTGCGTGTGTGTGTGGTGTGTGTGTGTGTGTGTGTGTGTGTGTGTGTGTGTGTGTGTGTGTGTGTGTGTGTGTGTGTGTGTGTGTGTGTGTGTGTGGCGAGAACAAAAACACCCGACCCGTTCTCTGGGCCAGCTGTTCTTATTCTGGACATCGCCCTCCTCTACATCACTAGTCTAGCTTGCGCACCTGTGCCAGAGGGCCGGCGTAGTTCTTCGTTATCACACTAGGCCATGACTGCAAGCATTGTCGATAGAGCACACGACAATGTTTCTTGTGGGCGATGCTAGCTGCAGCAGTCGCCCCGCCGCGGTGGTCTAGTGGCTAAGGTACTCGGCTGCTGACCCGCAGGTCGCGGGTTCAAATCCCGGCTGCGGCGGCTGCATTTCCGATGGAGGCGGAAATGTTGTAGGCCCGTGTGCTCAGATTTGGGTGCACCTTAAAGAACCCCAGGTGGTCGAAATTTCCGGAGCCCTCCACTACGGCGTCTCTCATAATCATATGGTGGTTTTGGGACGTTAAACCCCACATATCAATCATTAGCTGCAGCAGTCGACAATGCATCTGGTGGGCGATGCTGGCTGCACGCAGTGGTCGGTACCGACCACGCTGCGACCCTGTTTGGGAATCCGCCTGTGTGTTGTCGGCGGCCGGAGTTGGCTCTCCCGCTGCGGTCGGTCTATTCCATGTGAGAACTTGCGATGAGTTGCCAACAATGTGTCCGGTGGGCGGTGTTGTCTGCACCGGGGTGGTCTGTCCTGACCACGCTGCAACTTTTCAGAGAAAGTAATTCCGTTCTCATCTGGTTGACAAAGCAGATATTCTCGTAGTAGTTGAATAAGTTTCCTGTGGTGGTGTGGTTTTCTTAGGGGTGACTTTGGCGGGCGGCCTTGACCTGGATCGACATGGTCACAGGTTGATCTCAGAACGCTTATATTTTTCCCGCCACATTTTGGAAAACGGGGCTGGAAATGGTGGATCCGGCAACGAAACGTGTAGCTTATACGTGGCAGTCTGTGAATTTTCTAGGGGATCAAGGGATGTTTCTCGGTACGATTAGATCTCTGCACCAACGTGGCGTACCACGGTCTTCGTGCTGACCTGTGACGAGACGCGGCTAGTGCGTGACTTGCGCAGTGTTGTCGCTGTAGGGTTCCCGGATGCTGTAAAGCCAGCAATCCTTGAAGCCGCGCTACGCACTGGCGGGAGATCCTCGACAGAAGCGGTTCCTAAAATCAAAGACGTGTGCTCCGCAGGCACACCTTCGACCAGATCGATCGCCGTCTTCTCAGGGACCTTGTGTTTTCTGAGCGATTGCCTCTCAGCAAGTTGTCAGCATATCCACTTCCGTCTGGTCAGGGGGGGGGGGAGGGTGTTAGTAGACTCAGTAAATAGGTCTGTCTCATTAGGTCCAGTAGGAGGGGCCGGCGCCTCTATAAGTCGACTGGACGACCTGTGTCAGGGCTTGTTGCGGGGCGTTCCGCAAAGCTTGCCGTCAAGAACACGCGGACACAGCTGCACTGTCGGGCCGGTGCTCCTCAGAAGCTCCCAATACGACAGTATAAACTTTTGTGCAAGGCACAGTTACACAGTCGTGATGATACCCTTCACCTTGGTCACCTAGAGATGGCATGATGATAGGGGCTCGAGTTTCATCCTCCATGTAGGGCTTACCTTGAGCTCCGTCCTCAGGGAAGGTCGAATTGCACGGACAGGTAGTACAGTGAGTTGTACCAAAAGAAACTATGAGCTTGTAGTTGCTGCTATGAGCTTGAACTGCTGCTTCAAGCCTTCATACCGGTGCCACGCCGCTGCACCTTCCCGAAGAAGGTCTATGGCCACGGACCATTTCTGACGCTCTGTCCAGGCCACGCGCACGGCAATTTTTGGCATTTTTTTTAAATCGAAAGCTTTGGATGAGGGAAATCTTCGATTAGCGTTCGATACTTCGAGTATTCTCACATCCCTGAATACTACAGATTGGGCTATTCTCAACTAAAATAATATATCCGGATTACTATTGGTAACGTCATCTCGTCACTGCATGACGTCGTCGCTTGGTCAAATAATTTCAATAAAAAACTAGATACCGATCAGCTTTCCAGTATGTGGAGCTCTGAGCGGCTTAGTGGAAGCTTCGAATAATATTCTTTCCCTCCCTACCCAATAGTGCTGATTAATAAACCTGCGTAAGATTACCCTCTAAGTAAACCGATATGGTATATTTTGTGACCGTACTGAAAATTTTTTTCCGCCGTTTTTGTCTATTGCGTGCGCGCTAAATTCTTCGCAAAATGTCAAGACGTTCTGTGTATGTAGGGACAGTGGTGTGCGTGACGACAACGACAAGTTGTCAGTGGCATTTTGGCATATGGAGTGACGATTCGGATGACGAAGTTCAGACAACGAAAGCATAGTCGCCGCATCGGGAAACGACAGACTGGCAGTATATACAGTGATGAAGACGTCCAGCACGACGTTGTCTCTTGGCTTCACTCTTCCGATGGCATCGCTGTCCTCTGTTTCGGTTCTGCAGGCGTTGGTGCACACACCACCTGCGAGTTTGTAGATCATCATCATCATCGTCGTCGTCGTCGTCGTCAGCCTGTTAAGCCCACTGCAGGACGAAGGGCTGTAACGATTACCTCCAATTTGCCCTATTCTGTAAGAGCTGATTCCATTTTATCGATGTAAACTCCTTAATATTGTCGCTCCATGAATCCTATAGTCCGAATCTTCCATGCACCATAACTGGTGAAGGTTCCACGAAACATCTTTCGGGTTAATAGGCTCATGGGCTAGTGTAGTAAGAAGAAGTGTAAGAGCAACCAATGCCTCGATCAACACATCCCAACAGACCAAAGGTATATATATAGTCAGTCGACGCGAGAAGGCGTGGGTGTCGTTAAGATGAACGCGAAAGCAAACTCTGGGAAGGAGTCGTCGCGCCTCCCAGACAGGCGCGGTGCTCCGCGCGCGCTCGAAGGGCGCGGATTGCCTCCACTTATTTTGACCGGCATAGACCCTCCACACAGCTCGCGCGGCGGCGTAAAAGCGCGTTGTCACCTTTTGCGTGGCGCGCGTAACTCTGCCGCTGTCTGTCTTCTAGTTCACTATAGTCGCTCCTCGAATACCGCGGCGGCTGCAGGGCTCCGTCTTATCCCGCGTTCGAAGCCCTCCCTCAACAAAGGCAAGGAGGTGCAAAGGGGAAAGTAAAACTCGGTTATTTTCTGCGCGATTTATTTCGGCCAAACTCCCCGACACCGGCCCTCAGACGTCGTCTGGAGCCATTTGTCAGGCGTCTCAGACGAGCAGATATCGTATACTCGAAGAGGCTTCGAATATAAGAAAGAAGTAAGCATACGGTTGGGCACCACCTCGGTGGGCTGGGGACGTTTTCTGTTTAGTCTATTCAGCCACGTCTGGTCCCGAATGCTAGCGCGTAAAAATGTATTAAAAAAAGGCGGACCCTCCTTCCGTAAAAAGCAAAAGAAAGAACTATTATTGGGGAAAACGCCGGCCTGTCTGCGGCTCGTCTGTCTGGAAGCAGTAAACTATATGAGAGGCCCGAGAGAGTTACTCTTTCTTATTCCGTCTGGCTTGCTTCCTCGGAGCTGTGTTCCACGCGCATGCGCGGGGAAAGAAAGTGTAGTCTATATAGCTTCAGCCTTATGGTGGATACTTATTTTTTGTTTTAACGGCTACTGTCTGCACGTTCAGTTCGCGACTAAAGCTAAGCGCGCGATGTATCGGCTTCCGATGCATTACGGCCGAGACGCGGTCGCAGACGAACAGAAAATTCGATATCGTCTGGCCCGCTCCTGCGTCTGCCGTTTTCAGCAAAAAATATAGCGGTCGCTTAATCGCGCTTCCGCGTTATCTGCTTCCTTATTGGCGAGAGCGTGGCCAGACGTGGCGCAGATTTGGTTCAAATAAATAAAGTGCCCCCCCCCCGTCCCGCCTGTAATATAAAAAAAATGTAGACGCGACGCGCCGCAACTTGCAAAAAACGAAGTGACTCGTGATGACCTAGGAGGATTTTTTATATATAGTATATTGCGTCTTGTTATGCCAGCCGTCTGCTGTCCTTGGGAACCTCAACGGCATGGCCTGCTTGTCGTTATTGAGTTTCGAATTTGGTGTGCCACGTGCCTAGCTGCTTGAAAGACTACGCGAAAACGGCCGCCGCTGTGCTAAGCGCGAAGCTCGAGACGCACATTCAGAAGAGCAAGTCGCCTTATACTGACCAAGCTGATTCAACTTAAATGGATTCGCCACTCCATAAGGGCTGTAACGTTGTTAGAACAGCAATCTCTGACATACGTGTAACGCGAGATTGTGGTGTGCGGCCCTTCGAGGGTCTAAACTCTCTCGTCCAATAAACTTGCTCCATCCAGCCATCCATCGCGAGCTTGAATCCTACATAACATGTTACAAAGTCACGCTGCCTTGTGTGTTTACCTGAGACGACTCCATGGTTAGAGCCGTTCTTTTTCTTCCCAGTAAATTGTATTGGTACCCCCCTGCTACCTCTGCACTCAACACGGCTCTTCACTACCTCCGACTTTGGGGGCAACGGAAGCTCTGCAATTTTCCTAGTTTTCCAGAGCCTCGAGGGATCGTCTCACCTTGCTATGCGATGCAGCATTATGACGTCACATTATGCGACTCCCAAATTTTGGTTTCCTGTGACGCCGTGATTACGATTGACGCAGCAATCAATAAAATGTTTCTTACGTTCGTCTGTTCAAGCATATATATATATATATATATATATATATATATAGGCAGGCATGGTGGTTGAGTGGCCGTAGCGTTGCATATAGTCTAGTAGATCCTCCGTGAGCGGTCACAACGTGGTTTATTTCGACGTTTCGGCCTAGAGTCTGGCCTTCATCAGGAATAAAGATACAGTTTGTCTGTGCTCA
The DNA here is from genome assembly GCA_013436015.1 of Rhipicephalus annulatus. NCBI lineage: Eukaryota > Metazoa > Arthropoda > Arachnida > Ixodida > Ixodidae > Rhipicephalus > Rhipicephalus annulatus. Next base: position 267,620 of record WOVY01009477.1, on the reverse strand, counting down.
GCTTTATACAATCTCAAATCAGAGGGCAAGGAAGAGGGAAAAAAGGAAAAAAAAGAAAAGAAAAGGAAAGAAAAAAAAAGAAAAATATTACACGGTGGACGCCCCTCGGGTGCCCCCCTTTCCACTTTTCCCTCCACTTCCCCCCATCTCTCTCCCCCCTCTCTCCTTCACCTTTCTTATGTCAGGGGTCTGTGTATGTTTCCGTTCACTAGCGCATTCCTCCCGATCAGACGGCCCCTCCTGGCACTGGCGGTTCGGTGTGGGGCAAAAAAGAGCTTTTCAGGAAGTCCTAAGCTTTTAACTACTCGGGGTCCCGTAAACAATTCGTCGTAGAAGGACGGGGGCCGCGTATTGTGGCAGAGGCTGGTCAGCGGGCATTTTAGGAAGTTCTAAGCCTTTAACTACTCCGCGCCCTGTCAACATTTCGTCGTAAAAATAGGGGTGCCCCGTATTGCGGTAGGCTGTGCAAGCGCGTGCAATGCGAATTCCTGGCCCGCTTCTAAATTACGCGTGTCGTGGGGGCCTCCCGGCTGTGCACATGGTTGCTGTTGGGCATGTCGTGCATGGCACAATTGATTGGGTAGTAAAATAAAACAGAAAACAGACGACAGCTGCACTTAGGAAGAGTAGTTACACTTGGAATTGTTTTAGGTTGTCCAGTGCCCTTCGCAGCTGCAGTGCCGTGAACTCAGTTACTATTTTCATTGTTGCCGTTATTGTTTTCTAATGCTTTAATTGCTGCAAGTGTACCGGGATTCTCATTTATTCCTCTATCGAGGGTGTTAAATCGGTGGATAAGGTATGACTCTCGTTGTTCACGTTCTCGATTTGATTTAAATCCCGTCTCTAAGAGCGTTACTGATAGTTTGTCAAATGCATGGTCGGGAAGATTGAGATGTTTTGATAGAGGTAGACTTGGGGCTGATTTCGCATGGGCTCTGTGATTATTGAAGCGAATCCTAAATGGTGTTTCTGTTTGTCCAATGTACTGCATACCACACACGTTGCATTCGAGTAGGTACACCACATTAGAGGAATCGCATGTTAGGTTTCCTCGTATGTTAATCGAAAACTTGGATTGCGTGCTGGTTGCTTTGTCTGTTTCTCGCATCGCCTTACATACAAGACATCGTGGCTTTAAGCAAGGGCGGCATGAATTATTGGGGGGTGATGTGTTAATTTGGGAGTGGACAAGGGTGTCTTTGAGGTTACGTGGTCGTCGGTAAACGACGCCTGGAGCGGATGGGAATGCGCGTTTCAGACGTTCGCTTTGTTCCAGAATGTTGTAATGTCGTTTAAGGATTTTGTTTACATTGGGGAAGTTTGTGCTGTAAGTCAAGCAGAGGTTTGTTCGTTGTGGGTCTTCTCGTGGTGGTCGCTTCATAAGTAAGTCTTCACGCTTTAGTTTTCTCGCTTTTTGAACAGCGTCATTAATTACATGTGGGGGGTATTTTTGTTGCTCGAGCATAAGTTTTAGCCTCTGTGAGCTCGTGTCAAAGTCAGCGTCTCTAGAGCAGATTCGCTTAAACCGGTGAGCCTGGCTGTATGGAATACTGTTTTTACAGTGGCGTGGGTGATCGCTTTGGTAATGAAGGTATTGTTGTCGATCCGTTGGTTTGCGATATAGGGTTGTAGAGAGCCTCTCTTCGTCTATCGTTATGGTAACATCAAGAAAATTTACGGTAACTTGCGAGTATGTGTGTGTGAAGTGTATGTTCGGATGTACAGCATTGTAAGTGTCTATAAAGCTGAGAAGTTCGTCCTCGCTGTGGGTCCAAATAAGAAAGATGTCGTCTATGTATCTTCTGTATAACATTGGTTTCAAGGAACTTTGTGCAAGAAATTCAGATTCTAGCTTTCCCATAAATATGTTGGCATAATTAGGTGCCATTTTGGTGCCCATAGCGGTCCCGCTGATTTGTCGAAAATACTCTTGGTTAAACTCGAATGAATTTAATTCGAGGACCATCCTCGTCAATGTTCCAATGGCCGAGAAATCTGGGGTGTTAGATTGTCTATGGTTTGTGTACATGTTTTGTAATGCAGCTATGCCGTCATCGTGAGGAATATTTGTATATAATGAAGAGACATCAAGAGTAACCAAGTACGAGTTTTTCGGCACCCAGATACCCGCAATGTCTCGAAGAAAATGTGTGGTGTCTTTTATGTACGAAGCGAGGGTGCATGGAATGTGGCTTATTAGTTTGTCCACGTACCCTGATATGGGTTCAGTTATTGTACCGATGCCTGATATGATTGGTCGACCTGGGTTACCGGGTTTATGAATTTTGGGGAGGATATAGAAGCGACCTGGATATATATATATATATATATATATATATATATATATATATATATATATATATATATATATATATATATATATATATATATATATATTAGAAAAAATATATTTGTTTACGTCCTTGCCTGACGAAACATTTATATTGAGTAAGGTTTAAATCAAAACTAACAAATGTTTCCGTTTCATTTTTCTAGACCCGGTAGGGTCGGATGATTATTTAGTGACTAATACGCCTACCCTTTCTCCACTTTCTCTCTCTCTTTCAAAACACACACACTCATTAACAATATAATTCTATCGATCGCCGTCATGCATAGTCGATTAATTCTGTGGTACTATTCTACTTCGGATTTTATTTCGGCTTTGGGAAAAGGCGCAGTTGTTGACGTCGAGCCAACTCTGTAAACTCCCTGTCAGCATCGCATCCAACAGCGCTGAATAAGCGACGGTGCGCACGTGAGAAAAGCATACGCGTGCAGGTCGACGGAGTAGCGTAAAGAGCTCGTCCAGCCATTGACTACAGCCATTGAGCATCCAACAGCGCTAAATAAGCGATGGTGCGCACGTGAGAAAAGCATACGCGTGCAGGTTGACGGAGTTGCGAAAAGAGCTCGTCCAGCCATTGACTACAGCCATTGAGCATCCAACAGCGCTAAATAAGCGATGGTGCGCACGTGAGAAAAGCATACGCGTGCAGGTCGACGGAGTTGCGAAAAGAGCTCGTCCAGCCATTGACTACAGTCATTGAGCATCCAACAGCGCTAAATAAGCGATGGTGCGCACGTGAGAAAAGCATACGCGTGCAGGTCGACGGAGTAGCGAAAAGAGCTCGTCCAGCCATTGACTACAGCCATTGAGCATCCATCAGCGCTAAATAAGCGATGGTGCGCACGTGAGGAAAGCATACGCGCGCAGGTCGACGGAGTTGCGACAAGAGCTCGTCCAGCCATTGACTACAGCCATTGAGCATCCAACAGCGCTAAATAAGCGATGGTGCGCACGTGAGAAAAGCATACGCGTGCAGGTTGACGGAGTTGCGAAAAGAGCTCGTCCAGCCATTGACTACAGCCATTGAGCATCCAACAGCGCTAAATAAGCGATGGTGCGCACGTGAGAAAAGCATACGCGTGCAGGTTGACGGAGTTGCGAAAAGAGCTCGTCCAGCCATTGACTACAGCCATTGAGCATCCATCAGCGCTAAATAAGCGATGGTGCGCACGTGAGGAAAGCATACGCGTGCAGGTTGACGGAGTTGCGAAAAGAGCTCGTCCAGCCATTGACTACAGCCATTGAGCATCCAACAGCGCTAAATAAGCGATGGTGCGCACGTGAGAAAAGCATACGCGTGCAGGTTGACGGAGTAGCGAAAAGAGCTCGTCCAGCCATTGACTACAGCCATTGAGCATCCATCAGCGCTAAATAAGCGATGGTGCGCACGTGAGAAAAGCATACGCGTGCAGGTTGACGGAGTTGCGAAAAGAGCTCGTCCAGCCATTGACTACAGCCATTGAGCATCCATCAGCGCTAAATAAGCGATGGTGCGCACGTGAGAAAAGCATATGCGTGCAGGTTGACGGAGTTGCGAAAAGAGCTCGTCCAGCCATTGACTACAGCCATTGAGCATCCATCAGCGCTAAATAAGCGATGGTGCGCACGTGAGAAAAGCATACGCGTGCAGGTTGACGGAGTTGCGAAAAGAGCTCGTCCAGCCATTGACTACAGCCATTGAGCATCCAACAGCGCTAAATAAGCGATGGTGCGCACGTGAGGAAAGCATACGCGCGCAGGTTGACGGAGTTGCGAAAAGAGCTCGTCCAGCCATTGACTACAGCCATTGAGCATCCATCAGCGCTAAATAAGCGATGGTGCGCACGTGAGAAAAGCATACGCGTGCAGGTTGACGGAGTTGCGAAAAGAGCTCGTCCAGCCATTGACTACAGCCATTGAGCATCCATCAGCGCTAAATAAGCGATGGTGCGCACGTGAGAAAAGCATACGCGTGCAGGTTGACGGAGTAGCGAAAAGAGCTCGTCCAGCCATTGACTACAGCCATTGAGCATCCATCAGCGCTAAATAAGCGATGGTGCGCACGTGAGAAAAGCATACGCGTGCAGGTTGACGGAGTTGCGAAAAGAGCTCGTCCAGCCATTGACTACAGCCATTGAGCATCCAACAGCGCTAAATAAGCGATGGTGCGCACGTGAGAAAAGCATACGCGTGCAGGTTGACGGAGTTGCGAAAAGAGCTCGTCCAGCCATTGACTACAGCCATTCAGCATCCATCAGCGCTAAATAAGCGATGGTGCGCACGTGAGAAAAGCATACGCGTGCAGGTTGACGGAGTTGCGAAAAGAGCTCGTCCAGCCATTGACTACAGCCATTGAGCATCCATCAGCGCTAAATAAGCGATGGTGCGCACGTGAGAAAAGCATACGCGTGCAGGTTGACGGAGTAGCGAAAAGAGCTCGTCCAGCCATTGACTACAGCCATTGAGCATCCATCAGCGCTAAATAAGCGATGGTGCGCACGTGAGAAAAGCATACGCGTGCAGGTTGACGGAGTTGCGAAAAGAGCTCGTCCAGCCATTGACTACAGCCATTGAGCATCCAACAGCGCTAAATAAGCGATGGTGCGCACGTGAGAAAAGCATACGCGTGCAGGTTGACGGAGTTGCGAAAAGAGCTCGTCCAGCCATTGACTACAGCCATTGAGCATCCATCAGCGCTAAATAAGCGATGGTGCGTACGTGAGAAAAGCATACGCGTGCAGGTTGACGGAGTTGCGAAAAGAGCTCGTCCAGCCATTGACTACAGCCATTGAGCATCCAACAGCGCTAAATAAGCGATGGTGCGCACGTGAGAAAAGCATACGCGTGCAGGTTGACGGAGTAGTGAAAAGAGCTCGTCCAGCCATTGACTACAGCCATTGAGCATCCATCAGCGCTAAATAAGCGATGGTGCGCACGTGAGAAAAGCATACGCGTGCAGGTTGACGGAGTTGCGAAAAGAGCTCGTCCAGCCATTGACTACAGCCATTGAGCATCCATCAGCGCTAAATAAGCGATGGTGCGCACGTGAGGAAAGCATACGCGCGCAGGTCGACGGAGTTGCGACAAGAGCTCGTCCAGCCATTGACTACAGCCATTGAGCATCCATCAGCGCTAAATAAGCGATGGTGCGCACGTGAGGAAAGCATACGCGCGCAGGTCGACGGAGTTGCGAAAACAGCTCGTCCAGCAATTGACTACAGCCATTGAGCATCCAACAGCGCTAAATAAGCGATGGTGCGCACGTGAGAAAAGCATACGCGTGCAGGTTGACGGAGTTGCGAAAAGAGCTCGTCCAGCCATTGACTACAGCCATTGAGCATCCAACAGCGCTAAATAAGCGATGGTGCGCACGTGAGAAAAGCATACGCGTGCAGGTCGACGGAGTTGCGAAAAGAGCTCGTCCAGCCATTGACTACAGTCATTGAGCATCCAACAGCGCTAAATAAGCGATGGTGCGCACGTGAGAAAAGCATACGCGTGCAGGTCGACGGAGTAGCGAAAAGAGCTCGTCCAGCCATTGACTACAGCCATTGAGCATCCATCAGCGCTAAATAAGCGATGGTGCGCACGTGAGGAAAGCATACGCGCGCAGGTCGACGGAGTTGCGACAAGAGCTCGTCCAGCCATTGACTACAGCCATTGAGCATCCAACAGCGCTAAATAAGCGATGGTGCGCACGTGAGAAAAGCATACGCGTGCAGGTTGACGGTGTTGCGAAAAGAGCTCGTCCAGCCATTGACTACAGCCATTGAGCATCCAACAGCGCTAAATAAGCGATGGTGCGCACGTGAGAAAAGCATACGCGTGCAGGTCGACGGAGTTGCGAAAAGAGCTCGTCCAGCCAATGACTACAGTCATTGAGCGTCCAACAGCGCTAAATAAGCGATGGTGCGCACGTGAGAAAAGCATACGCGTGCAGGTCGACGGAGTTGCGAAAAGAGCTCGTCCAGCCATTGACTACAGTCATTGAGCATCCAACAGCGCTAAATAAGCGATGGTGCGCACGTGAGAAAAGCATACGCGTGCAGGTTGACGGAGTTGCGAAAAGAGCTCGTCCAGCCATTGACTACAGCCATTGAGCATCCATCAGCGCTAAATAAGCGATGGTGCGCACGTGAGGAAAGCATACGCGCGCAGGTCGACGGAGTTGCGACAAGAGCTCGTCCAGCCATTGACTACAGCCATTGAGCATCCAACAGCGCTAAATAAGCGATGGTGCGCACGTGAGAAAAGCATACGCGTGCAGGTTGACGGAGTTGCGAAAAGAGCTCGTCCAGCCATTGACTACAGCCATTGAGCATCCAACAGCGCTAAATAAGCGATGGTGCGCACGTGAGAAAAGCATACGCGTGCAGGTCGACGGAGTTGCGAAAAGAGCTCGTCCAGCCAATGACTACAGTCATTGAGCGTCCAACAGCGCTAAATAAGCGATGGTGCGCACGTGAGAAAAGCATACGCGTGCAGGTCGACGGAGTTGCGAAAAGAGCTCGTCCAGCCATTGACTACAGTCATTGAGCGTCCAACAGCGCTAAATAAGCGAAAGTGCGCACGTGAGAAAAGCATACGCGCGCAGGTCGACGGAGTTGCGAAAAGAGCTCGTCCAGCCATTGACTACAGCCATTGAGCATCCAACAGCGCTAAATAAGCGACGGTGCGCACGTGAAAAAAGCATACGCGCGCAGGTCGACGGAGTTGCGAAAACAGCTCGTCCAGCAATTGACTACAGCCATTGAGCGTCCAACAGCGCTAAATAAGCGATGGTGCGCACGTGAGAAAAGCATACGCGTGCAGGTCGACGGAGTTGCGAAAAGAGCTCGTCCAGCCATTGGCTACAGCCATTGAGCATCCAACAGCGCTAAATAAGCGATGGTGCGCACGTGAAAAAACCATACGCGCGCAGGTCGACGGAGTTGCGAAAAGAGCTCGTCCAGCCATTGACTACAGCCATTGAGCATCCAACAGCGCTAAATAAGCGATGGTGCGCACGTGAGAAAACCATACGCACGCATGTCGACGGAGTTGCGAAAAGAGCTCGTCCAGCCATTGACTACAGCCATTGAGCATCCATCAGCGCTAAATAAGCGATGGTGCGCACGTGAGGAAAGCATACGCGCGCAGGTCGACGGAGTTGCGACAAGAGCTCGTCCAGCCATTGACTACAGCCATTTAGCATCGAACAGCGCTAAATAAGCGATTGTGAGCACGTGAGGAAAGCATACGCGCGCAGGTCGATGGAGTTGCGAAAAGAGCTCGTCCAGCCATTGACTGCAGCCATTGAGCATCCAGCAGCGCTCAATAAGCGATGATGCGCACGTGAGAAAAAGCATACGCGCACAGGTCCACAGAGTTGCGAAAAGAGTTCGTCCAGCCATTGACTACAGCCATTGAGCATCCAACAGCGCTAAATAAGCGATGGTGCGCACGTGAAAAAACCATACGCGCGCAGGTCGACGGAGTTGCGAAAAGAGCTCGTCCAGCCATTGACTACAGCCATTGAGCATCCAACAGCGCTAAATAAGCGATGGTGCGCACGTGAGAAAACCATACGCACGCATGTCGACGGAGTTGCGAAAAGAGCTCGTCCAGCCATTGACTACAGCCATTGAGCATCCAACAGCGCTAAATAAGCGATGGTGCGCACGTGAGGAAAGCATACACGCGCAGGTCGACGGAGTTGCGAAAAGAGCTCGTCCAGCCATTGACTACAGCCATTGAGCATCCAACAGCGCTAAATAAGCGACGGTGCGCACGTGAAAAAAGCATACGCGCGCAGGTCGACGGAGTTGCGAAAACAGCTCGTCCAGCAATTGACTACAGCCATTGAGCGTCCAACAGCGCTAAATAAGCGATGGTGCGCACGTGAGAAAAGCATACGCGTGCAGGTCGACGGAGTTGCGAAAAGAGCTCGTCCAGCCATTGACTACAGTCATTGAGCATCCAACAGCGCTAAATAAGCGATGGTGCGCACGTGAGAAAAGCATACGCGTGCAGGTCGACGGAGTAGCGAAAAGAGCTCGTCCAGCCATTGACTACAGCCATTGAGCATCCATCAGCGCTAAATAAGCGATGGTGCGCACGTGAGGAAAGCATACGCGCGCAGGTCGACGGAGTTGCGACAAGAGCTCGTCCAGCCATTGACTACAGCCATTGAGCATCCAACAGCGCTAAATAAGCGATGGTGCGCACGTGAGAAAAGCATACGCGTGCAGGTTGACGGTGTTGCGAAAAGAGCTCGTCCAGCCATTGACTACAGCCATTGAGCATCCAACAGCGCTAAATAAGCGATGGTGCGCACGTGAGAAAAGCATACGCGTGCAGGTCGACGGAGTTGCGAAAAGAGCTCGTCCAGCCAATGACTACAGTCATTGAGCGTCCAACAGCGCTAAATAAGCGATGGTGCGCACGTGAGAAAAGCATACGCGTGCAGGTCGACGGAGTTGCGAAAAGAGCTCGTCCAGCCATTGACTACAGTCATTGAGCATCCAACAGCGCTAAATAAGCGATGGTGCGCACGTGAGAAAAGCATACGCGTGCAGGTTGACGGAGTTGCGAAAAGAGCTCGTCCAGCCATTGACTACAGCCATTGAGCATCCAACAGCGCTAAATAAGCGATGGTGCGCACGTGAGAAAAGCATACGCGTGCAGGTCGACGGAGTTGCGAAAAGAGCTCGTCCAGCCATTGACTACAGTCATTGAGCATCCAACAGCGCTAAATAAGCGATGGTGCGCACGTGAGAAAAGCATACGCGTGCAGGTCGACGGAGTAGCGAAAAGAGCTCGTCCAGCCATTGACTACAGCCATTGAGCATCCATCAGCGCTAAATAAGCGATGGTGCGCACGTGAGGAAAGCATACGCGCGCAGGTCGACGGAGTTGCGACAAGAGCTCGTCCAGCCATTGACTACAGCCATTGAGCATCCAACAGCGCTAAATAAGCGATGGTGCGCACGTGAGAAAAGCATACGCGTGCAGGTTGACGGAGTTGCGAAAAGAGCTCGTCCAGCCATTGACTACAGCCATTGAGCATCCAACAGCGCTAAATAAGCGATGGTGCGCACGTGAGAAAAGCATACGCGTGCAGGTCGACGGAGTTGCGAAAAGAGCTCGTCCAGCCAATGACTACAGTCATTGAGCGTCCAACAGCGCTAAATAAGCGATGGTGCGCACGTGAGAAAAGCATACGCGTGCAGGTCGACGGAGTTGCGAAAAGAGCTCGTCCAACCATTGACTACAGTCATTGAGCGTCCAACAGCGCTAAATAAGCGAAAGTGCGCACGTGAGAAAAGCATACGCGCGCAGGTCGACGGAGTTGCGAAAAGAGCTCGTCCAGCCATTGACTACAGCCATTGAGCATCCAACAGCGCTAAATAAGCGACGGTGCGCACGTGAAAAAAGCATACGCGCGCAGGTCGACGGAGTTGCGAAAACAGCTCGTCCAGCAATTGACTACAGCCATTGAGCGTCCAACAGCGCTAAATAAGCGATGGTGCGCACGTGAGAAAAGCATACGCGTGCAGGTCGACGGAGTTGCGAAAAGAGCTCGTCCAGCCATTGGCTACAGCCATTGAGCATCCAACAGCGCTAAATAAGCGATGGTGCGCACGTGAAAAAACCATACGCGCGCAGGTCGACGGAGTTGCGAAAAGAGCTCGTCCAGCCATTGACTACAGCCATTGAGCATCCAACAGCGCTAAATAAGCGATGGTGCGCACGTGAGAAAACCATACGCACGCATGTCGACGGAGTTGCGAAAAGAGCTCGTCCAGCCATTGACTACAGCCATTGAGCATCCAACAGCGCTAAATAAGCGATGGTGCGCACGTGAGGAAAGCATACACGCGCAGGTCGACGGAGTTGCGAAAAGAGCTCGTCCAGCCATTGACAACAGCCATTGAGCATCCATCAGCGCTAAATAAGCGATGGTGCGCACGTGAGGAAAGCATACGCGCGCAGGTCGACGGAGTTGCGACAAGAGCTCGTCCAGCCATTGACTACAGCCATTTAGCATCGAACAGCGCTAAATAAGCGATTGTGAGCACGTGAGGAAAGCATACGCGCGCAGGTCGATGGAGTTGCGAAAAGAGCTCGTCCAGCCATTGACTGCAGCCATTGAGCATCCAGCAGCGCTCAATAAGCGATGATGCGCACGTGAGAAAAAGCATACGCGCACAGGTCCACAGAGTTGCGAAAAGAGTTCGTCCAGCCATTGACTACAGCCATTGAGCATCCAACAGCGCTAAATAAGCGATGGTGCGCACGTGAAAAAACCATACGCGCGCAGGTCGACGGAGTTGCGAAAAGAGCTCGTCCAGCCATTGACTACAGCCATTGAGCATCCAACAGCGCTAAATAAGCGATGGTGCGCACGTGAGAAAACCATACGCACGCATGTCGACGGAGTTGCGAAAAGAGCTCGTCCAGCCATTGACTACAGCCATTGAGCATCCAACAGCGCTAAATAAGCGATGGTGCGCACGTGAGGAAAGCATACACGCGCAGGTCGACGGAGTTGCGAAAAGAGCTCGTCCAGCCATTGACAACAGCCATTGAGCATCCATCAGCGCTAAATAAGCGATGGTGCGCACGTGAGGAAAGCATACGCGCGCAGGTCGACGGAGTTGCGACAAGAGCTCGTCCAGCCATTGACTACAGCCATTTAGCATCGAACAGCGCTAAATAAGCGATTGTGAGCACGTGAGGAAAGCATACGCGCGCAGGTCGATGGAGTTGCGAAAAGAGCTCGTCCAGCCATTGACTGCAGCCATTGAGCATCCAGCAGCGCTCAATAAGCGATGATGCGCACGTGAGAAAAAGCATACGCGCACAGGTCCACAGAGTTGCGAAAAGAGTTCGTCCAGCCATTGACTACAGCCATATAGCATCCAACAGTGCTAAATAAGCGATGGTGCGCACGTGAGAAAAGCATACGCGCGCAGGTCGACGGAGTTGCGAAAGAGCTCGTCCAGCCATTGACTACAGCCATATAGCATCCAACAGTGCTAAATAAGCGATGGTGCGCACGTGAGGAAAGCATACGCGCGCAGGTCGACGGAGTTGCGAAAGAGCTCGTCCAGCCATTGACTACAGCCATTAAGCATCCAACAGCGCTAAATAAGCGATGGTGCGCAGGTCGACGGAGTTGCGAAAAGAGCTCGTCCAGCCATTGACTACAGCCATTGAGCATCCAGCCATTGAGCTTCCAACAGCGCTAAATAAGCGATGATGCGCACGTGAGAAAAGCATACGCGTGCAGGTCGACGGAGTTGCGAAAAGAGCTCGTCCTGCTCGAGCTTACACGCAGCAGTTCTGACGTTTGCGAGTTAGGCCGCTTATGCTCAAAGGAACTACTTCTTGAAACGATAATGGTGTCCTTTTGTACTTGGATCACGGTGACGACGCGTTTCGGACAGGGGAGGCTGAGGGGGTGACCTAGTGAGCACGGGATTGCCTCCGTCGCTGACGGGGCATCTCAAGGTTTTACGTCGCAGACGGCGTGCCCAGTAAGTAATTCGAGTGTCGGCTATCGGCGTACACACGCCGGTATGCATGTGTAGGTATGCAAGGACGCGTCTGTCGGCACTCTGTGGGCGCACGATCCGCCTCGTCTTTTTTTTCTTTTTTTCCGGTCTTCACATTCTCAGACTCTGAACTCACTTGTTACCGCAGCTCATGTCGCATAACCGTTTCTGGTATTATAACGCTCATTTTGTGTGTATGACCATCGCCTTACGCAGAGTTCTCCATTAGGCATAAGGGGGGGGGGTCAAGTTTCGCCGCACCCCCTCCTCTCTCCACCGTTGCACGCAGCTTTGCAGCGAGTGCTGAAATGGAACCGAAAAAGAAAATAAATAGCGCGATGACGTACGTATACTTCTCTCAGCGGCCTGCCATTTGTTCCCGAAATGAACGATGCATCAGGGACCCTTGGTCGCCATCATTGCCAAAACGCTTGCGTAGCCGTAACCCCGTGCTTTAAAAAATGACCTCAAAGGGTCGTCCGAGTAAACTTGCGGAACTATCGCCCCCTTTAGGTGATTAGGGGAGGGGGAGGAGGAGTGGGCTGTTCCTTCTTGCGCAATCCTGTATGTGTTACAACCGTGAACATATATATGCGCACGGTGGGAAACCGGAAGGTGGGGGGGCTAGTTATTTAAGAGAGAGTGCACTTGAAGTCTGCCCCAAACATTGACTTAGTATGGGGAAGTGGGACTGCGACTCACCTTCGTCCTCGCTGAGGGGTAACGCTGCGCACGCTTATGAGTGTGTAAGAGCCTGCCTGTCTGAATAACACCAAGTCTTGGCCGTCCTGTGTGTCCGCGACAAGACCGTTAGGCTAGACCTGCCTGTCTGCACGTAGGAGTTGCCGTATGGCGCGGGGCTAACTCAGCGTCTGCGTTGACTCTAATAATTCTGTACTCTTTCTCTCTCACGCGGCTTCTCCTTTGTGCCATCGGTCTGTCAGCTTGTAACGCTACAGAGAAGGGGAGATAAAAAGAGGGAAACCATTATTTCCTCGTCGATGTTCAACTTTCCTTTGCATGCGCTTTAGGCCACTGCGCCCCAGTAAGGGAACTAGACTCTTCATAGCATGCAGGGACGACTCTCGCACTGCGAATCGCTCAGCTACCTCGGAAATCTCCCCTCAAACATCCATCTTTCATGTATATCCTGTTCACGTCGAAGCCGCCCGCCATCTAGTGACATTTTGTCACCATCAACTAATTTGTTCTTTATTCACGTATATCCCTTATATATATATATATATATATATATATATATATATATATATATATATATATATATATATATATATATATATATATATATATATTACGTATTTTCAATTGATAACTAAAATAATTGTTAACATGAATTCGTCTAATCTTTGTGCTTTTTCGCGCTCTCGATATCTTAATTCAAGTCCTCTGAATATGTGTTGGTTTACCTTAGCAAACATCAACGGCGATTGCCATTGCCAGACATCATTTACTTCTGGCACCTGGAAAGCACGCATTCGCCATCTTCCGAGCACAAATAGGAGAGCGCATGGTTTTACGAAGCGGGAGGAAGGGGGCAAAAGTTTTTATTTACGCCCCCCCCCCTTCCCCGCTGGTTGAGTGTGAAAGACGAGTTCTGCAGTGGATGGGAAATGTAAATGAAGCAATGACGCACTGGTCACGACGGCTTGTCATTTGTCTCCCGCTTTCCAGCAGGGTCAGACCTTTGAATGCAACATGAAGGTTCCTTGGCCACCATGATCATCCAAAAACATACGAAACCAAAACTCTGCGCACTAAACAAATGGCGTGGAAGGTTTGACGGACGGTAAAGGTGCGAGGCAGAATTGGAGGCTCCTTTCGAGAATAAGAGAAAGAGGCCCCCTGCTCCCCTCGTGAGGATGCCTATGTTTTCAGGTATCTTCGAACACACCACTTGACTTCCAGCACAGCAGCTATCACGAGACGCCGGACGTTACATCTTCCTTTGACGCGTGACTTCGGTAGCCTCGAGTGGGACTGGCTGTTCTAATCATTGTCAGGTTGACCAATCACAATTCTGTGGTCCATCTACTATGATGCCTTGAAGAGGGCAAGACCGCTAGTCGAAACTCGCGTGCCAGCTACATTGCTGTTCAAGAATATTTGTCTCTTCGAGCCTATGTGCGCATTCTCCTGAACTCCAGCTTGCTTTCAATTTCTGTGACTCTGAAACAGATGACGTTGTACTTGAAGCGCAAGACGTGACTACAACGGACCGATGGAGGGTAGCTCTGTCCACTGTCGCCGTTGCACCTTACACTTCAAGTAAGCCAAACCAACATGCCCAGTCTTCCGATCTCAGATGAGGTTGATGTCGTTGGATCAACATACAGAGACCGCATGCACATTTACCCTATAGCTCGCCTGTACTAGCTCACCTGTATATCGTTTTACCGCTTTGAACTACCCAACCAGCAAACAGGTGAGCCGTGTTTTCTCAGGCTCATATGAGTTCGTCATATGAAGCTGCGTTGTGTGTTGTCGTGATGTCGCTAATCCTGGCGATACGTGACCGTAATGACGTCATACGGTGACGCCACAACATTTTTTTGCGTCGTTCGTGGTTACACCGATGCCGCCGACGACCACTTTTCACGCTTGATGAGACATCTAAGGCTTTTCTTTAATGTTATAAAAATGTTCAGCTCTCGGAAATGCTGTTCTCCCGCTGTTATGCAGAATGTTCTGCTCTGTTCGTTGGGTCGGCGTGTAGTTACGAAGCCTGATGACCTAACCACCACGCCGCAGGCACGATACCTCATCCCGCGTGCAAGCGAGCGTGTTGAGATGTTCGGCACGTTTTCTGCAACGCCTATGGATTGAAGGAATGAAACGTAAATGTGTAGGCAGGTATATACGTCTACCGGCAGAAAAACTCATCTCTGAAAGTTCCCGGCTTCCTTTGGTTGAAAACAAGTGCATTGAGACGCTTGGCGTCTTTTCGCAACTCAAGTAGGTGGGTAAAAACTTCGTTTTTTTCTTTTGAAAGGAAAGGAGCAAAGGAATAGAGATAGGGGAGGTTGCTACACTCGGTGGTCCTCCACAACGCCTCTTTACCCAACCCAGGATGGAAGCCTCCTCGACTGTCGGGTTTCAAGCTGCGCAAGGTAGCCTCTTACTGATCTTCATTGTTTAAAACTTTTCGGATTGCCCCGCCGCGGTGGTCAAGTGGCTAAGGTACTCGGCTGCTGACCCACAGATCGCGGGATCGAATCCCGGCTGCGGCGGCTGTATTGTATCCCGGCTGAGGCGGAAATGCTGTAGGCCCGTGTGCTCGACTTGGGTGCACGTTAAAGAACCCCAGGTGGTCCAAATTTCCGGAGCCCTCCACTACGGCGTCTCTCATAATCATATGGTGGGTTTGGGACGTTAAACCCCACATACAATCAATCAATCATCAAACCTTTTCGGACGGGTGGGGGAGGGAGGTTATATGATCAAAATTTTTCATCATTGAGGAGGAATGGTTTCAGGAAGAAGATGAAGAGAGGGCATGAGGTGTGAGTGTGAAGATGTCGCCACAGTACTTTCATGTCATGAAACTTTATACTTCTTGCGTACGCCACCGATGTTCGAGGGCTGTTTGCACCACCACTGGCAGTGATGCATTATATTCTACGAATAGAGTACGTTGCCCGATACCACACATGTGCACTGCTCGACTTTAACAGCCGCGCCCTTTTCTTTTTCTTTCGGTGGTCTTTATAATTCGTCGGTGCCTCAGAAATATTCAGCCATGCGCTGGCGTAATTTCCGCTTCATACCTTCAAAATAGCGTAGTAACAGGCTTGGCTCCAAAACAGCCCGCGATTTCTAAATATAGCGTGGCACATCTTTGTTTTCACGCATGCACACAGCAACAACATGCTGACTGTCACTTCTTGCCGTTTTTTTGCACAAGCAGGATGCCCCGTATACACTGTTCCGTGTCGTTTGGCGCACAGCCTAAAAACTGTTTTTGGAAGGTGCTCCCTGCAAGACGCAAAGATTTTAGCAGCCTTGCACCATGGTCCTGTCGCCATTGGACACCTGCGCGGTGTGGCTCATAATGGTGTCATGTTGCCATTTTCTCTCTCTCTCTCTCTCTCTCTCTCTCTTTGATGTGCATCATGCAATTGCAATGTCATGTCACTGAGTGTCAGATGTCGAAAGCGCGAGAAAGCGATGCGCTAATCGAGTCTCTGACAGTTTTTCGTTTTTTGTTTTTCACTAGTTGCAGTTCTGCTGACACTACATAAGAATTACATGCAACATCACTCATAACTTGTTGACTATAGCCTCGTTTCTCACGTTTCGCAGTTGCCACATGCGTGTATTTTGCACACTGCGCAACTATGCACGTTTGCATCTTCAGCAAAAAATTCGTCGTGTTGATATTAACGCGTGTATAACTTTGTCCTGTCGGTTGGTCTGGCCTTGTCGCTTTCCTGTCCTGTCAGTTGGTCCCTCGTCTGTTAACTTCAGGGTGCAGTGTCGTGAAGAAAGGTGCGTGCTGCTGCAACCGCGTGACAAATAACCGATTATAATCTAATCCAAACGTACTCGACGTTTGTTTTCTCTGTGTTTCTCTTGGGAATGTTCAGTTAACCACTCTAGTACGGTTCCGTATCTGGAAACGATTTGTGGAGGTACCTGCCTGAGGTGGTATGTCGTATGCAGAAAAAATTGTTTCGGAGGGAGAGGTGCACGCGTCCGATGTTCCACTTGGCTACGCCACTGGTATGCTTACACATATCACAAGCATAACGGATAATCAGAAAACTTGAGTGAATGAATGGGTGGATGCGTACAGTGCCGACCAGAATGTACGGTGCGCGTCAAACCGTGTAGCTGCGCAGAAAACACGCGAAGGTGAGACGTAGCACTATTGCTGAAAAAACTCCGTACTTTTCACAAAACTCGGCCACAGTTCTGTAAAAGACTCGCTCACCGACGCAACGTGAAGACAGCGTAAGGGGTGCCTTCATCTCTCTCTCTCTCTCTCTCTCTCTCTCTCTCTCCGCATATTTCGAAACAGGCGTTCTTGCCTGTCGCCGTTCAACCTTGTCCTCTACTATAAGTCCCCCCCCCCTCCGTCCTTACGTAAGAGGAGACAACTCCGGGAAGCAGAGGCATGGGAAGTCTTGACGGACGCCCCAAAAGAGACTTCTTCCGGTTGCCCGCTGTCACGACAGCGTCACGTGGCTCTTCGTCGGCGTCGCGCGCCAGACGCTGGCTCGAGGGGCACAAGGTCGCCTAGGGGGGAGTATGTGGGCCAGTCCTGGCGGGCCCGCAAGCGTCAGCGGACAAAACCGCTGCGGTTCGCGCGGAACGCAGTCGTGGCAGCGTGTCGCAACATCATCGCTTCCCCCGCCGTGAGCCAGGCGTGCGTGCCAAAGGGCGACAAGAGGAATTTCTTTTCCGGTGAAAAGGCCCAGTTCGCTTTGGCGGATCCTTCTGCTGTCGTCTGGGAATTCTTGTTAGCAGACCAGCGCACCGCGGCAAAGACTCTCGCCCTCCTTCGCTCCGCCCTCCCAAAATCCCCACTGGAGATCTTCGGATGTGACACTCTCTCTCCTCGGCAGACTACTCTGGTAGCTGTCGTGGAAAGTCGAGTCCTGCTGCGCTCAACTTAGCGCTCGTCGTGTTGTGTGTGTGCGTGCGTGCGCCTTGATACGCGCGAGTCACGCCGGGTATTGAGACTTGGCGTTCTGCTGGATCCGTTCACGCTGCAGACAGTTTTCTACGAATGGATTCCCATGGCGCGCTCTCGACGGTCGCGCGCTTTTCTGCGCCGGGCCAGACCTTGTTTTGCCCCGATACCAGCTGCGCATCTTTGCAGTGGTAGTCCGCAGGAACGCACTGGTAACTCACCACGAACACTTCGCAAACTTTAACCATACTAACTGCTACTTAACCATTTACCGGTAGACGTACATTCGTTCAGACTGTTGCAGCACCAGTCCACATTCACTAGTTCAAGCAAGGTAACAAAAAAACGAAAAAAAATGAACAAGCCGCGAGAATGACTCGATAACCTTTATCTTGATAAAAGGGATTATAAAAAGAAAGCATCGTCGATGTTGTCCTGTGTCTGACGCAAATATACTTTTACTTAGCCCCAAAACATATATGTTTAGTTAAATTTCTCGAACAGTCCGATAAAGTGTGACTGCGATTAAACGGCAGTAAGAAAGGAGGACATGATAGCATTTTGTCTGTCGTGTTGGTTTCTCTCCTGCGCCATCGTCGTTTCCGCACTGCTAGACTTTAGCATGCCCAATTAACTAGGCCATAGAATGGCTTTTTCTTGCGAACAATTTTGGTTGATTGATATGATTGATACGTGGGGTTTACCGTCCCAAAACCACCACATGATTATAAGAGACGCCGTAGTGGAGGGCTCCGGGAATTTCGACCGCCTAGAGTTCTTTAACATGCACCCACCCAAGTCTGAGAACACGGGCCTACAGCATTTCCGCCTCCATCGATAATGCGACCGCCTCAGTCGGGACTCGATCCCGCGACCTGCGGGTCAGCAGCCGAGTACCTTAGCCACTAAACCGCCGTGGCGAGGCGCTTTGCCAGCAATGGTGAAGCCAGCTTTTGTCCTCCAAAAATCTCAGAAATATGCTATTTTCTGGTGGTGCCCACTTAGTTATCAAGTGGCTTTGATCTGTTAACCTAAAGGCTGCGTTAACTGTAAGAAAGGTTGTCGTTTCCGATTAAATAACCCCCAGAGACGATTATCGGTGGTTTACTCTCCAATATAATTTTCTTGAATTTGAGGCTTTATCAAGGAAACTATAGTAACGCAATGACGTACTTTAAGCACTATCTGACCCAGAAAGGTCGCCACATTGAACTCGTTGGGCGTGTGAGGAAAACGCTCCTTCTCATTCGGCCGAGTGCCAACAGCTCATCATGCCCCGTATAAGATGGCTTCAGAAACCGCCATCTTACGGTGGATATGGCTTCACTCCTGTTCAATAATTTTCACTCCAGCAATTTTTTTAAAAAAACCCTTGGAGTGTAATGCACAAACGACAGACGGGACTGGACCTTTTGCGCACCTCTTGTCCTTTCCTATTTTCTGTCGGTCGTTGGCGCATACGCGCACAGTCACCACATTACAAAGGATGATTCACTTCGCCAGTGAATTTTCTTTTTCATGAACATTTATTATTACATATTAGTGCGAACGGCTATCGACAAAAAAGGATCAGCGAATGAGCAAGCACAGAGCGCAGTCAGGAACGTGTGTCACAACGGCGAACGCTCGGTGAGAAAACGCCCCGCCGCGATGGTCTAGTGGCTAAGGTACTCGGCTGCTGACCCTCAGGTCGCGGTATCGAATCCCGGCTGCGGTGGCTGCATTTCCGATGGAGGCAGAAATGTTGTAGGCCCGTGTGCTCATACTGGGGTGCACGTTAAAGAACCCCAGGTGGTCTAAATTTCCGGAGCCCTCTACTATACGGCGTCTCTCATAATCATTTGGTAGTTTTGGGACGTTAAACCCCACATATTAATCAATCGGTGAGAAAACGACAATCTACATATATGTGCGACTAGCCGAGCGCACTTTTTTCTTACTACAGACGTTTCTCGCTCTCCACTGGAGGCTCGCTTCCTGGTGTGAGTCAGAGCTAACCTCGTGGAGACCTCCGAACCACGAAGATCTATCGTCCACGCGCACAGAGAAGCAGTTCTTGGTCGCGGAACTATGAAAAAAAAAAATGCGCGGCTTTTCGCGGCTGCAGCCCGACGATCGGGAATTCTTTTGCGAAACCGTTCTGCGAATTTGTGTGGCCCAAACTGATTAATGACGGCGGCTACCGCCCTTCGCGTTCGCCTAATAACAATGGCGGACCCACGGAGTGCATCATCCGGCGCGGAATGCGACGCCGGTAAACACGAGTTCAACGACCATGCAGGATCCCAACTCTGGACACAGTGCCAGCTCCGTGCCTTGAGAAATGGGGCCTTTCTATTGAGTAATGAGCCATTGGTTATAGCCTTTCAAAGAGCCGCCGAGACGACCTGCTGGACCTTAATTTAAACAGACTGACGCTATCTTACTCTTGCACGCCCGTTTTTTGTATTTATTTGCTTGCTTCATTACACTAAGGGAAAAGGGGGGGAGGGGTATCTGATCGACTGCGTTCGCTTGTTACGCGTCGCAGAGACACGCCGCTACCAGCATGCTGTACTGCATGCAACTTTAGTCTGTACCCGAGCGCGCCTTGCGTCTTAATATTCGTGAACATAGAGTTTCCTAAAATTATCTAGAGGGGACTCTGGCGCTGCGATCGTTCAGCGACCTTGGGAATGATGGGTAGTACACGGATTTGCCTATTATTCGTACTTGCGGGCGGCGAATCGTAGTTGCGGCTTCGTTTATTGCTGTGTCTCGGTTTTGTTTTGAAAGATTCGACCCTTTTGAACTTCGTGACCCAATTTGGAAAGGTTAGTTGAAAAAAAAAATGGGTGGTGAAGCGCAATCGCTGTACATTCGCTGATTTTTGCTTCATGCGAAAACAGCTTCAAGACACACAAACACACACGGAGCCAAAAGCAGGCCAGAAGTACGAAGTTTAGACAAATGTGTGTACTACTGATCATTCCCATGCTCACTGAAGCGCCGTGCGTTGCAGCTCCCATAGACACTAGCGCCAGAGTTCCCTCTAGTGTATATTAGGAAACTCTACGTTCGTGAATATGCGTTTGCCAACAAGGATCTGAAGCTATACGTGCGCGTATGGTGTGATTACAGGTTTAATTGTCATTCAATCACGAACACTTGTGTTTTGAGTCTCGGTGTTAGTCTTGAACGAAAGTCCTATGTCTATCGTGCAGTTCCAGCAAGTTTGGGATGCTCATCACTTGCGGGACTGCAGGCGTTCGCACTTTTAAGTTATTACTCGCACAACGTGGGCGCAGGCGAGGCGGAATTTTAAAACATATGAAAACAATTGTTTATTTAGGAAGAAAGGAAGCGGGGGGAGTCCGTGTTCGGGGACTCTTAAGGCACCCTGTGCGATAGTCCGGGCCTACCGGACGAACATTCTACAGACCTGCGCCATCGGAGATTTCGCGGTGAATTCGTCAAACGACATGTGCTTTCCTCGTCAGACGCTTCTTTCCGCAAGGTTCAGAGAGGCGTTGCGAACTCCGGCTGGGTGTAACCTGAGTGTACTTCGCATGTGTTACATATACTGACGATCTTCCCCATCCATCGTTACTGGAACCGACCGCGACGCTCTTCGGAGAAGGCTACAATCTCGCAACTTAAAAGGTTCACCTCACATGCTCCATATTCTTTAATTCTATGACGGAGACAGCAACAATCTTGCATCCTACAGGTGCGCCCATCTGATGGAGCGGACCATCTGCTCGTTAATTTTATGATGGAGCATGGCTACGGAGCTCCGTCTGTGCGTCACACTTAGGAAGCCGGGTGGTTTCCCCGTGTAGAGAACAAGCGTGTCGCAGACTCCCGCCACGCGAGGGAAACAGCGTCTAGACGGCATTTTGCAACCATTTCTGCCATCGCATGCCGAACGGCCCCGCCCCTGGCGCGAAACCACCTTTCTTCAAATTCGGCGTCGCTTGCCAGAAACAGGGACGTGGCCGCCAATAGTTCGCCGGGCGGCTCTCTTGTTTGGCAAGCACGGCGCCCCGAAGGATAAAAAAAAAAAGGGGGGGGGGCGGGGGTAAAAGGGGGGGGGGACGTTGCGGTTTGAGCGGCCGAACGCCGCCGCCCGGCAAGGCAGGATGAATGGCCACTGAGGACACATGAAAAGCACCGCTGACTGGTGGCTGCCTGTCGGCCAAGAAACTGTAGTGTTTTTACGCGCCGCGCTTTACACTCCGAATGACTATGTGCGGCTAGCGCGGCGGTCTGCGTGCATGCCGCTTTTGTTGCTGCTCGAATTAGGCCTCGCGCTGCAGCTCCACAGCGTCCTGGGCGATTACTTAAGGCAAACTTTCGGGAAGCCGCTCTGCGCCCCCATTAATATGTTATTCATTGCCGCGGCCTCGTATCGGCTCTCTCTTTCTCTTCTGCCGCAAAAGCAGCAGCCACCGCGCGCTGCCGGCGCCCTCTAGTTCCCGTCATCTGGAATGTTTGTGTTCGCAGAGTTCGCGCCGCGAGTCGGTCATTCGAGATCGGTCTTTTCCCGAAGCTCCGGTTCATGGACCTTGTCTGACGTATGCTTCCGTCGACGCGGAAACGTGCGATGCCGGCGCAGAACAACCGTGCCTGTTACACCAACGCTTTCTGGGAGGTCAGTCGCAGCTGCACGCCTCGGCTGCCTGCGGCGAGCTTCGATGATGTTTGCCCGACTACGCACGGACTCAATCGGGCTCCTCTGTGTTCCTGTTCCCCGCGGCGTTCGCCGCAGACGTTCCGTAGTAACCCTCGGACCCCACCACGATAAAAATGTGTTCAATGTTAGGCCTAACAGCTCACCCCCGTCTGGCGGAAACACCCGCGAGTATGCATGCGATCTCAGCGCGATCTTGAGTTTCTGCATGATTTTATTCACACTAAGACGAAAAAGCCTTGGATGTCTGCCCAAACGCGGAAAGGCGCCATCGGCGCCATCTGGACGTCAACGCGACAGTTGCAAAAAATCATACTGAGATAGCGTCAAAGGTCGCTAAATATCGTGACATCATCGTGACGTCACGTTTCGTGGAAAAAAAAAAGTTTCAGGAGTAGGGGAGGTGGAGGGTGGTCAACTCAAGCAACTGAGGAGAAGATGCATGGCTTTTGTCGTCCAGACGTCTTTCGCAAATGCACGGACCGTGTGATTTATTTATTTATTTATTATTTATTTATTTATTTATTTATTTATTTATTTCATAGTTGTTGAGAACATTGAATCTCAACGACCGCAAGAGGTTTTTTTTCTTTGATCAATGGTGGCGTATGCCGACAAGCAACACTAATCAATGTGTGTGTTTAAGAAATAACATTTGGTCACGACAATAAATGCAAACAATAGCCTGAATTTGAATGAGAAGGATGCTACGAGCAAGGGGAACATGATATGTAGGCCTTGTTCACACATGATTCCTAAAGGAAAACTTAGCGGACAAGCTGGTTATGATATGATCAAACTTTCTTGCGAAAACTTTACAAAACATCACAACATATGCACGGAATGATTCTATTCACTCCGTGAATGATGATGAATGAGGCGAAGCTTCGAAGAGTTTTATCGGCAAACCGTGAACCATCTTGGCCCCCTGGCTACGCCGATGTCGTTCTTCTGAACTTTCAACAGCTTTGGCTTACGTAGTTTCTGGTTTTCAAAATATTCAGAAAAGGTGTCAGAAAAATAGTGCTAGTACTATACGAAATGGTACAAAGTGGGGGTGTCAGTGATGAAAGCAAGAATAAAGGGGAGGGGAGGAGGCTCTTCTTCAAGACTTGAAGACAAGTACGCTTCTCGAATCGTTGGCATTAGCAACACCCCGAGTTCACGAAGCTTTTACATTAAAAGGTGTGATTGGTATAGTATGAGCTCCCGTGTTACTCACTTGGTTGGGGAATACGTACGGTGTCCCGAGAGAAGGCCAGATGACAGAAGACAACCGACTGTCTAGGATGGAGGAGTGCCATCTAAGGACGAGCCGAAGGGGGAGGAGGGGGGTTCAACCCCTTCCCTGCTCGCTGAAATTTTTAATTTCGCGCGCGTATATATACCCGCACGCATACAAATGCACGCACGAACGTACATAAAGTATTCTTGATATCGCCTCCCCTCGAGAAAAAATTTTCAACTATACGCCCCTGTTTCTTCTCCTCTCCCTTCTATTTCCCTTCTTACACGCCGAAGTTTAGCAAACCGGACATCTCTGCAGCCTCCATCTATCCCTCATTGAGGACCGTTTTTGAGAGTCAGCTCCGGATCGCCCATCACGTGACGTCTGCTCCACGGGGGTTAACTGGATCAATGCCACAGTCGTCGACGCATCCCGCTGAGCGCGCGAGAAGAAAGACCTCGCAGGTGTGTTTACCTGCAGGCACCCTGTCTGGGCTCACCCACGACGCCATCCACGTGAACGCTCGCAGCTCAGTCTCGGGTCGCCAAGGGCAACAAGAGCTGTGCCGCACCTCGCGTGCGTCGCACGTGGGGCCCCCGTGGTGCGGGCGTAGTTTTTTTTTACGAGCACTCGACGGCTCACGTCTGCGCGGCCAGTCTAAATACCATAAATCGCGACCCCGCTCGACACCACAGACGTCTTCAGACGAACCGCACCGCAATGGGCCCTCCTCCTTCGAAGGTTCCTGTCAACCCGGGTACCTCCGAAGGTGCGCGTTCCAGCCATCGCCAGGGACAATTGTGTCTCACCCTGAGGTGACTCGACGGGGTTTGCTTGCGTCTTGGCGATCCGCACGGCATCGTATGTACACAGCGATTCCGAGGTAGACGCATCGTGTGTGGCCCCGACAATGTACGTGGGCTACGTTAGGTCGACCTGCTCGAACATACTGGCCGTTTGCGCGAGGAAAACAGTTCACGGCTGTCGAAGAGCTCCGCCGTCGCACCCGTATACAGCTAGGGCAGTGGGGGGTCATTCACTATTTTCATTCAACACACCGGAATTCTTTCGCACCCGTCGTACGAGTTCGTGTGTTACCGTTACATAGTTTGTGCGTGGGTTCGTTTCATGGTGTCTGGATCTATTGTCCAGCTCCTACGTCGAGACGAAACGTTACGCAGAGATGCTCGACAAGTGCACTGTAACGTTAAAGCGCACAACGTCGTACAGCTATGTTACTATATTCTTGGTACTATATGCTCAGTGTTCTACGCATTGCATGTAACAGCATGCAAAAGTGGAAAGGATGACAGACTATAGTGTAAAGAGCGCACTACGTTCGTCGTTCCTTCCCAATCTTGAAACCAGTTCTCACACTAATTTATTATCATTAAATTTTATTTTTAAGAGCGGAGCTCTTCAAGCTTTTCGTTGCGCACCGGAGTGCAAACAGCAGTTCTCATCATCGTGAACCGCGGCGCTGGCTTCGTTTTTTTCGCGTGGGCAGATTTTTTCGGCATGGAATGCAACAATGATAGGCGATGTTTGCTAAGGGACTAAAAAGTCACTTGACGTCATACAACATCTATAGTACCGTGGCTTAAGATCGCGTAGCAGCATGTAGAAACTATCCTCAAGTGAATAAAGTTCGCGTAACAACGCGGCATATAGTCACAGACTGAACATTTCGGGACGTCATGGAAAAACTTGTTAAGTCACGGACTGAAATCAGACAGCATCGCATAACGGCTGGTGACCCCGTCGCATGTTGCCGCCATAAATCACGCAGCAATCAGTCACGCGACAACACTCATGTAGCAACAATACTAAGCCACGTGACCAGTTTCCGCCAAAAACCACGCAATAGCTAGTCACGTGACTATAATTAGTCACGTGATTTAGTGGCGCGACTAAAATCCCATAACAGCTAGGCATGTTATCGTTATAAACCATGTAACGACTAGTCAGGGGACTAAAATTACGCAACATCACACGATTACAAGGACGGCGGCAGGTGTGTGTGTGTGTGTGTGTGTGTGTGTGTGTGTGTGTGTGTGTGTGTGTGTGTGTGTGTGTGTGCGTTTTGTGTTTTAGATGCGGAAGCATCTTATACTCGCGCCTTGTAGTGCGCCGTCCGCGCCGTCCGCACCGCTTCTCGAACATTCGACAGCTGACGCGCGCGCATGCGCCGTCGCGCCGTCGCCCACCATCTGTGCCGCGCGCGCTTCTCCTTCGAGAACATTCGACAGCTGACAGCGCATGCGCCGTCGCCATCTGTGCCGCGCGCGCGCTTCTCCTTCGAGAACATTCAACAGCTGACAGTGCATGCGCCGTCGCGCTGTATATATACTCAAGGTCGGCGCTCGCTCGCTCAGTTGCCGCTCGTCGGTTGGTTTGTACGGCGCGTCGACGTCCAAAGTCGCGGTGAAATGAATTCCAACGAATCCACAAACACAATGATCGACGTCCCTTCGACCAGCGCCGTCCTTTCGCATACGTGTGTACGTGTTCACTCATTTAACACCCCCTCCTACAACCACATTAACCAATTTAGCCATCGACCCAAGTAAGTCGCAATTTAACACCCCATTTCACAACCACGTTAACCAATTTAGCCATCGACCCAAGTAAGTCGCACTTTAACACCCCGTTAACCAATTATATGCTCCGCATCCTCCTCAGTGTTCCCCCGAGGGAAGCTGCGGGCAATTTTTTTTTAAGGGAGCATTTAAGATTGGCGAGTTCCTACAGTAGAGCAGGGAGGCTGCGAATATATACCTTCTCATCGGTCCTTGTTTTTTGCGCTTCAAATGTTGTTCCTTAATTTCGTACAAACTCGCCCAAGCTTCCGTCCTTCTAATATACCCTGTGTTTTTTATGCTATATCTTGGGGGGCCGGGCAGAAATTCCGGGGGGCTCCAGCCGCCTCATACCCCCCGCTGGGGCCGCCCCTGAAAAACTAATCACGTGACATGTTTCCGGCAAAAGCATCAAAACATCTAGTCACTTGCCACAAAATGACGTAACACGCGTGACTAATGACATGAAATGTTCCCGCCAAAACCACGTGACGCATGCGTATAGCGGGAGGAACCGACCGAAACCGGAGAAGAATAGACAAGCCGAAACGTACTTAGAATCTTAGAAAGCTTGGCTTAGAAAGCTTGACATTACCAGCAAAACTTATCGATAGGTACGTTTCTGGTTTCGGTATTCTTTCCAGTTTTGAGCGGTTATTTCATTTCATTTCATTTATTGATACTGTCAGCCCTTTGCGGGCTATTACAGGAGTGGAGTTGACACATATAAAACAGAAATGTGCATAACAGTTTTATTATGCGCAAAATATGATGTGTATTTCGGCAGTTATGCTCTCTTTTCTTATTTTTCACTAACTTCTCTGTAAACTATATGCTTAGCCATTATGATATATTTGTTGTATGTGCTCTGAAATGATTTGTTCCAGTAGTGAAGGTTCTTTTTCTTATGTTTCTCCTATGAGCAGTTATATTATTATTATTATTATTATTATTATTATTATTATTATTATTATTATTATTATTATTATTATTATTATTATTATTATTATTATTATTATTATTATTATTATTATTATTATTATTATTATTATTATTATTATTATTATTATTCACCCCAAGATCGAGCGAAGTTGCCGCCTGGTAGCCATACTGATTGATTGATTGATCTGTGGGTTTCAACGTCCCAAAACCACCATATGATTATGAGAGTCGCCGTATAGTGGAGGGCTCCGAAAATTTCAACTACCTGAGGTTCTTTAACGTGCACCCAAATCTGAGCACACGGGCCTACAACATTTCCGCCTCCATCGGAAACGCAGCTGCCGCAGCCGGGATTTAATCCCGCGACCTGCGGGTCAGCAGCCGAGTATACTTAGCCGCTAGACCACCGCGGCGGGGCTGATGACCATACTGACTGAAGCGCGCCTTGTGCGGTCTAACGGTAGAACATGGGTGAACGTGTATTTTTTTTTAAGACAGCCCCCGAATTTAATGGACGACACAAACGCCGACTAAGCACCGAGCCTACTGCTGGGCCACGGCCGTTATGACCGGACTCACAGCATCGGCGCGTTTTCAACTCTCTAAAACGTGACAGACGAGCACGCTGGATGCAGTAACGTATATTTATATCTAAGTAATAGTAACTTTATGCGAGCGTCGTACATTCATTCTGTAATGGACGACATACATAATGCGAGTAGGGTGCAGTCAACGCATTTTATTCACAACCCCCGCCGCGGTGATCTAGTGGCTAAGGTACTCGGCTGCTGACCCGCAGGTCGCGGGTTCGAATCCCGGCTGCGGCGGCTGCATTTCCGATGGAGGCGGAAATGTTGTAGGCCCGTGTACTCAGATTTGGGTGCACGTTAAAGAACCCCAGGTGGCCAAAATTTCCGGAGCCCTCCACTACGGCGTCTCTCATAATCATATGGTGGTTTTGGGGCGTTAAACCCCACATTTCAATCAATCAATCGCATTTTATTCACCGATGTCGGCTCACACCGCTCACAAGAAAGCGCCGCCACGTACATTTATATGCGTGCTGCCAGCCATCTATCCACACTAGCACGGTGACGGTGCTGCCATCTTTAGCCCAATCACGGGGCGAACATCGTTGGGTGATCCTGGGGCAAAATGATGCGATAAGTTAAAAAGTCCGATCCACAATGCTCGGTGTCATGTCTCTTCAGTGCCATGGAACGTTTTCAGAAAGAACGGCGTTTCCTCTACTGTTACAGTTGAATTAAACTGAACGGCTTGTTGTTTTTTTTACATTTTAAATAAATGTTACCATTAAAGTATGTACCCAATCTCTGCTCATATATATGAATAAGTTTACCTAACTATTGTTTGTATTGATTCACCCATACAGACTTCTCTTGATTTTTTGTATATTAGAGTTATTCATGCAATGGAATGAGTCGTCCCTATAGTTTTTTTTCAGAACTTTGATATTTGTTTATGTGATATTCATATCGTGACACTCCGAAATCTCGGTTTATTTCAACTTGATTCGACTTGAAGCGGAGAACTTAACACCCGCGATTTCTTTTGAGCCCAGAGCAGTGATGCATGCTTCGCAGTCATTCATCTACGTTGACGTGTGCTGCACCAGAGAGTAGCTGTGCAACATAATTTCACGAGAGATCTGTGTTTTTTCGTGAATCTTTACGTGCCGAATGAACTCCGTCAAAGCGATGCCGCGCTACTTTATCGTTGGTGGTTAGGTGGGTCATTCATCAAATCTTTCCGCGTTGGGATGGGCGACAACGCTCTCTGCAATGCCTGTCGATGTGAGGAGACACTACGCCACATCCTGTGTGACTGTCCGGTATATGATGCTCAGAGACAGTCACTGACATCCGTTCTAGTGCGCCTGGACAATAGACGAATGTCTGTTGTGTCTATTCTTGTATTTCTTCCACAGAGGACATCGCAGCTGAAAGCGACCAACTCCTGAAGTTCCTAAGAAAAACCAACTCGGACAAGCGGCTGTGACAGCGATGCCTAATAGCATGCGAGCGTGAATGACATTATTCTGACTGTATGTTTGTGTGTGTGCTCTCATGTGCTATCTCTATCTCACTTTCCTCTCCCTCTTTCCCGTCCACACATGTAGTGTAGCAAACCGGCTTTAATTCCCTAATGTTCAACCTCCCTGCGATTCTTTCTCTACAATTGCTTCTTCTTCACGAGAGAGGGAAGGTGAAAATGAATAAATAAGTAAATTAATGTTAGTTTTTCATACTTCGCACAAAGCATTCCTGTATAAAGAGCGGCAGGCTGCAGAACGTATGTAGTATTTATGTTGTTATTCCTCACTCGATGCTTCGTGATCGATGGATGGTTTTCTCACTTCACGTTGCCAATTACGTTGACTATCTTTATTGATCTTAACGGATTCGTGCAAGCATCCGGAGACAAAAGATAGATACACTAGGTAAGTGCAATCTAAAAATTGGTTTATTATTATTTTATAACATTCATGACAACTGTCCGATTTGCGTGATCTAGTAAAAAAAGAAAACAAAAGCTCGTGAAGCGCACATGGGTGGCACAAGCTAGAACACATATGCGTGATAGATTGCGCTCGTTCTTGTGTATCTCTTCTTTTTTTCCGTGTTCTTGCGTGAATCCGTTATATGTTCCAACTATATGCCGTATTACAGTATGGGCTCAAATGTTTTCGTGTGTGGAGGGGGGGGGGGGGCTCGAGGCAGAGAGCATTACCACGCTTTTGGATTAAACGGACACAGTAGACACGGTTGGAACAAACCAAGCAACAACACATATTTATTTAACTGCTTTAGATCGATGATATCGTCAGCCGAATTAATATACATCAATTGTGATCCACGCGCTAATGCACATTATTACACAACACTCAACGGCATAACAAACAAGGCGGTGCCGCCAACGCCTGATCTCTCTCGCACCACCACCAAGGCCTGCCGCCAGGTGTCACCACCAGCGCTACCGATCTAACCATGATGATGGTGATGGTGGTGGTGGTGATAACAAATGGATGGATGGATGGATGCTATGAGCGTCCCCTTTATAACGGGGTGGTGACAAGTATGCCACCAGGCTCGACAAAAAAAAAACCCTTTTTTTTTCTTTTTTGATGTTGGCCTAATGCCTCTACTTCGATAAATTCTATCTTAATGGAAAAAAGGTAAATTTTCAGCTTAAGTTCTCTGCCATTTACGGCACACTGTCCATATTTTATTTTTCCAATATTTATTTTTGTCCTTTCTCTCTAATTTTCTGCCACCAATACTCTAACCGTCTCTTACTTATTTCAATCGCGGGTGTGTTCAGCCTTCCATTGTTATCCCTAAAACCCAAGGCTTCCTGTAGGCTCGTGCCCAAACGTACACCTGGGTGGATATCTCCACATTCAATCAGAACATGCTCCGCCGTTTCCTTATCTTTCCCGCAGTATGTGCATTGTTCTTCTTCTTTACTGAATCTTGCTTTATAACTACGCGTTCTAAGGCAACCCGATCTCGCTTCAAACAGTAAAGCGCTTTCCCTTGAATTATCGTAAAATGCCTCCCTCCTTATTTCATTTATGCCCTTTCGGTAGTTACTCAAAGCCGGTTTTTTCTCCATAGCTGCCATCCAGTAAATCCTCTCCGCCTCCCTGATTTTTCCCTTAACGCTCTTTGTTGACATATGGCTTACAGTACCAGCCGTATATTTACTAGTGAGTCTTCTAGTTCTTTTTCTCCACTGTGTGTCCACGCTCTTCCTATACAAATAACGGAACACCTTATCTGCCCATCTACTCTCCTTCATATTTCTTAGCCTTTCTTCGAACCTTATTTTGCTCTGCGCTTCCCTCGCCTCAAAACCTGCCCACCCCATATCGCCCTTTACAGCCTCGTTTGTCGTCTTCCCGTGAGCACCCAACGCGAGGCGTCCCACAGTCCTTTGATTTACATCCATTCCCGATTGCACCTCTGCCCTCATGCACACCACTGAGTTCCCAAAAGTAAGCCCTGGAACCATTACACCCTTCCACAGACCTCGAAGCACCTCATACCTATTGTATCCCCACAACGCTCTGTGCTTCATTATTGCCGCATTCCTCTTTCCTTTTGCTGCCGAGGCTTTTTCCTGTACCTCCATGTATCTATCACTCTCATTTACCCATACTCCAAGGTACTTGTATTCGCTTACCCTCGGTATTTCTTGGCCTTGTATGGACACCGTCTGATCACAGGGATCATTGAATACCATCAATCCACACTTCGTTACACTGAATTCTAGTCCAAGAGCTTCACCTTCCCTTCCGCATATATTCGCCAGCTGCTGTATATCATCTCGACTGTCCGCAAATAAGACGATATCGTCCGCATCAAATAAACCTGGAAGCTTCTGCTCAATCATCATGCCGCCCTGTTTGTGTGACAGATTAAAACCAATGTTGCTACCTTCTAGCGCTTTTTCCATACTCACCATGTACAGCATGAATAACAGCGGGGACAAAGGACATCCCTGTCTCAGACCCTTGCTAACCTCAACGTTCTCTTTGCTACGCATTCCTTCCCACTCTATGCAAACTGTATTTTCTCGGTATATCTCCCTCAAAAGCTGTATACAGTCGTCGCCCATGCCCATTCCTTTCAATATATCCCACAAAATTTCCTGATTAACGTTGTCGTATGCCCCAGTGATGTCTAGAAAAGCCACGTACAAGGGCCTATTCTCTATTTTAGATATTTATATACACTGAGTGAGAACAAACAGGTTATCGTCTAACCGCCTGTCGACTCGAAATCCGTTCTGAAGTTCTCCCAAAATATCGTTATGTTCGGCCCATGTTTCTATTTTCATTTTTACTGCTTGCATCGCCAACCTGTATAGTACCGATGTAATGGTTAGTGGTCTATACGAGCGAATCTTGTCTTTTTCTCCCTTGCCTTTATAGATTAAGTTCATTCTACTTTGTCGCCAACTGTCCGGTATTTGTCCGTCCTTTAAGTTTTTTTCTACTGCTTTTAACAATGCTTCTTTAGTGTTATGTCCTAGTTCGTTAATGAGGCTAACGGGAATCCCATCTAAACCCGCGGCAGAGCGCTTTGGAATTTTTCCTTCGGCCTTTTTCCAGTTGAAATTATCAAGTACTAGCTCTTCCTCTGTTGCTTTCTCCGCCACACATTTACTCACCGGGGAGATCCCCTGGACGCTCTTTTGAAACGAATCGGCTGTTACCTTTTGGATGTAACCTAGTGCTTCGTACCCTTCCAATTGATTTCCTCCTTCATCTAGAATATGTTGTTGCGTTGTGACAGACTTCCTACCTAGCGCCTTTATGTGGCTCCAAAAAATCCTAGGCGCGGCCTCCTTTTTTTCGTGTATCTCTGTCATCCAGCGTTCACTTTCACCTTTAATTTTTGCCTCTACCAATTTCTGTACAAGGGATTTTTTCTCTAAATATATTTCCCATATTTTTTTGACTTCGTCCTGCGGCCGCTTCTCCTTTTTTGCCTTTCTATGCTCCCGTGATGCTTCGCGTCGCTTCTCGATCGCCTCCCGGATTTCCCTGTTCCACCAACTTTTTGGCTTCCTTTTTCCTTTCCAGCAAACAGTTTTCTTCTCTTTCCCTATCTCCTTCGTCATTAGATGTAACAGCTCACTATACTCCCAGTCCTTGCCTGGTATTTCGCCTACTTCTTCCTCGACTCTTGCGGCTATATTTATTATTTGTTTGTCATTTAAATACGAGCTGCCAGACTTTGATTCCATGCTCATATTTTCAGTTTCGTATCCCATTTGTAATGTTATTCGTTTATGATCACTACCCAAGCTGTTAATGCCTTCCTCGTCTATCCTCATTTCTGTCAGTTTGTGGTAAATTCCTTCAGTCATGAGACAATAATCAATACTTGATTGCTTGTTTCCGACTTCCCATGTGATCTGACCGTCACATTTAGGCCCCGTGTTAACTATCTCCAGACTATGTTGCTCGCAAAGATCTAGTAATAACTTCCCATTGGTGTCTGAATATCCGTCAAGGTCATGTATGTGGGCATTCATGTCCCCTAGAAGGATGATTTCGGCCCCATTACCAAATTCCTTAATATCCGCACTCATGCAATCCACTATCTCCTGATTCTTTTCTCTGCAGTTATTCCCCGTCCACAAGTAGGCTACCCCTAGCCACGTTTCCTTTCCACCTACTGTGCCCAGAACCCAGAGGTGCTCTGAACACGTCTGTTTCACTCTAACCCATTTGGCTCCGCGATGAATTAGCATTCCTACACCCCCACCTTTCCTTTCCGATATGGTCCTGTTACACCCTTCCCAAACATAATTTTCAATATGTGGTGGCTCTTCCAAGTCTCTAAGGTGTGTTTCTGTAACCGCATACACGCCTATCTGTTCTTTGTTTAACTGCTCCTCAATCTCTAACCATTTTGCCTTCTTTCTGCCACCCTGCATGTTTATGTAACTAATTGCAACACGCGCCTTTTTCCTTTTTCTTTTACCTTTTTTCTGGTTTTTCGCAATTCTGCCTGTCAAAGCGTCCTCCTGGTTGTTTTCCCTGTTACGAGCTACTCCGGACTCCGAAGGGCCCGTGAGCCCCCCAAAAAAGCTACTGCGCGTCCTGCCAGTCGCCAGCCCACCTCGTGTCCAAGCCTCTTATCGAAATGAATCTTGTCTCTTTGGAATCCACCCCACCTGTGCACTTCCCTGTTTAAATCCACTACCTCGAAACCCTTCTCTCGACTAATTTGCCATATCTCTTTGTTTGCGTCGACAACCGCTCTTTGTAGGTTGACGTTGCGTACTGGTACTTCCGGTACTGTGCATACTACAATTTGCACCTGGGGGGACACGGCGCGCATGTCATCCACCCCTTTCGCCAAGGTCGTCGCTAGTCCTGACGATTCTTTTTTCAGGACGTCATTTAGCCCTCCCGCAATTACAACGAGGTTACGATTATTAGCTTTAGCTGCGAGTTGTTCACCCGCTTGACTCATTACTGTCCCCAGCGTTTGTCCTGGGAACGTCCCTATCGCAACTCTCTTGTCGCCTTTCACTCTTTCTTTGATTGCCGCTGCGCATCGGACTAAATTTGAGTCCCCGGCGATGATGACCTGTTCAGACATTCCTTCTGAAACCTGCACCTGGCTGCTGACTAGGTGACTAGCGTGAGTCACGGCTGCTGGTTTGCTCCCTCCCTCCCTCAAAACTACTTCCCGGTAGCTGGGCCCTGTGGCCAATGTATCTGCCTTTGTCATGCCTGTTTCCTTCATCTCTCCCGCACGGGGGGTCGTCGCCATAATGCTTCCGCCGTCACCTGCGTCTTCGTTCCCTTTCACGACCTTCGATAGGCCCTTCTCGGCTGACCGGAGCCTTCCTTCCATGGCTGACGTTTTCTCTCGCTCCTTCGCCAATGCATTCTCCAGCTCTGCGATTTTCTCCATGAGCCCACTCTGGACCGCCATCATATTTTTCATTTTCTCCTCGAACTCGCACTGTCTACACTTGGTGTCATCTTCTGCTTTCTCCTCCGCACTAACTTCCACCTTCCAACCTACCCCGCACTCTGAACACTTTACGGTCTTTTTGACCATGGCTAGCTCAGTTTACCGATGCCCACGTGTTAGAAAACTGTACTAAAATACACTGGTCTAAGCCAAAAAGAACCACAATAATAAATAAATACGCTACACTTCACAGCACCTGCGCATGCACGTGGTCGGTCTACGCGCAGACCTCAGCCACGTGGTGGCTGGAGAAAAAAGACACAGTACAAAATACTAAAAAAAAACGTACACCGTAATAGACCTAATCAAGCTTTACGCTAGCGCCTTACGTTCTCATAACGCTACAGACAGAGGCAAGCTGGAAACATGCAAAAACACTTATCTGTAGCTGTCATTCCGGAGCTCTCCAAAAACACGTCCGACACGTCCGACGACATACAGGAGACCGCGAGCAGCACAACGCCACCTACTGCTCGGTAGTTGAGAACCTTAAATGCGGCTTATGCGCAAAACACGTGCGCCACAAGGCGCAAACTACCTTACAAGAGTGTTAGCAGCCCCTCAGTGTGTGTTAGTGCGCGCGAGATTAATTAAATGGAGTTCATAAAGACCAAGAAAAAAGAGAGGTGTTGTATTCCCTTCATATGTACGCAGCAGTTTCAATAAAGATATTTTACCCTCCACAGCTCTACAACCGCACTAAGATGGCGGGCACACCGAATGCTTGCAGTTCTCACATTGCGTAGTTAACTTCTCTAATAGAGGCTGCCATTAGGTCCGTTTCCAAACTACTGCTGTATTAAGCCACCATCAGCTAAACATCGCGCCTTATTTTCCCGTACACTTTCAAATACAGCTTTTGCTTTATATATATGTATATATGAAAACCGGAATTCACTGCCTGGGTGTCGTTCTCCTCTTTTAAATTTATTCTTATTGAATAATAAGAATATTTGTGTCATTTTGCTCGTTCCCACTCCTTCTGTAACCCTTCAAAAACGCAGTATGTACAAATAAATGTCCCCCTCGGTGGTGAAGCGGTTAAGGTGACCGGCTGCTGAAGGTCGCGAGTTCGATCCCAGCCGTGGCGGTCGCACTTCGGTAGAGACGAAATGCCAGAGGGTCCTGCGCTGTACGATGTCAGTTCACGTTAAACACGAGATGTACGTAATATCCAGAGCCCTACATTACGTCATATCTAGTGATCACATCGTGGTTTGGGGCCGTAAAACACCAGATATTTTTATTAAGTAGACATAAATAAATGGGGATGTCATTGTCTGGGAGCATGCGTGTTTTTATGATCACCAGGCAGGAAGATGATATTCCCCCACCCTCAAAATATGGTTGGAGGGCCATGGCTAATAAAAGAGCTGGCGCAAGGTTCTCGGGGATATTCGCCGTCATCTGAGCTGGTACTGTAGCCTGAATATGGGGTCCCTAGTTCCACGCCAAACGTTCCAGCCATTCTGTTGACCATCTCAGAGGTATTTTAAAATCAAAATGGCAGATCCCACGTATCCTGGCAATCGGCGTTATTCGGAGCATGCGGATGGGAGGTGAATGTATTTTATTGTTTTTATTGAGCGAGGCGTTATGAAGTGGCGCTAAATATATGTACAAATCTACGCGCACACATACGTTAAACAACCGCATGCGTTTTATACTAGCAGTTGTTTACAGATGTGCAACGACGCCAAAAGCAACGTGGATGTTAGCAACACCAGAAGTGGTAACCTGGTACGAAGCGCTGGTGTTTGCGTTGGGGCGCCCGAGTAAGGTAGCCCTCTACACCGCTACACAAATCAACTTCAGCGGATGGCGCCTAACTGCAATTCACGTTAACCCGACATGACGGCTCTATCATAGGAGTACATACCCAATGTCTATAAAATTGGATAGCCAGTACTGCAACCCCAATTGACGTTACATGAACGATTAGGGTTTATTTGAAAAGTATATCCGAGGCCTGCCATGGACTCTGTGATAGGATAGTTCATTGACACGCAGAATGCTAGGGTTCGATTCCTGCTAGAACATTGACATTTATTGCTTGCATTCATCCTGTCAACGCTCTCATCCGTCAGGCATACAAAGTAGCCCTCCACCTTCCCATAACTACACCCGCCGATCGACTTCTCAAGCCGGGTCTTCACAACACCGTCGGGGAACCCATACACGCGCACCGCCAAGCGCAATACCTTCGCCTCACACAAACTGACACCGGACGGTATATCTTGCATTCTCTTGGAATCCAGATACCGGCCAATGATCCGGCATTACTCCCCATACCAAGACCCTTGCACCAAGAACTCCTCATTACACCACTCCACCGTAATATGCACCCCAGCCGCCACGATAAACACCGCTGAGCTCGTGCTAGAACTCTACACAGGTGTTATGGCTCCGAACCGGACGCCGTATGGGTGGACGCCGCCTGCGTGGGCGATGAAATGGTCACCGCCATGGTGGATCACACACTCTCTCCAATAGGTACACACACACACTTCCTCTGGACACCACCCCTGAAGCTGCAGAGGAAGCTGCCATCGCCTTGGCAATTGTTAACACTGAAGCACGGTATACATGTTTTATCCGATTCCAAAACCACAATTCTAAATTTTCCGCGAGGCCGAGTTAACGTCCCTGCTTTTTGCATACTGGACTCGCCCGCTGCCCCCACCCCCCGTCATGTGGAGTTGATCTGGGTGCCGGCGCACTCCGGAAATCCTGCAGAAACGAGGCCGCCAATCTCTTAGCCCAAGGTTCTCTAATCCGGGCACTGGTGGCCTCCGATCCCGGATTCACGAAGGAGCGTGCGCACACTTTCAACGAGCTGGCTCAGGCCTATAGTGCAGAGTATCAGCTTTATCCTCCACCACACAAGTCCCTCAGCAACCGACAGGCTAAAGTCAGGGGCTTTACGACAGGCCACCCTCTGGCGCTAGCTACGGACTCACACTCTTCCTTCTCCTTCTATAGCACTATCACCCCATTTTCCTAACACCAGCCTGATCTCTGCCCTGAATCACATGCTTCTGCTATACACATTCTCTCTCACTGCCCGGCGGATCCTCCCCTACGGGCCCTAGAACGTCTCAAGACCTGGAAGGATTGGGAGATCCTATTGCGTTCAGAGGACCCGGTTGAGCAGGCAATAGCTCATAGAGCACCACCAAATGAACGCTTGAGCGCAGCAGGATCTTGCGGGTGCCTAGGAGCGTGCGTGCTCCAAACTCCTCTGTTCAAGTAAAGTTCTTCTCCTCCTCCTGCCTATGGCAGCTTTTTTTATCAAGTGCTAAAATTACCCATGTGTGTTCTCGCCATTCCTGCGTAGACGTAAAATGTCTATCACCTGTGGCACATACCCGCCCCTGGGTATGTGCCACTTTATTTATTTATTTAATGCTGCCGACTTCTTTGCGAAGTCGTAAGCAGGAGTGGGTACATGCATATGCATTTTATATTGTTTACATATTATTTTACAACTTTACATACTAACTTTATATCTGTTATTTATTAGTGTCTTTAAGCTAACTACAAGTGTCCGCGAAATAAAAAAAATACCCCATGACAAAACCACTAGCGCGCGTATACGGATGGATGGATGGATGTATCCGGCTGTGCCCTTAGGTCGGGTGATGGCTCACGCCACCTAGCCATAAAGACAAGTACTATCACTGTGTGTTGAAGGATTGAATTTCACTCGCGCCTCGATTGTAGCCATCAATCAGTTAGCCTCCTCCTGGTTATTTCTACCCGTTTAAAGTCTATTTTGCCTTCACTGTCCCTCAACCCCAATGCTTTGAAAAATTCGGCGCCCTTATCTTCGAATATCGGGTGGAGCCCTTTACAAAACATTATCAAGTGTTCAGCCATTTCCTCCTCCTCTCAACACGCACTACATACCGTGTCTGTGCCTTTGTATTTTGCTCGGTACGCCTTTGTCCGCAGTACTCCCGTTCTAGCCTCGAAGAGCAGAGAACTACCCCGAGAATCATCGTAGATCTTTTCCCTTGCAATTTCCTGCTTAAAAGTTTGGTAGGTCTCCAGTGACGATTTCGTAAGCACTCCCATCTTCCACATGTCCCTCTCTGTTTCCTTCACCTTCTTCTTAACCGATGATTCCTTTTGGCTTGGTATTCTGCTGTTGTCTAAATACTTGCTTGATAATTTGTTGTCTAAATACTTGATGACAATCCATCGTATTCACCGACAGCCTGTTGAAGCGACCTTAGTGTGTGAGCAGTTTAATTCCTTGAGCTTACATGTGAGGGCACTAAAAACACCGCGCGATAGGCGGCAATCACGTGGTATATATCTTTTCAATTTCGTGCACTTTAAACAAAAGCTGCAAAAAAAAATAAAAGAGCACAGTTATCTTACCGCAAATTGATAATTTCATTATATCTGATTAAGGAGTATATGCTCTGTATTGGAGATATTTTTCTAGAGTCCCTATTTAAAAGTTTCATTAAGCAATTGTTGTTAATTTACATGCTTGACAGGTAAAAAATACTCTGACATGCTCTATATGGCTCAAAACAATACTGCACTAATTGGAGATGAGTAGTACTCGTGATTATATATATATATATATATATATGTGTATATATATATATATATATATATATATATATATATATATATATATATATATATATATATATATATATATATATATATATATATATATATATATTATGAGACCACGTCCGGTACGGCAGCAACCAGGTTATCTTTTTAATCCAGACGCACGAGCCAGAGAGACAGCCCGCGTGACATACGATGATGATCACTACAATGGTTTGGTCATACAGATGAAGATGAAGTACATAGTCGGCGCTCACACTATTTTCCCCCCTTCGCGAAAGAGGGCAGCAAGTTAGAAAGGGTTGGGACGCCGAATATATCGTTTCAGTCGAGAGACGTGGGCGATCTCGGTGTGGCGGCGACGGTGATCAGGAGCCGCGTTGACAGGAGCAACGCGATAGTTGACTTCAGATGTTCGTTCCAGGACGGTGTATGGACCGAGATATCGGTGAAGGAATTTTTCGCAGAGCCCAGGTACACGAACAGGTGTCCACAAAAGGACTTCGTCGCCTGGGCGGAACACAACAACTCGACGCTTCGCATCAATGTCGATTTTTTTCTTGTCCTGAATGGTAGCAGTGTTGGCGCAGGCGATTTCACGGCAGCGGGCGACGCGAGCGGCGAACTCTTCCGGGAGAGATGAAGATGGATTGGAAGATGTGGACAAAAAGGTGGTGTCCAGAACAAAAGTCGGTACACGGCCATACACGAGAAAAAAAAGGGCTGAAATTCGTCGTACGCTGTATGGCAGTGTTATATGCGAACGTAACGAAAGGAAGTATTGTGTCCCAGTTTTTGTGATCCGGTTGCACGTACATAGAGATCATGTCGGACAAAGTTCGGTGAAAACGCTCAGTCAGACCATTAGTTTCTGGGTGATACGCTGATGTGGTCTTTTGGATGGTGTTAGAGGCCTGTAAGACATCAGCAAGGACATGTGAAAGAAATGTCTTGCCACGGTCACTAAGGAGCACACGCGGTGCGCCATGTCGTAAAATAATGGCGCGAAGGAAGAAATCGGCTACTTTAGAGGTAGCACCAGATGAAAGAGCTGCCGTCTCCGCGTAGCGAGTAAGGTGGTCTACGGCAGTGACAATCCAACGGTGACCGGCTGGCGTAAGCGGAAGAGGTCCGTATAAGTCTATGCCCACAAATTCAAAGGGAGTGGACGGGCACGGCACTGGTTGCAATGGCCCCGCGGGAAGAGACGTGGTACGTTTTCGGTGCTGGCATGACGCGCAGGAAGCGACGTATTTGGCGACTGAAGTGGAGAGGCCAGGCCAAAAGCAGCGAGTCTTGAGGCGGTCGTAGGTCTTGTGAAACCCTAAGTAGCCAGCTGTCGCATCGTCATGAAAGGCTTGTAGAACTTCCAGACGAACTGAGCGAGGAATGACGGGAACCCATTGGTTACCGAGAGGATGGTAAATTTGCCAACATAATGTTCCCTCTTGAAGCTTGAAACGGGCAAGTAGTCATCTTAGGCGGCTGTTTGGAGCACGCAATAAGCCAGTGAGCCGATCGATGATTGTGCGGCAGTAGGTATCGGCATGTTGGAGCGAGGCGAGATCTGTGAACGAAAGAAGGTCCGCCGAGGCACTGTTTCGAAGCAGCAGCCGTCAGTTTGTTCACTTTGGTGGGCGGTGACGAACAGATGGAAGGTGACACTTCGGCGCTTTGCGAGAGCGGGCAACGGGACAAAGCGTCGGCATCTTGGTGCTCTCGGCCCGACCTATATGTGACGCTGTAGTCATACTCTTGCAATCGTAGTACCCAACGGCCAAGGCGTCCCGACAAATTTTTGAGAGACGATAACCAACACAGAGCATGATGGTCAGTCACTATTGTGAAATGCCGGCCGTATAAATAAGGACGAAACTTTTTTATGGACCACACGATGGCGAGACATTCTTGCTCAGTGATGCTGTAGTTTCGCTCAGCAGGTGACAGAGTACGGCTCGCGTAGGCCACGACTTGTTCTTTGGAAGCGTGGTTTCGCTGAAGAAGGACAGCACCGATGCCAAGTCCACTTGCCGATCAGACAAAGGGTGCCCTCGTGGTGAGAAGTTTGTGCAGAGGAGCCGCAATAGTAGCGAAATCACGCGCAAAGCGGCGGAAATACGACGCCAAGCCAATGAAGTTGCAGCGGTCTTCGGGTGTGGTTGGTGTAGGAAAGTGCAGTACCGCAGCAACCTTGTCGGGATCGGGCTCAACGCCATGTTTACTGACGACGTGACCTAATACCTTGATGCTGTGACTGGCAAACCGACACTTCTTAGTGTTGAGCTGGAGACCGGCCTTAGCTAAACACGTCAGGACTTCGTCTAGCCGTTCCAGGTGCTGTGAGAAGCTGGACGAAAAGATGACAATGTCGTCCAGGTAGCAAAGGCAGGTCTTCCATTTTAATCCCCGCAGTACCGTGTCTATCATCCGTTCGAATGTGGCTGGGGCATTGCACAGGCCGAAAGGCATCACATTGAATTCATAGAGCCCATCTGGCGTAGCAAACGCAGTCTACTCTTTATCAGACTCGTGCGTTGGAATCTGCCAATAACTGGAGCGCAAGTCGAGACTTGAAAAGTACTCGGCACCTTGTAAAGTATCAAGAGCGTCGTCAATGCGAGGCATTGGGTAGACGTCCTTACGAGTGATTTTGTTGAGTGATCTGTAATCAATGCAAAACCGTACCGAGCCATCCTTTTTTTTTCACTAGTACGACAGGAGAAGACCATGCGCTTGTCGAAGGCCTGATGACGTTGCGCGCGAGCATGTCGTTGACTTGTTCTTCTATAAGCTTGCGTTCAGAAGCCGACACACGGTAAGGGCGGCGGCGAATCACACGGGATCCGTCGGTGTCGATACGATGGGCGGTCACTGCTGTTTGACCCAGACCTTCGGAACAAACGTCAAAGCAAGTTTTGTGCTTCATTAATAACGCAAGCAAGGCATCAATTT
Organism: Rhipicephalus annulatus; assembly: GCA_013436015.1. Lineage (NCBI taxonomy): Eukaryota > Metazoa > Arthropoda > Arachnida > Ixodida > Ixodidae > Rhipicephalus > Rhipicephalus annulatus. The sequence continues at coordinate 225,607 of WOVY01009477.1, read as the reverse complement.
GCGTTGGGTTGAGATGTTCACACAAAGTGGCCTTGAGAGCAGGAAATGCATCTTCCGTTGGCATACACTTTGAGAATGACGAAGCAGATGAACTAGTGACGACACAAAGCGGTGCTTCTTCGGTAATGCTGGCAACAGTGGTCCCCTCTGGCAAAAGAAGTGGTTCTGGCGTCGTGTTGCAGGCCGTGATGCTTGCATAACCACGGGAAAACCGCACTAAACAAAATGCGATGGTGATCCCTCGAAAAATGCAGCGCTGGCAAGGAACAACCACAGCGTCACCATCTAGAATGTCTCGTGACTTGATCGTAAGGACACGTTCTTGTCCGGAAGGCAGGAGGAAATCCGCAGCTGTCACAAGGTTGGGCGACGAAAGGTCGGCAGCAGAAGAAAGCTCAGTGTCCGTAATACTAATACGAATGCCGACCACACGAAATTACAGCAGACGCCGCTGACAAGAAGTCCCAGCCTAAGATTATCTGATGAGCGCACGAAGACAGCACAGCCAATTGTATATGATGACGGATTCCATCGATGAGAACACGAGTAGTGCACAACCCGGTCGGGCGAATTGGACTGTCAGAGTTGATACAGAGTTGATACCTTTCAGTAGATGTCGGATGCGATCGGCCTCCGCCTCCGAAGACGCGACGGCGACCGAAGAAGAAGGCGAGGAGCAGCTGCTCGATTACGGCGACATCCTCGCGTGGTACAGGGAGCAACGGCGTGGCTTCCCGCCTCCGCACAAGGATCTTACCCGGTGGGAGGCGGTGAGGTTGCGCCAGCTCCAAACCGAGACTGTGCTGACCCCATCGCTAGCGCGACACGTGTGCCCCGAACTCTACGTGAGTGAAATGTGCAGTGTGTGCGCGAGCGCGAGAGCCACCCTGGCTCACATACTCTGGGGATGTGACGCAGACAGCGCGGACGGTCCGGTGTTACCGCCGCAAGTAGAACAGCGTGTGGGGTCTACGGACCCAGAAGACCAGCGAAGGGCCGTCCGGCAGCTCGAGGTCGCACTGGCGCTGCAAAGGCGAAAGGGGGACACCCTCAGTAACCCGAGCGGCGCCGGGGCACGAAGGCCTTGAGGTCTAGGCCCGCGTGACATTAGGACTTCTAGTGTAACGTGAGATAGGGTGAACCCCACGCCCTGCGCGGCCGGAGGGAATCCCGCATGCTGGAACCCAATAAAGTTTATTCTCTCTCTCTCTCCGTCATGTCATTTTGTGCTCGGTGACAGAGAGCCAGGATATCTTCAATGTAGGACGTATACGATTCGTCGTCCCCCTGGATGCGGGTTGCGAGCTTCTGTTTCGCTACTATAGAATATCCTGCAGACGTGCCAAATACCTGACAGAGATGCCCCGTGAAGGCCGACCAATTGGAGAAGTCGCTCTCGTGGTTGTAATACCAGGTTTTAGCGACGCCATCGAGGTAAAAAGGAACGTAGCGCAGTTTGTGCGCCTCGTCCCAATAATTACAAACGCTGGTTCGATCATAACTGTCCAGCCATTCTTCGACGTCTTCGTTGCGAAGGCCGGAAAATACCGGAGGGTCTCGATGAGAGGTACTCACGGTGTAGTTAAGCCCAAGTGGCTGAGAAGGAGCGGTTGCAGCAGCGGACGCGTTGGGTTCTGCCATCCCTGTTGCTTGAGGGCACAACCGTCGACCAGACTGGAGCTCCAGTGGTGACGGGTAGAGCAGGAGGACGTGGGAACCAAAGCACGCTCCACCACTTATGAGACCACGTCCGGTACGGCAGCAACCAGGTTATCTTTTTAATCCAGACTCACGAGCCAGAGAGACAGCCCGCGTGACATACGATGATGATCACTACAATGGTTTGGTCATACAGATGAAGTACATAGTCAGTGCTCACACTATATATATATATATATATATATATATATATAGTGGGAGTAATAATTTAATGGGCCAGTTAGTCTTCGTGAAGGTATGGGATATGGCACAACGGGAGCGTTGTCAACAAGGATCCTTGTTGACAACGCTCCCGTTGTGCCATATTCTATATATATATATATATATATATATATATATATATATGTGTGTGTGTGTGTGTGTGTGTGTGTGTGTGTGTAACACACTGTATCTTAAAAAAACTCAATGAGGATTATTCGTCACGAACTCAATCGCCACGAAGACGTTGTGTCATAGAGAAAGCAAAAGACTTATTTCTCTATGGTTGTGTGGCGGGTTCGCTATGTGATCTCCGTTGACGGCCTCGACAGCACATTCAACGTGCACTTCTGTCGTACACCGCCGCACCGTCGATGAGATCACGACGTTTCGCAAGCCTTAGATGTAGATGCTGAAGCTTGTAGATACTTGTAGATGCTGGAGAATGGCACGTTTATTGACATATCGAAAGAAACACCCGAACATTAGTTAGTAAAACTAGATGAACACTTGCACATAATTTCACTTTCTTACCAGCAATGCGGTCGGTGGCATGCTCGTCGGCCATATGGGAGAGTTCTTGGCCCTGTCGGTTGGGCCGCAACTAAAACAAGTTTATAGCTGCACTCGAAAACATCTGTTGCAGGCATTAGTTGACCCTCGCGAGGCTGTTCGTTCGACCAGGTGTTCTCTGGGTCGACTAAAGTTCCCGCCAGAAGCCGACGATTCGCGCACAGGAGCAGCGGCTGCTGCAGCACGGTTGAGAGAGGCATGAGAGTGGAATCCCCGCGCTGACGTCGCACATGACACCAAGCGACCGAAAATTAAGCGCGTTATAAGGTTGAACTTTCGTAATGAGGCGAAAGTTAATTGGCGCCCAGTAATTGTATTTAATCGTACGAAACAGGAAGTCTTGACAGTGCTCGGGCCTGCGCACGAGTGTTTAGCGCTCGTGAATGACGAAATCGTCCGAAAAGTGCAAGCGTAATTATGCTGCAGTAACAAATGTTCTTTTTTATTTTTATTCCGTGTTTGCAACGAGAGTGGCGGATCCATGGTGGAGGGTGGTAGAGGTGATCACTTCCTCGATGCCTCCCCCCCCCTCACACACATTTGTTCTTGTCGTCCACCTCATTCACCGATGAGGACATATGAGGGGAGCACTATACACTATTTACGCTATGGATGATGTTCTTTTGCTACTAAAAACAATTGTCAGGACCCCGCCCCCGTTTCTGGAGTTACTTCAAGCCCTACTCTATGCCCTAGCGATTCCCGCCCGCACCCTAAAGTGCCATTGCGGCCGTGTTTAATCGCACTTTCAGTACCGATAGCTCCAGCCGCAAAGGAACGTTTCGGGGACTGCTCAATGTCTTATTTTGGGTGTGACTAGTGTAGATACCTGCGCGACGTCGCCACACAAACATTTTTCTGATTATTTACATTTGAATCTATGAACTTGTGAAAATAGCGGGGATGGGGTACGAAAAGCATGAAACGAGCGCTCGTCTAGGGGGCGCAACCGGCGCTCTGCTTCCACAACGTTGTCCATCCTCTTTCCGTGTATGTAATTGAGGTTATTTCGTGTGCAGTTACGTACCAATGCCACAGAACACCTACCATGCGGTAAAAGAAATGGTAGTAAGTGTTTTGTGGTGAAAGACCACCGCTTAGTTTCGACTTGCATTTAGTGTGCTCTTGCGCGTGCTGTGCATTTTTCGGCACAACGTTTTGGGCGCATTCAAAGGTCGTCGGCGCGTTCGGCGTGACATCCTCATCGCAAATGATCAGTGAGCGTGTGAAGTGATGCCCTGCATGTGGACGCGTTGAAGCCCTGTGCTACATCAGACAGCGTTTTTGTACAAACGTCGTATTGGACCGGTGCCGTTCGAGAATTTTCTTCGTTGTGTGCGGCGAGAATTAACCTAGGGACATTATCGCTCAACAGGAAGTTGGTAAGGACAGCTGTCCGCCCTAGTTTGTTGGTGAATCGACTCACGTTTTAAACGCAACGTATTTGAGTCGGAGGACTTCGTTTAAGTAGCCCCGATTAAGCCCTTCAGGATGGAGGATCGCAGCGCTTACGAAGCTCACGGTGCTTGTGGTGGGTGGGACGGGGACCGCCGTAGACACAGCTTGCACAACGGTGGCGTCGAGGTTGCAGGAACGTACTATTATGACGTGAACAGTAGCCAACCCGTTGATTCACCGCCTTGGGGCCGGGACTCCGAGAGACCTCGTGAACGCCACGCCGTCCATCAAAGTGGTTCTCGTAGCGAGCAACGCTCAGAGCGCTCAAAACAGAAATCCGAGTCCTGCACTGCGGCCGAGGCACCGCGGCGAACTACTCAAGATCGCAGTCGTCGGAAAGGCGAACCATTCAGGTTCGACCGGAGACCGCGAAATAGAGCCCGTGTTGCTCCTAACGACCGCGTAGCTGATGAGCGAGGATGGGAGGATGTCCCACCTCAAGTGCCTGCGTTCTCTGTGGCCTCTGACAGAATTGGCCCTCAAGAGAATGCTGCCGAGAACGCATCAGGTCAGTGTGCTCAACCCCCGCGTGGGAAACGTGGCAAGAAGAACTCTTGTGCGAATTCTGTTGCCTTTTCCGAGTCGTCAGCTCGTGACGAAGTGCAAAGACAGGGACCTGCGAAGCGCAATGTTGGGGCCAGGAAAGACTCGCAATGGAAGAGAACACAGAGACATCATGAACCATATGAACCGGGCAATGGTCGATCAGCAGCAGGCACGGGTGAATCTCAGTTGAGAGGTGCATCACCTGCATCCGACCAGCTGCAAGAGCAAGTAAGAGACGGCCACGAAAGAAAATCCTTCCAGCAGCAAAAGAGCGATGGTGGGCCTTGCAGGAAATCAGCAGATGACGGTAGGCGGTCGCTTCGTGTGAGGAACCGAAACTCGAAGACCAGTCATCAAGCTGGAAGAAGCCAGGATTTCAGCTCAAACACGGATTGGCAACAAAAGTACCGAGATTATGGAGAGGGAGCAGGTCCTTCACAGAAGGGTCGTTACCAGCAAAGGAAAAATGACAGGAGAGACAACAGAAACAGGCCAAATAGTCACCACAGCGAACATTCACAAACAGAACAGATTGTTGATGGGGATGTTAGGGAAGCCCAGCAGAGTATTCAAAATAGTGAGAGAAGTGGCAAGGCTAAGTATCGTGCTCACGATCATAGACACAACAATTTTTCTAGTTATGATCCTCAAGAAGCAAACCGGAGGCACCACCCGAGCTCATCGAGGCAGCAATACCCAAGTCGAAAACAAGGCTCCTCATCTCGAAGCTACCCCCAAATGCCAAGACCAGAAGATGCACCGCAGAAAGGTCATAAAGTGTCTTTCTGCAAGTTGTTTTTTGTTAAGCTGCTCTTGGTGGTTTCTTAGAGATGGCTGCTTAGAGTAACACAAACAAGAATTATTTACGTTGATGAAGTATTTTTTCCTGATTATTTTTGTTAATATTCATCTAAGAAACCGTATCGGGAAGAAAATTAACTGCTGTTGCATTGAATTTGCATGAAAATCATAGCATCCTGCAAATCTGTGGAGGTTCATTGATTTAAGCTTAAGCTAATCTGTCTCTTCAAATGGTTGACACAAGTTCGAGGGCTGCTTTCATTTGTTCCTACAATTTCTTTCCCGATTCTGGGCTTGTATGGCTGCTGTCATATTTTTTCCCAAGATGACGATGATATTGAGGATAGTTTCATTCTGCAAATGTCGATCGCAAGTTTCCCCACACAAGCTACTGTTAATTCTACATTCTACTGATAATTCTACAAAAACTGTTATTTATACAAAGCGATAATGAGGATCTTGAAGCAGGTAGCTTGGGAATCGGCTCATTGGGACATAGTATTTTATGTGGGATGCAGTAGTATTTTATGTGGGATGCAGTTGCCTATGCCACACCTTTTCTTTGGCTTTTATTCGTGTCATGCCATAGGGCTGAAGTCCCAAGACATTTTCAGTTTGTGTGCATATGTATCTGTATGCACTCGTACTCATGCACACGCATATAGTGACGACTGATCCCTCTCCCCAACTTAAATAAGATCCTTATGTCTCCATGTGCTCAGTAATGAAGCAGCACAAACGATGAGGCAACACGAGCAGGACATTTTGTTACCTGTTCAAACACATGACAACAGTACCAATGCTTACATGTTCATTTCCATGCCTACAGATCGTCTGACGGATCAGCTGCTTTCTGGAGAGTATGAATGCATGGTGTGCTGCGAACGAGTTCGGGGTACTGACGCCATTTGGAGTTGCTCTAGCTGCTACCACATCTTTCATCTGTCATGTGTCCGCAAGTGGGCACTTTCACCTGCAGCACTTGTGAAAGGTTAGTCATGCGTGTCAACATTTTCTTTTAGTCGTCTTGCCAGATTTCAAAGTGAAATGTTCAGTGTGTTGGGTAACTTTTTTTTTCTTGCCTTTTCGAACTAGTCTTTGGAGGCGCCTAATGTGTCAGATAAATGCTGCTGCAGCTGTGTTACTTGATCCCCATTTACTAGCAACTGTACACCACTCGTAAAATACATTCAGTGCGAAGTATCTTATGGCCGAGCTCAATCCAGTGTGCGACGTGACTACCCTTACCGGACCAAACGTTCCCCTTCTCTCCTCTCCTACGCTGCACCTCTCTTGCCTCGCAGTGCCGATGCAGGCAACATCTGCGAGCCTACGCTCGCTGGACGGTATGATGAGTTTCAGGGATCAAGGAAAGATAGGACACTTTCTTGGAGTCATGGGTTCCAGGCCTTGCATGCAAAACCAGTGTTTGGCCGAGATTCTTTGTTGAGAGTCTTGTGTGCAGGCTCGCTTACCATGTCAAATGTGTAGCAAGGTTTCTTTGCAGAAATGCTATTGCTTGATAAGGGTGCATTGATCTAGTTTACATAAGAAGAAGAAAGTGAATTCTCTTGTTAATGTGACCTATTTATTTGTCGGGTGACTTTTGTATGGCTAGCATGCAGCATAAAAAAAAAATTCACACAATCTCAGATTCTCAGATTCTCTTTTACAAACCTCGGTTCACTGAAAGGTTGCGGCATTGCAGTGAGGTCAGACCATTGCTGATTGCTAAGAGCAAAAATTATATCTTACAGTAATAAATACACAATATTAGAAACACATAGTTGCAACGTGCCTACGCTTTTCCTGGATAAACAAGGTTCGAAAATGTATGTGCACAACACTGTGCTCACGATGGAGGCACAATATGAAAACGTAGCTAAACTCACTGCGAGGAACACAAGTATATATGGGGTATGTTTAATTTAAATTCAAGCCTGTTTGCTAGCAGCAATCATGCATGCACTCTTGGCTGTTATATATTCTCTAGCTTCATACAAATAAAACTGAAATAATTTCTCTACTGATGTAAATACATGCTGCCAAGCCTAGAAAGCTCTACGAGCAGCTGTGCAAGCTTCCACAAATTTACCGCAGATCCTTTTGAGTCTGCGATATAGTGTGTGATATTTGCAGAGCTTTCAGTGTTTTGGTGAGTGACCATTCTTTCTGGTGTGTGGCTGCAGAAGGTGGGTGGCGGTGTCCGGGCTGCCAAGGCACTGTGCTGGCGGTGCCCGACCGCTACATCTGCTTCTGTGGGAAGCGAGCGAACCCGGAATGGAACCGGTATGGAGTGCCGCACAGCTGTGGCGAGATGTGTGGCCGGTCACGGGGTGTGTCTTCCATGTGCGTGCACCGCTGCAATCTCCAATGCCATCCTGGCCAGTGCCCTCCCTGTAGTGCCACTGTGAGAAGGCCGTGCCCATGTGGAAAGCTCATTAGGGTACGGTGGAGCAAGGGTGCTCAAGGAATTTCACCCCTTTTTTCTGTATGCCACCTGTTCTCATGATTTCTCAAGACTTTTGATGCCTATTGCTTCAGGCAATGATATGATATTTACCATAAAGCCATGGCTGTAGGCAAGAACTTGTCAAAAACTTGTCAGGCGACTGGGTCTTCTGGAGTAAAAAAGGCATACCCACTTGGAAAGAAGCAGCAGTGTAATTAGCTTTAATAACCACTCCTCTTAACTTGGCAAAAACCAATAGTAATAATTTGCTCTGAAATAGATTGTCAACAAATAGCACCATTTGTACCTAGCTCATTCATGAAGCTCCACCAATGAAAATTTTGAGTACCCGTGTGCATTGAACAGGTACAAGGTCGTATGTACTTATTTGAACGGATTATAAGACTAGCAAGACTTTACAGATGTCCTTCTGCAAGATTGGTGCTGCGAAGTAAATTAGCATTCCAACTGTTCCATTCTGCAATATGTGGAAGAGGCCTTTTGGGAATATAACTGAACTGAGTTTGTATTGATGGTTTTTACAGATTGTGAATGGCATTTGCATCAAAAAAAAGAAGTTGCACACGAAGGAAAAACCTCATGACAAGTACCCAATACTCTGCTCTCACCAACTCAGTTTTTCCATAGACTGTTGGTTTTGTTTCTAATTTAACTTAAATTTTTCGTAGGGTAGGACAAAACTTGTTTGTGTTCATTTCTTGCTAAAAGGCTATTGAAAAGCATGCAAAAAATATAGGAGGCTTACAAAACACGGAAACTGTTTGTTTTGATCCGAGAAGAAAAAAAATTGTCATGGTTAACAGTCGCACATAGCGTCATGAAGGTAAAAAACCTAGGAGGAACCATGTGTAGCGGACATAAGCCAACTTCCTCTGACGCCACTTTCTGCTCGTGCTCCATGCTTTTGGTAGAATTTCTGGGATGCTCCTGTTTCATTTTTGATGGCTGGGCTTGACGTTTGCGCCTGACGCTCACTCCTAGTTTTCTTTTTTCCTGCATGTCTGGCACGATGCGATCTAATTGCATCCTGGTGTCCAGTGCACCGGACATATAACATTCTCGCGTTGCGATCAAGGCACTGGTTACAAAAGCTACCTTTTTGCAGCTTTTCTGCACCATCTTTTTCTATAAGTCCAGTACACTGGTTGCTGGGACGGGAAGAGGTACAGTGTAACCCAGTATACGCATTTCAGGGCACCAAGCAAAACTGTTGTATAATCTAAGCATCGCATAATAGAAAAACTAAGATTATAGGCAGTGACATTTAGCCTTGCCCAAAAAGCCTTGCCAAAGAAACATGTACTCACTGCCTGAATAAGCCCACGCATGACTTTGGGCCTCTACAAGGAAGGTATATTAAATTATTCTTACCAGTGGCAGCTTATGGCAGCATTGCTTAGTTGAAGGGGATGCGAGCCAATCTTTATTTTCAACATTAAAAAAAAATCGAATCCAACACCCATCTTTCTACCGATTAACTGAGTCCGAAAATTGCCTGAGCGTGAAAGCGAAACCACGTTGCCAACAGCCTCTCGTCAGAAGAGTCGGATGCGATGTCATCGCTTATCACATGATGGTGACGGACCACGAGTTTGCCTGAATGCCTTCGTGCTCAACTGAGCGTTGCAATTTATTGCCTTGGAAAGTGCAACTGGTGGCATCCAGCTCTTACTATAAATGTTGACGTCAAGTGAAAGTAACTTTGCTTGGTGAAAACCAATGCGTCGCGCCATAATGTGTGCGCAAGCCTGTGACTTCGAGTGCGCCAAAGGCAGGAGATCATCTGTATGTCGACTATGGAAAGTTTCCACCAACCGAAAATGTGACATATCAGCTTTTTGGTCGACCGAAGTGACTCTGTGGATAGAGATTGACTAGTTAATGACCCCGTACTTATGCACACAATCGAGGCATATGTAGAAGTGCGTAAACTTCCATGAGAATAAATTTTCCAATCTAAGAAGACATCCTGTCTCATTCTACTTTTCCAATTGTCAACCTAGGGGAGCGCAAGTTCATATTTCGCAGTCGTGAATATTCGGTTGACGTTTGATTTGAGTGAAGGTGGCTTATTTCGGGTGGAATCTGAAATTGTCATAAGATGGTGGGGTCGGCGTAAAAGATGGTGGGGTCGTCATAGAATCAAGGTTCTTAATAGATTATTTTTTATGGGGATTTTTTCGGGAGCAAACCGATTCGTTGTAAAATGCGAGTAGTCTTGAGATTGGGGGACGTATAATCAAAGTTCCACTGTATACGTGTATGTCAGTGGTCGGTGTTAACATAAAAAGCAAGTCCCTTTTTCTTATGGAAAATTTCTTTGGGAGTATCATGATGGTAGCTAATCTTGCTTCATTTGTGGTGATGTTTTATATTGTGATAGTTATGAAGTGAGCTTAATAATCAATTTTCTGTGTCTCCTAATTTATGATCACTTTCCATTCATGTACCACAGCACGTGCGGTGCAGCCAGGAGCACGAGGCTAGCTGTGGTGAGCCCTGTGGCCGTCTGTTGAACTGTGAGATCCACACTTGCCAGGCACAATGCCATACAGGTTCTTGTGATCCCTGTGCTCGCACAGTGCAACAAAGTAAGTGTGTCACTGCGTTTTTGCTGCTATATAATCTTTTCATAACGCGGCAGTGCCTTTCCTCACATGAAGCATAAACCATTGTATCTCGTGAAAATATCGAACCACTTAGAATTCGTTGTGCTTACTGAAGGAAGTGGTGATTGCACATGTCAGTGTGCTTCCAAACTCGCACTATTAAAGCTGCGTTTGCCAAGCTTCATAGTCAGGAATCACTGTCCTAGCAAGCACACACCAGAAATGATGGCATAACTTGCATGCCGGAGTTGCTTTTGTGGACATACCATGCTTCTCTCCGCTTGAATAGAGTCTCACGGGGAAGTATGGTGCCTTTCCTAACACCAATCACTGATACTTTAGATAGTTTGCTAGAATGCACGTTTGAATGGCACTGAAAGAAACGCACAGCACGCTTTTATGGACTGGTTTATAAGTGCCATTATGACCATCTTCAAGTAATTGGTCTGAAGGCCAGACATATTGTACACTTGCTAGAAGGGAAAAATTTGCTCCTGTTTCGGCGAAGCATCTTGATGAGATCATTGTTTTTTGTCTACAAGAAATTTTGTCACTGTAGTTGTCACGGTTCCCTTTTTACTTCTGTAGTCTTGATCAGTATATAATTTCAGATTGCCTTATCCTCTTTAATTTTACCTTACTCTTTGGCTCTTAGCTGAACATGTACATCTTGCTTCAAACAGTTGTACCTTTCTTCTCTTATACTCATCACTGTGACTTTGCTTGCAATGATGACAAACAAAAGAAACTGTCAGATAATTTTGATAGTAATGTTATACAATCTAGATACAGATCAATAAAAAGAATATACTATGCAGGAGACTCCCATTATTTGCAACCTGAAGGGACCAGCAAAATATGTTTCATTTAATGGGTCCAATTCACTGAGAGAGAAACAGAATTGCAAAATCCAAGTATGGAATCAATAATATAAGTGATAGTTCTATTTAAAAAGCAGTTTCATTCAAGAGACTTTTGTTTACTGAGAGTTTACTGTATACTGTCTCGTTAGGATAACCTGCCACAGAGTAATTAATGATCACATGTGAAGCTGTTCTTAATTTTTGTTTACCCCTGTGGCCTGAAGTGCATAAGCTGTCTAAGATTAGCTGATAACTGTTGTTTTTTGCATGTAGCCAAAGGTGTCAGTCATGGTGGGAAGGGGGAACACACCTTAGCAGCCCTAATTGGTAGCCGCATTTTGTTCTAGGCGTGTGGATAATGCTGTAATGATCGTTGTACTGACTTTGGGATGTTAAACCCCACATATCAATCCATCCTCGTACCGACATACTTTAAAATTGTGATCACAGCAGTGCCACATTCATTTTTTTTTTGTTTACTGCATTTTCTCAACGCACTGTTAGTCCTTACCATCTAGCCTTCTTTTCTTCCCCTCTCCACCCCTCCAGCCAAACGGGAAAACTATGCTGCAGTCTTCAGCCATGCATTCAGTCAAAGATCTTTATGTTTGATGCATGGTGCAATCTGTGAAACATGCTAGCAATTAAAATGTTGTAGAAACCACTGAAAACAATAATTTAGTACAGTCTAAACCATTTATAAGAACCAAAAAGTACTGTGATAAGTAGTCATTATATCAGTCGTTTGTTGTATATGGACTTGCCCATAAAAACGTGCACTTAGCGACCAAATCCTTCTTTTTTTTGTATTTTTATTGAAAAGTGCTAGCAACCCTTCCGCTGACAAGTTAGGCCTTTCCGCGTGTTAAGCGACACCTGTTTGCTCACAAGGGAATTAAACCACGTTCGCAATGAACTCACGCCTTTCTAATGAAGCGTGGTACCGCCACATTGAACCAATTATACCTGCCTAGTAGTTACCTACAGCGCGTTGCTTACTTCGCTTTTGCCGTCGTATGCCGTATTGTATGAAGTCCAATGCATATGCACATTTGTGCGTTGTTCATGCAGGCTTCACTCTGGATCGTGCTCGGGTCCGGCAAGTAGCCTGTTCGTTTAACACAACAAAAACGAATTTTGTAGGCAACTCGTGCAAGTGGCCTCGCACAACGCGGTGGCGGTGAACTTTCGAGCATTGGCATGACGCGCTTGTACCGTCATCACTCCGCCGAGCAGATATCTGCAGATGACTGTGATAAGGTTGTCGGTGAGGAGTCAAAATGGCCCACTCATCGCCACCGGCCACCTCACCATCGCTCTTGCTCATGCCTATTGGTTAAGGCACCACCGCGACTGCATGGAAGTCCTTGTTACTTATTGACCGGTCTCCGCCATTACCAAAACGCGGAAAACCTTTTGTAGCACATTGTAATGTTGGCGAGCTGAGCATCGCAGTAAACATTTAAGCGATAAAGTTATCGCTTCTCGAATTTTCAGCTTCTTGCATTTGAAGACGTCGTTGTTCAATCATCGGAAGTCGTAGATGTCGAGAACTACGCCAAAAAAGTTTTCTGTGCGGAAGCTGGCTGCAAGTCTTCGTGCTGCCTCCTATTTCTTTTTTTTCTCTCTCTCTCACTTTCGTTCTGCCGGTGAAGAAGAAACACATGAAAAGTGAGCGACCTTGCTCGCAGCGTCCGAAATCTGCGTGCGGTTTTCGTCACGGGTCTACGATATATTCGTTCCAAGTAAACTGCAGCACGGATCTGTCACATGGTTTAAGTGTCCGTTCTAACTTGTTTTTTTTTGTTGTTTTTTTCGGTTCGTTTGCGCCATATTTTTACCACGACCATGCTGGAAGTGCTCATTGTAAAAATAGGGGGCTTTAAAAACTGTTTGCTGTATGTGGACTCACTTTCAAAAGGTAGCTTAGGAAAAATAAGTGCACCGAAATATGGTTGTTATAACCAACAAGTTATTATATCTGGGATCGTTATCAGTCGGTCTGACCGTATTAAAAAATTGCAGGTCCAACTAAACTTTCGCTACAGTGTGGTTTCGTTTCTTATTTTGGGAGCCGAAATGTTGTTTCTCTATTTTCTTCTGTAGTGGGCACATTTTATCACTTATATTCATTGTTTTACTCTGCCAGAAAGGCTTTCAGCAATATCTCCACTTAGTTATCTGAAACGTGCTATTGGATTCTCACGTGATGACCCTGATTGTGCTGTCGCAGAGTGCTTCTGCGGCAAACAGAAGCGGGAATCTCTCTGTACACTGGAATCAAACGCATCTAGCGAGTTCTCATGCGGTGATCCCTGTGGCCGGTCCCTGCATTGTGGACTCCATACGTGCGAGGAGGAGTGCCACTTTGGCGAGTGTGGCCCCTGCCCTCTCCTGCCGGACTCAGTAACACACTGCCCATGCGGCAAGAGCCGATTGGCTAGCATAGAGGGAGCCAAACCCAGGCTCTCATGCTCAGACCCTGTGCCTACATGCGGAAATACTTGTGGGAAGCTGCTCCAGTGTGGTCCAAAAGGTAAAGCTCACTGTTAATTTTTTCTTTTTTTTTTGCATATCCTGAATTTACGGTTACCATTAGCTGCCACGGTTGTCTAGTTGTTAAAGCTTTTGGATGCTGACGCGCAGGTCGCGGGATCGGATCCCCGTCATGGCAGCCGCATTTTCAATAAAGGCAAAAATGCTTGAGTCCCATGTGCTTAGATTTAGGTGCACATTAGAGAACCCCAGGTGGTTGAAATTTTCGGAGCCGTCCACTACGGCGTCTTTCATAATCATATTGTGGTTTTGGGACGTTGAACCCAACAGTAATTGTTATTGTGCTTATCATTTTAACAGTGACTCTAAACTCGAGATATCCAAACCATAGGCTCTGACACTTTAACAAGCCAAGTCTTTGAGTCTGCCTTCCCCAAACTAATACTTATCTGAATCGGATGGCCTACAACCGTTATTACACAGACCAATACGATGGCAAGTTCCAGCTATGTTGGGAACGAGCCAATCTGGGACACATTCTGTGGGCTTGCAGACACTTTTGTAGGCTATCAGGTATCCTTACATAGTTGCAACACAGGTAATGATGAGCAGTGGGTGGTCGTACAGCTAAGCTCAGATAGGAAAGAGCAACTCCGGGCAATCCAGCTGGCCGATAACGCCACCAAGACCCAAGGGCTACTGGCTGCCCATTAGGCGGGGACCTGCTTCCTAAACCGCTGGACCCAATAAAGTTATTTCCCTATTTGTTACAACAGTCAGGGTTGCAGCACAAGTAAATTAGCAAAGAAGTTGAGTGATTTGTTGTTTTGAATAGGTATCACAAGAAACGAGTACACAAGGCGTTGAGGAACACATGACAGTGCTGTTTTGCAAACACAAATGAGAAGCACATACATGACTAAACTGTCACCTTCACCTACATGTCCTCACATCGATGACAACAGTTTTATGCACTTACAATCAAAGAAAAAAGGTGATCATATGTCCATTATTTTACTACATTAGATATTCAGAAAAGAAATGCCGTTGTTATTGAGTAATACTGAAGGTGCGCTTACACATTGAGTGCCTTTTTGTTTATGTTGTAAGCTTTAATAATCTCTCTGGTAAGCTGATATGTCTTTTGCACAGCCCATTTAAGATGACTAACCAGTTGCAACTCACCGAAATGTTAATTTTTTAACAGTTCCTCAGTTAAGTTATGCTTTACTAATTTTTGAAAGTATGATTAAACAAGTTTGAGTATAGCCACATAGCCACAAATGTTTCTTTAAATATCTGTTCCTAAATATTTTCTAAAATATTTTTTAAAAATGGCTCTACTCGCAGGCAATTGGCACCGATGCGCTGCCCAATGCCACGAGGGAGCTTGCCCCCCATGCACACGATCAAGTGCCGTGCGATGCCGATGTGGTGCAACGTCGCGCGAGCTTCCTTGTGTCGAGCTTGGCTCTCCGGAGCGGCAGGAGCCCGAACTGTGTCAACGTCGTTGTCAGAAGCGGCGCCAGTGTGGCCGCCACAAGTGCCTTGCCCTGTGTTGTGTGGACGTCGAGCACCGCTGCCCACTTGTGTGCGGCAAACGTCTTTCTTGTGGTCAGCATGTATGTGAGGAGCCCTGCCACAGGGGAAATTGCCCTTCCTGCTGGAATGTCAGTGAGTGAAAGCCCACGCTGGTGGAATGCTTTTCGTCTGTCATTCCATAGTGAACAGTGAAACAGCATTAGTAGGTGCTTGGCAGGTATTCGCAAGTGGCTCTATTTGTGGGGCCATTTTTACAAAGCTAAATGTAGAAAATATGACAAGACTTGCATAGCTTCCAGCAACATTATGTGCGAAGTGTGAAACTCAGTGTTGGTTGAGACAAATGTTTAGGCACAAGCGGTGTCAAGTCTATGCCACTCTATCACAGTGCTCATCCCAAGTATTATTCAGAAAGAATTGTACCACCCGTCAACTACAAGATTTATATATGCTTGATAAGTTGCATTAGAGATATATAAATACAGATGGAGGTCTCAAACTCGAGAGATAGCATGGGACCTTCTATAAAATCATACATCAGAGAACGACATTCTGGAGAACTATGGTCAAACGTAGAAAAATAAGCACCAATTATTAAGGTTAGCAGCCAAGAAACAAAATGAAATACAAAAGCAGTTGCCATGAACATCGTAAAGTATGCATGAGTTTGACAAGTGTGACTGCAATGTTTTTTTAATATACATCAAGGGATTTCTTCTTTACACCTACAAGCAAAGTATTCTGAAATGATACTAACGAGTATATTTCAATAAACATGCCATCATCAGTCCTCCGTTTAAGTAATAGAGAGTCGTTTGATATTTCAAAGGAAGTCTGTGATAAATGAGAGGAGAATCGTTAGTGTGTAGTGAAGAAATCGGAAGCTTTCTATTCTTATATTATTTAGATATAAAATTGCCCAACAAATATGTGTTCAGCTTTTCAACCGATAAAACTGGACTGTTTTTCTTGGCATAAAACAAACACTAGGAGGCTTTTGAACTGGTGTTTCAGCAATGCATATTAACCTAATAATTGCCTTTTGTGTCCCCTTTGATACCTGTTTCATTGTAAGTAATGAGATTTTCTTCTTGTGATATAGCAAAGTAATGTTATTTGGCAGCTTATAGTAATATAACTGTTGGCATTTTTTTACTGGTCGATCTTGATAAGTGGTTGCCACAATCGTGGAGCAGGTGTGCAAATTCCGTTTATTTCATTCTGAAAGTAGAAACACTATGTGAAAAACTGTACAGGAACTTTTCGAGCGTAACAGACAGGTACTGGAAGCTACGCCGGACACAAGACAAGACGATGGATGTGATGCAGGCTGTTTTTCACCTGAATCCGTGCCTCAACACTAGAGCATGCGAGGGCGATCTGGTATGATTCAAGCTGATCTGAAATGTCCACTGAAAAGCATGAGCCCACTCCAAATAGACCAGGGAAGTTCAGATGTGTCGACACGAAGCAAGATGCCTGCTACATATCCACCAGTAAAAAACGCAGTGTCGATATGTATTGCATGTACACTGAAACCTCAATATAGCGAACCCAGATATAACGCAGTTATAAAGAAGTGAATGAAGAATAATTTTGCAATAGATACAGTGTTAAGAATGTGCCTTTATAACAAATTTTTTTATATAACGATCTCAATTTTATGTAAGGTACAACTATGTTATCATGAGGTTTCCCTGTACTTCGAGCCTTTGTGAGAATAGAAAGAAAAGAATAAATGTCACGTGGCAGGGGGGTCAATTATTTTCACACATAATCTCGCATGCAAATGAGGAAATGCTATCCATATTACTCTCAACAGGCTTTGAGGACCTGAGCTGCCACTGTGGCAGTGTCACGCTGAGTCCCCCCATAGCGTGCGGGACAAGACCTCCCGAATGTGGTCAGCCATGTGCCCGGGAACACCCTTGTGGACACCCTGTCACCCACACCTGCCATAGTGACCCAGACTGTCCTCCCTGTGCTACGCTCACTGAAAAATGGTGCTTCGGTCATCATGAGGTTAGCATCAAATCACTAAACCTCTTCACTACATTGCAGGGTTTGTCACAACAGTTTTAAAGGGCCAGTGAACAGGCTCAGACTTTTTTTTTAAACCCCTCAAACAAGCTCGGTAATTCGTAGAGTAGACCGCAGCAATCACGCTTTTGAATATTATAGAGCTGCGTGCCGCGCCAAGCCCCCATTTCGAAAAACAATTCCCGCACTCCTTTCCTACGCCTGACCAATCTCCTTGCA
Organism: Rhipicephalus annulatus; assembly: GCA_013436015.1. Classification (NCBI taxonomy): domain Eukaryota; kingdom Metazoa; phylum Arthropoda; class Arachnida; order Ixodida; family Ixodidae; genus Rhipicephalus; species Rhipicephalus annulatus. Next base: position 208,070 of record WOVY01009477.1, on the reverse strand, counting down.
CGCGCAGTGACGACAACTCGGCCACGTGACGCAGCACGCAGCTCATCGATTCGTCTAGACCAGGTCTCAACAAACAGTAGTGAAGTCAACGACAGTTCCTGTTCCCACCCACAGCTACGACAGAGCTATTCAATCATACGAGCTGCGAAACTCCCCATAGGCTCTATGCATTAAAATTAGGAAATTTCACTGACCCAGTCTTTAGGAGTGAGCAGATTGTCGCACCACCTGTTGATAGGCACACTCACTATTAAGTGCATTATTTGTGTTTTGTGTTGCTGCTCCCAGATGACGCGGCAGTCTGCTCCCAAAAAATTGAACTCCAGAAAAATCGGGCCAACTTCATGTCTGGGGTTTGGAACGCAATTTTGTGCTGCAAATACAGTAAAACGTTGTCAATTCGAACTCAGCTATTTCGAAGTCCCGCTTAAGCACCCCAGTCTTGCTACTTATAGCACAAAAAAAGAAAAGAAAAAAAAACAGCCTCGTGGTCAGCTAAAACGTGCGCCTGCGGAAAATGAGCTGTGCTTCACTGCAACACAGAAGTGACACGCGGGCAGCTTATCGCATGTTTCTCGCAACGTCAGCGGGTCATGGTTTACCCATTCTTTCTGGGATTGTAAAGAAATGAATAAAAAACAGTTTAGCGGAAGTCGCGATGTATGCGAACCTCTGATTGCCGGTTGCTCCAGCTATTCACGTCTTTGCACTGCTGGCGGAGTTCTTGCCAGCAACACCTACTTCGAAAACTAAGTTCGAAAGTTTCAAAGATCATTCTTTCTAGCTAAAACACATTGTGAGCTTCGTCATACTGGCCATAATTAAATTCATAATTATAATGGAAAGAATTTGCGAAGGGTCGCATCATGACACGCTGACGCAGCGAGGAGCAGGCTATATGCTGCCCGCATGTCACTACTGTATTGCAGTGAAGATGTCTTGTTTTTTGCAGGTGCACATTTTAATTGATCACAGCCGCATTTTTTTTTGGTGGCGGCAGCGTGGCCCACTATTCCTTTATGTTCGTGGCAAAATTAAGACCAGGTACTGCTGGCAAACATAACCTTTGCAGCTGCAAGCTAGCCGGCACAGCAAACAATGAGCACCGACTACTTTGAAGTTCCTTGCATCCCACTTTTTGTATGTTCTGTTAATTAGAAAACCTGCTTAATTCGAAGATTGCTTGCGGCCCCAGTGACTTCGAATTAATGAGGTTTTACTGTAGTTGGCACCGGGTAAAGGGAAAACAACTAGGCATCGCAGCAAGTGAAAGTGCGTTGATCGTGCGACTGATCGAGTTCGCCAATGACGTCAATCTCCGACGTCTTGTCACATTGCTGAAGTGGGCGGAGTCACGAGGATGGGCCACGCCTTCCCCTTCCTTTGAAAGAGAAGGGTGTCAAGACCACGCGAAAAACTTGAAACGAGCTGAACGCAATGTTCTAGCCCCTGTGAGTTCCTTAATATAGCATGTATTCGCAAAATTCTTGCGGCAGCATGTTCACGAAGTAAAAGTGCACATATTTCTCTTTACAACAATTTTTGGACCTTGGGGTTGTTTACTGGCCCTTTAATGTGCAAGCATTCTGCAACTACGACATCCTTAGTAATTGTTCGTCCGTGTCTTGGCCAGTTCATAATGTCGTGTGTTGGATCAAAGGCTCAAGGTGGCCAGATCTGCACAGTAATGAATATGCCAGTGATGACGAAAAATGGCGAAAACACAAGCACAGTAAAATTAAAAGGTTACAATGAGTGACTTAAAAGTAGTGAATTTATTAAATAATTTTGGATTGAATTTAAATTATAAGCATCTTATGTTATAAAGCAAAATAACAATATTTGTCACAACCCAAATAACCTGCACAATACATATATCTTTTTGATTGAAACAAGGTGTGTGCAAATGTTACTCATCTTTGCTCAAAAGTAGTGGAAGCAACTTTGAATAGTAGCAGGATTTTACTGTCGGTAGAATTCAAGTGACAACCTGTAAAATATTGTACATTGAAAGTTTAGTTTACTTAGAGCATGTAAGTGGGTACTTAAACTTTTAAACTTAAAAAATGAATCGATGAGGTGTTATTACGTGTTCATTTAGACTTGAAGTAGGGATTCTCGGCAGTGCAGACTTTTTTCGGGGTAGGTAGATTTACAGCATAGCATCCGTCCACTTCAATGAGACCACCTTTACAGGAGAGTTACATGCATAATAATGTGTTATATATATGTGGGGTTTAACGTCCCAAAACCACCATATGATTATGAGAGACGCCGTAGTGGAGGGCTCCGGAAATTTTGACCACCTGGGGTTCTTTAACGTGCACCCAAATCTGAGTACACGGGCTACAACATTTCCGCCTCCATCGGAAATGCAGCCGCCGCAGCCGGCATTCGAACCCGCAACCTGCGGGTCAGCAGCCGAGTACCTTAGCCACTAGACCACCGCGGCGGGGCCATAATAATGTGTTCCCATTCGTTCATTTCGAATTGTTTCGAATACTTCAAAATTTCCAATAACTTAAACTTAGATTGAAGCCAAACCGAATACTGTAATATTCATTCAAATATGCAAAGTGCCTGAATATTTGCACAAGCCTAGTTATAATAGTACTTGCTGTTGGGCTGTTGGTGGACCTTCTGTATCAGTAGTAGACTTAATGCCAAAAAAACAAGACCACGAAAAGAACACATAAACAGGACTAGCACTCACCCTCTCTGCATCTTCTTTTCATAATTGTGCTTTTTGCTTCTCAGTCGCCATCTGAAAAAAAAAAAAAAGATTCTTTTGAGTTTTCTGCATAAGTGTGATGGTTTAAGATAGTGTTTTCACACTATTGCAGATTCTCTTGTAGTTGTTTACCCTTATATTTTTTTCTTTGGAAGAGGTTATTTTCAATGGGGTGTGCAGATAGAAAGAATGTGCATATATGTAAAGGGCAGAGATGTAACATCATGTGCACGATTGTCTACCAGCCACAAGAAGGGCGAAGAGCCAGTGAGTATCATGTGACTCTAGGCAAAGGGAATACAACAGCTATGCTTGTGCTAACAAATAGATTGCCCTTTCTTGAAGAGTGCTGTGGCACATTGACTAAACCACTTGTGATTGAGACTCTGCAACTGACTGAAAAGCTTGTTCATACTTTTAAATAAGGTTACCAGTGGCTATGCACATCAAATCACAGCTCTAACAAAGTTGTAAATTTGCAGTTGTTCCTTCCTTATTGCAATGCTTGCATTAATTTTAGAATTCGTGGATCCACTGACCACTAGTAGCCATCAGGCATTGTTCTTTTTTTGTGGCTCGGTTGCAGAAACGCCGGGCTGTGCCCTGTTTTCTGGAAGGCCTGTCATGTGGGCGACCGTGTCAACGTGACTTGCCCTGTGGCCAGCACCAGTGCCAACAGACCTGCCACGATGGCGAGTGCCGTCCTCAGGGTTCTGCGCAGGCGTGCACCCAGCCCTGTGTGACACCGCGGCCATCATGTGGTCACCCTTGTGGGGAGCCCTGCCATCCAGGCACGCCATGCTCAGTGGCTTCCACTTGCAAAACATTGGTGAGAATTGAATTGGATTTACAGCTAGAGGCGGCCATCGCTTTATAATAAGTATGTAGCAACTGTGGCAGCAGTGCCACAGTTGCCTAAATAGTTATTAAAAACTGACAGCAGAAATGTCACAAGCTGTGGTAGCATAGCCACAGTTGCTACTTAATTAAATGATAGTGCCTGCACTAGAGCTGTGTGAATAGCAAAATTTTGGTGAGTAGCCAGTTTAAGTGCTAAAGCTTGAGTGTGAAATGAATACTTTTCAAATGTATTTCTAATACTTGGAAGTCGCATTACGGATATAAAGCTGCAGAAGATTGCTAAGCATATTCTTATGAGATAAAAACATGAAAACTTTTTTTTTTGGCTAGGTTGGTGAAGCGCTGGAGGGTCACCACAATGTTGTGTTCCCCTTGTTGTTTTATCTAAAATGAGGCAGTGCAGAGGGGAAGTGCACTTATTTACAATATTTGGTGCAACCAACGATGCAGTACAAGCAGTCATTGGCTTGAACCACTGCAGGATAGAGAAGATATCTTTTCAGTGTTTGCACCAAGCATCAGAACTTTTCATCAGTAACAATGTAGCACTTGTAACACCATGGAAAGGCTTGCTTGGCAAAGGCTAGACATTCTCCTACAAATTGGACAGTTGAGAAGGAAGTTATCAAAACACAGTGGCAGTGAATTCTAGTGCAACTGTGAGGGTCTGTGAAACATTCCTCTTGGCCATTAACTTGAAGTTAGCAATTACTGGCTTTAGCAAAGTGTCGTATTCACGTTCACAGGTGAGCATCTCGTGTGAATGTGGTCGGCGATTGGAGAAGCTTCCCTGCGGCAGCTCGGAGGCTCAGCAGTCGAGCTTTCACCAGCTGTCGGCATCTCTGCTGGCCTCCAAGATCAAGGACATCCAGCTTGGAGAGAGCGTCGACATCAGTCGCACGGTCAGCCTAGCCAGAAGCAGGCCTTCCAGGCATGTAACCTCACTTGTTTGTCTGCTGGGATGTGGGAATCATAACAAAAGCTGGACAGAATTCTCTTAAAGTGCTCCATATTCTACAGTGATGGTGCTTTCACTTGCCACGGCGCATTTCGTGAAAGCCACCAGATGGCAATAGCTGTTCTGCAGCTTCATCAGGTGGGCACTCTCTGTGAGCTTCGATCACACGGCACCATCTGGTGCTGGTGGCGCTGAAAAACATTATTATAAAAGAGAGCGTATGAGCCCCCGAAAGGGCCTTACAGACTTGGTGACATCCTCAGTCCGGGGCGTCATTTGCTCGGGAAATCAGTGCCTGTTCGGCCCCAAGGTCGGAGTGGCTAAGCAGCGTCACCTCCCAGTCTTTTCACGTAGGGTCTTGGATGGGAGAAATGGCTGTGTTTAGCTGACAGGCCTGCACCATGTGGTAGACGCCTACCCACAGTGCTTGCACCTGCCGGTGACTGTGGGGTCAAAATATTGTAATATCACCGAGCACAACAACGTGTTTGTTTGGAGCTGGCTTAGAATTCTTTCTCCCGCCTTATCCAGACCCTGGGCAGGGGGTGGATACCGTCGATGCTGGGAGCAATAGTACCATATTGCACAATTTCCTTGTACATGAGCAGCGGGTTGTAGGGACCAGTTCATGGGGCTTGAATGAGGTACCCGGGGAATGAGCCCAAGCAGCTAAACCGAGGAAGACATCTAGCGAGAATGTTCACAGCTAGATGCCAGATATCTCACCGTGAGGTATATGTGGCACAATTGAATAGGTTTTTCCGTACATGTAGAGAAAACTAATCAAAAATTTTGCACATTCATAGAAGGGTCACACCCTGTCAAAACCGCGGAAAACAAAAAGGTGCAGCCCTTACACGAGTGCATACGACACATAAAGCATAGTGGCAAAGGAAGAGGAACTGTTCGAGAGGCTTTGTTCTTTGCTTGAAACAACTAAAATGAATCTCATGGTTTGTTGAATTAGGTAATTTTGTTTAAGCGAAATGAGCACCTTGTGTGGATCTGATGTTTTCTTTCAATGTTTTGTCCATCTCAGAAAGATTATAGCACATGGAAAGATGAGGGTGGGGAAGGCTGGACACTCGTACAGTGTTTTTCTTAGTCTTTCCGTGCGCTATAAGCATCCTGATGCCATAGCAACAAGCGCAAAATACTGCATTAGTACTGCACACACTATCTCAGAAAAGCGAAACGGAGAAAAGTACTGCATACATGTACAGTAGACTCTCAATAAACGGAACCTGAAGGGGCCGGGAAAATATGTTTAATTTAACAGGAGTTCCGTTTACTGAAAGGTCAAAATGGGTGCAGAATACAAGTCCGGAACCAAGCATTGCAGGGGCAATAGTTCTGTTTAGGCAGTAGTTTCGTTTAACAGATTTCCATTTACTGAGAGTCTACTGTATGTCTTTTTCATTGTGTTGCGATCATGCTGGTCGCCTGTCCTGAATTCACTTGGCGATTTACTAGCTTGAGCTCTTTGTGAGAGATCAGAAGGGAAACTTAATGAAAGACTGTTTTGATTTCTTTTTGGCCCAGGCTGGACTGCAACGAAGAGTGTGCCGTATTGGAGCGAAATCGACGATTGGCAAATGCCCTGCACATACAGAATGCAGATGTGTCAAACCGAGTAGGTCCTCCGGGCTACTCTGAGTTCCTGAAGGACGAAGCCCGCAAGAACCCATCTTTTATGCTTTCGGTGCACCAAACTCTGACGCAGCTGGTGCAAACGGCACGACAGGTAATACCGGCTCTTGCTCATGATACTGTCCCCATGCAGAAGTACTACAATGCTACTGGTTAAGCCAGCTTTGAACTGGCTTAACCAGTAGCATTGAGATGTCGGACCAGACCCATGCTTCTGGCCCTTGCAACATGCATTCACCTTGCTGGTGCATTTTCTCTTAATATGCCATTTTGTAGCATATAATCATTCCATGGCATATGGAATGCCATGGAATGCAATGTCTCATCAGTTAGGATGCATATCGTGCACCAGCTTGTGACAGTGCATTTACATCATACTACCTCTATTCGGCATAGCTCGACACTAAAATGCAACATACACAGTGAGGATGATGAATACTTCTATTTAGATGTAGCCTTCTTGTCAAGCTCAGTAAGGTATATAAAGCTGTAGAGGCTCTGTCTTTTGGAACAGTGGTTGCCGGAATGTCTTAGCAGTATTTTCAGGCTAATTTTGTTAGACAGTGAATAATTTGAATGGCCTTTTTGTACCATTATGGGCATGAGATTCATACTTGGTACATTCAGCTCCCATTAATACGAATCCCATGGTACAGTGCAACGCCGTTAATATGTACCTGCCGGAGATGGCGGCATAACTACGCACTAAACATACTACGCATCAACCATCAGATACAAATTTGCTTCCCCTGACATGCGCCATCGCCGCCAACAAAAGTAGAAACGCGGTGCCACGGGAAATATTGCCCAAGATGCCCACCGCAAAGCCATTTCTTTCTTTTTGCTAAGGTACAAAAAAGTTTCCGACTCTCGAAGAACCGCCTGATAGCACACGATCGAGATGCCGATGAGCGTTTCGAAACCACCGCGGGATCCGGGATATGTAGCGTGGTACAGCGACAGAAACATGAAGGAAGGAAACAACTTTCCTTCCTGCGTGGATAGGACACAATCATACCAGTCTACAACGTGCGCGCGGTGTTCCGCAACCCTTGCCTGGCAGCTCAACAATTTTGTGGACCGCGATAGCGGGTTGCTTTCTCAGCGTCTCGGCTAAACAACACAAAAATCATACAGCAGGTTCCTGATACCTCCTTCTACGTGTTTAAAAAATATCAATTCGCTTACCTTCTTGGAGCTCTTAGAACATGAGGCAGAATCTCGTCATGGGTGGCGAACGTCAGCGAATCGCACGTGCTACATTGTTGTGAAAGAAGCATCAACTGGCGCTCTTTGTCGTCTTCTATACCAACTATAACCAAGAGAATATGTCCTTTTGCTGCTAAATTTAGCGAAACAAACTCATCTTACGCGTGCGTTTTAAACAGGAGCGGTTTTTCTTTGGGTCTACAATATTCGGGATCTGCGAGTTAAAGGGTTCAAACGCTGTACAGTCGCAGAGAGCCAAATCGTTTACTGCATGGCTAGTTGCGTGCAGCGCTTTGTCCACTCTGCGCACGCCGTGACTGCCGATTTGCTTGCTGTACAGATTTGGCGAGTAGCCTGCTGGGCTAACGCGGCGCCAAAGAGCTTTTCAAGCAATGTGTTCTCCGCGATGCTCTAGAAGTCTTGGTAGCGGACGGAGGCGCATTCTGGCTGTCACTAAACAAAAGTGTGCAGCATGGTAACAACAGCACTACGCCCCCTGTACGGTGCGCATGTTGGCATAATACAGCAAGGTTTCTCGGTGCCCGCGATCCATGACGCTAAACTCCGTGACAGTAAGCTGCTTGCATTTCTGTAAAGCGGTGCGCGCTTGAACACGATCCCGCAAAACGAAGCGGGAGCAATCGGCGGCCCAGCGCGTTCAGGTAGCCGCCCACTAAAAGCGTGCAGTAGGCCTAAAGCGATGCTACACCACACGCGTGCCTGAAGCATGGCCTGAGGAGATAACCGCGGATTCTTACTGTGATAAGGCTTTTTGCCAACGATAAGTCATACCAGTGCGTTTGTCGGTGGTCGCCACCTCGCCTTAGTTTTTTTTCCCAGATGGTTACTCGCAGTGTCATCGCCGCAATCACACGCAACTCGAATGAACTTATTGGCTGATCTCCGAACTTATCAATTGGACTGAAAACCGTTCACGGCACATGGTGGCGTCTGCAAGTTCAGCGGAGCAGTAAAATTTTGTCGCGCAAAATCTTATTGCAATACGCAGTTAGTACGCACTAACCGGAAGGCATAGGCCGAACACTACAACTTAAGCGGTCCGCGAATACGTTAGTCTATGAAACTCGGTCGGGGATTCGTCACAACTACGTTTTAATCATTATTACGCTTAAAGTGAGTACGCACTAAGGAGGTTTGACTGTAATTGCAAAAAACATCACATTAAACAAACTTCTGCTTAAGCAAGAGGCACAAAAAACTGCACTTGCTTCAAACCTGGCAGTTTCACTACGAAAATAGTTTGCCATCTTCTCGTTTCGAACCTAGCTGCGGCCAGCAAGTTTTCCAAGCACTACACATGTCGATGTGCTTCTTCAGCATTGTCTTTTTCAACAAAACATCACAGCGCGAGAGCAAGACCCACAGCAACATTGGTAGTTTTCAGTGGCGGTTCATTTCTACGTTGTCATCCACTAGCCGAATGACCTGCTCAATTTTTCTGTTCGTTAGTGGACCGCATTCATTGACGTTGCTGTTCACGGTGTGCGGTCTCGAATTGGCGAGCGACACACCACACTCTTGGAATGAAAGGACACAGCAGACGCGGTCGGTACAAAGCAAAAAAACAACATGCATTTATTTAACTACTTTTGAACGACGTTATCGTCTACCAAATTATTATACATCAATTGTAATTAATACAATAGGACATCCGTACACATTATATTACCATACACTCCATGACAAACACAATAACACGGCAAACATACAATAACATGACAAACACAATAACACACCCAAGGTGGCGTGGCGTTGCCAATGCTTGACTTAGCACGAGGGCCCCCAAAGCGCGGCCCGCAATGCCGAGCACCGGGGACCCGCGCTAGAGACAACCGTTCGCGACAGCTGCCACGTGCAGAAGAGACTCGCTCACCTCTCGCCCGCCTCCAGGGCTTGCCTTCCGCCAGGGGTCACCGCCGGCGTTACCACTCTACCAGCCATGATGATGATAGTGGTGCTCAATGCAAACACAACGCCATCTATCGCCCGCTGGTTGTAACACAAAATGCAGCTTTTGGGCGAGACACCTGTCCACGCAGCGTAAACAACTTTACAGGGGGTGTCAGCACCCCCACAACGGCAACAAATTTTTCAAAACGGACACCTCTAAGAACAGCCTCAAAACTACCATCGTCGAGATCACCTGTTTGCACTTGATGAAATTCAAAAGAGAGTTAGGCTTAGTGCCATACTTTCGTGCGATGTCTTGCTTGGCAGTGCCTCCCTGGTGAAGTTCTTTCAAGACTTTTGACTTTCGTGCATAGGTCTAACGTTTGGTAGGGGTCGCGAGTTGCCATTATCGAAAGTCTCTACCAAAACACCCAAAGTCAGTTGTAGAAACATGTGCAGAATCAATCCACAGTGCATTGGCAGGCCAGTTGGTTTATCACGCCTTGTTTGAAGACTGCAACTTGACACGAATGGAGCATAACACACAACCATACACAGAGGTCTGTGTCTGTGTGATCTTTTTTTTTTTTTTTTTGTCAGCGTCCAGTCACGCTATTCTAACTTTAACCAGACTTCAACTCAGGGCGCGGCTGAAGCACTCAACACATCACAAAGAAAGACCTAGGTAGCCGATGCGATTAATGCGATGCCGCTTCATGATGCGTGGCACTGCGGGCAGTGGCAATGGCGACAACAGCGCGGTTCGACAGCTCTTCTCGCGGTCTTGGCACATGAAAAATTTCCCACTTTATTGAAAAATGACAGTCGCCTCGAGGCTCTCGAGTGAAGAATAACTTCTAATTACCCAACATTACTAGGTATTAACTTCAAATTATCAAGCATTTTTTTCTATAGGCATGCATGCAAAATTGATAAGACTGCTTGTTGACTTCTAATTAATTGAACATTCCAATTAAGCGACTTCGAATCATCGGCAGTCGACTGTATCTTAAAAATTCAGCCATCCTAGCTCACATAAGCTGCATTCAAACAAACTCAGCTGTCCAGGCATGTATGGAATGCATTTCTGCATGATGCAAGCTCTTGGTTTGAAGAAATGTACTATGGTTACTTGCATCCTCTCTTTCTTCGCCCCCATGAAACTAAATCTCCCCATGCATTGACTTGGTATAAAGGAGGAGCACAGTGATGAAACTTCGCCCACTCTGATGGGCAACTCTGCGCATGCTTATGAGCATGATAATATTCTCAAACAAAAAAAAAAAGAGGTGCTTGTAATCGTCGCAACATTCACTTGAAATTTTCTCCTTCATCGGACGAGCCCGTGACTATATGTATGTGGCACCAGAAAGGACATCATGCAACAACATGGATGTCGCATCCAAGAAGCCATCATGTACGGCCAACTATTTATTATTTTTCGAAAATTCCCCCACCTCCCCGAAGGGAATTGTGAGTAAATGCGAATGCATTCTGTGCAGCGTCCATAACGGCGTTCGGCACATGAGAACTCAGCGTTAAAAAAAAAAAACTTTTTTCTTTTTTTTTTTTTCTTACATCGTGCAGCCAATACCGCTGTTCGCCGCACGTGGCGTTTTTTGTGATGAGAAATGCGGTATGCATTTTTAGCTCTAGTAGCCAGCGTGCATGGTTAAAAAATACTATTAAGTGAACAAAACAAACAGCGTTCTCGGCTCGGCGTTTCACAGCGGCGTCTTGAGCACACATTTTCTAATGTTCTTGGGAGGCGCGCAGCCACCGAACGGTCGAAAGTGAGGAGCCAGCGGACGAGAGAGTGGGGAACTAGCGTACTCGGCTCGGCGTTGGGGTTTCACAGCGGCGTCTCTAGCACACATTTCCGGGTGTTCTTGAGAGGCGCCCAGCCAGCAAACGAAAGTGAGGCGCGAGTGGAAGAGAAAGTGGGTTGCAGGGAGGAGAGAGAGTGAAAAATAAGAGAAGGAGCGGCGAAGCACTGCCCCCTAGTCTCTCCTACACTCTCTTGCACCACATGCTTCAGTTGCTAGGGGTGAGGATAAGCAGGGGCGCCTGCAGCCGTTGCTAAGGGAGAGGGCGGTGGACGCGTCCCAATAGACACCTGACATAGCCCGACTAAGAAATGCATTGGCATTTAAAACAAGCAAGAAGCACAGCTGTTGTAGTTTTAGTGCTCCATGAGACACTTGAAGAGGACTTGCGCCTAAGCATGCATTGCATACTTGTCAGCACGATCTTTTTGAAAGGGTGCTAATTGTCGTTCATCCTTTCTTTTCATTGCTATTAGTCCAAGCAAAAGTTCCGGAGCCATTGCTTCCCGTCTATGAACCGAGAGCAGCGCAGAGCAGTGCACGAGCTTGCCGAGTTCTTTGGCTGCGACACCCAAAGCTACGACCAGGAACCTTTCCGTAATGTGGTCGTAACGGCCTACAAGTGAGTGTTGTGCTTACTTTGTTTATTTGTTCATTTGTTTGACTTAGTAAAGGCACATTGAAAAGAGATGTGTCGGTAACCTCTTGCAGGACAAGTCGGTAAAATTTACACTTTGCTTTGTCACACAGAATTTCCATTATATTTAAATTAGGCATTTTTTTACGAAGTACCGTCGTGAATCTTTTTATTTTTTTCCACAGATAAAGGAAAGTTTTCTTCCAAATGTCTAAATAATTTTGCAGTTTGTGAAAACACCTTCCACTTAGAAAAAAATCCCTAAAAATGAATACAGTGGAACTTTAGAGCTAGCGACCATTTATAGTTTGATGCTGCACTGTTGAAGTTCATTTCAGAGGAGTCGTACAGCTTGCTGAAAGCCATAAAAAAATGTAGGGCCATAGCACTGCATTGATCAATATCATGAAGCTCTCATGCCAATTGTGCCATGACGGTCGACCAACATTAATCTGTGGCGTTGCCCAGAATGGTACAATAACGAGTATTATAACTGGAGAGCTGCTAAACAAGTTTGCTTTGAAATCATACAGACATTTTATGTTTCACAACGCAGCGAGCATGTGACATCTGAAAAATTGAATATGATTTATAAATCATCTGAAATGTCATTCACAAGCACTTTGTGTGAGGCACTGATGCGAAGTGATGTACAACTGTACTGCGATGTATGATATGACTTTTTGTAACTGAGTTAGCCTTCCTTTTAATAACATCGTTCTAGCTTCTTTCTCCTTTTTTTTCTTTCAAGCTAGACATTCATTCGTAGGCGACATGGAAGTATGTATACTGGCCTTTAATAGAAGGCAACCTGAATGTTGCCAAAGTATTAATAGTACAGAATAAATAAACTCCAACTGAAATGTGACTAAAATTAAATCATGAAAGAAATTGAGTGAAACAGTCAGTTGTATCGCTTTATTGCAGGGATCGTTGCCGCATTCCAAGTGGCAGTGTAGTTGCAGTCGTTCAAAGAGAGGCCGCACCCACTCCACAAAGGAAAGGGCCCGCACCATTGCCGCAGAGCCGCAAGCGCATTGACCCGGTCGCTAGCTCGAGCATGCTGTTGCCACTGAATTCCAGCCAAGGACATTCTACATCCATTGCACAGCCAGAAGCAGCACCGGCTGCGAGTACATTTGACTACTTCAACTTCACCTCCGGATCTTAACTGCAGTTTTTGATGTGTGCACAAAGGAGGAAACACAGTGCCGCTCCACAAGCTTACAACGAAACAAAGAACCCGATGCCTACTGTGATGCCGGGCAGCTTCAGCTGCATATCTTCATGCTCACTGCCAAGTTTACGTGCTGTTTTGAGATGCATCATTTTTCATACTTTGAACAGTGTTCTTCCGGTGAAGCTTATTTATGTTGGGAAAACTTGTAATAAACTGTTTTTGTTAGTTTCTGTGGTCTTACTCTGATGCAGATACCTCCAGAAGCACGGTTCCTTTTGGCTAGGTGTTTTGTAACTGAGCAAGGTTTAGGCTAGTTGATAATTCACAACTATGAGTTTTAATGCAGAATGTACACTACAAAGAAAGAGACAAAATGTGAAATTGCTAACTGCTAACTAATGTTTAGTAACTGAATTTAATTGTACACTAGCAAGCTGATAATTGTTCATTGTAAGTCGGAGAAAAAATACTACTGCTAACATTGAGAAAGGTTGTCCTTTATACACTTGTACTACTGACATATATTATGTGGGGGTGTGCGAATATTCAAAATTTTAAATATTTTTCAAATAGTATTTGCTATTCAATGCGCACTCCAATTTTGCTATTCGAATCCGTTCGAACTTCTCACAAACAAAAACAGTCATGGTCTGACAAAAAAAAATCTCAAAATTTTTGGTATGCTTCACCTCATTACAGTCTCGTACTGTGGTAAAGCACGCTCTCAGTCTCTGCTCCGGCTGAATTTTTCAAAGACGGTCAACGTCAAATTAAAAGATTTTCGGATCTTGAGATTTTTAACATGCTCCACCTCATCATACTATCATATTGCGGCGGAGCTATCTTTTATGCTGTGCTACGGTCACAAATATATTTACGGTAAAGAACTCTGGTTTCAATGTGGAGAATATAGACGTGGCAGAGGTAAATGCTATTTTGAACCTGAGTTTAGGCGGGAAGTCAGAAAAATCGGACACCGAAGATTTCTAGCATTCAAAATTTCAGATGTTTTTATATAATGACGTCTAGAAATAAGATTTGTAACTGCGGGCTTAAAGGCCCACCCTTGCTTGCCACAACAGTGTTGGGCTTCCACAGAAGTTGAAAGGAAAGGAGAAGCTGAGGAAATGGCGTCTTCGCTTTTCATTCAAAAGTGTTCTTGGCAACACTGGTTGTACCAAATCATATACATAAATACAATCCAGTCTCTGTATTGCGTCTGCCTTGATAAGACAACATTGAAACACCAACCTGCCAGTCCTTCATTGACCTGGTGAAAAGAAACACACGTGTTTTTGTCTCGTAAGAATATGCTTAGAAGTCCTCTCCCAAGTTTTTTTTGCTGCGATTTAGTTTCGAAGTATACAAAGAACATTCTAGAAATATTAAAAACATATTTGATTCGATTTGTGCTCGCAATAAAATAATCTATTCGCTTCGCACCCAAAAATTTGCCACTCACACAGCTCTAATATTATACTAGCATTGCAGAAACAGTTAAATCTGACTAAATGCAAATTTAATATATTTATTGTGTTTGACGATTGCTGCTGATACTCGGTCTACTGATTTGGATCAAGTTCTGTTGAGCTCAAGGTCATTCCTAAACACCTATTAAAGTTGTCTTATATACTCTGTAAATGGTGTTATAAAACCTCACCTTTTTTTTTCGTGGGCGATGTTTAATTGGTCATTGCGAGTCATTGGAAGCCAATAACTATTGTTTGTTGATCTTGTAGAAACATTTTAGAGGGTGCAGATGTCGGCCGGATTGTGATAGCGATAGAAAGGCACAATTTAGCAGTATTAAATTAGGAATTGGCCCTACTGAGATTGAAAATGTCTCTGTTACACTTGTCCAAGTTGTATCATATTGCCACTACTATGTTCCCATTCCAAGAAATGGATTTGTAAGCTTATCTGAAGCTACATAGTTGGTAAGTTATTTGGTGAGCAAAATTCATGAAGCATTCACTGAATGAAACCACATGAAAATCGTGTATGGCAATGCGTTGAGATTTCTAAACTCTACTGTGAACACCACCAATAGCAGCTCAAGAGAGAAATGGAAGTTTATTATACTGACATGTGGTACTTCTGGAATAGCAAATAAGTCAATATTGACATGGGTAGTTGCCCAGCTTAGTAGGAAAGGCCTGAAATGGAAAAAAAGTGCTGAAGGAACTTCCCACTACCTCCTCCAGTAACATCAGACACATTGGCAATGACATGGCAAAGGTGACAGCAATGCAGAAGTTGCCTCTACATGTGTGTTAGCTTTCCATGACTTTGTGCGGCCAGGACGAAAAGCAAGGCTTTTTTTCATGTCAATTTAAGCGGTCACGATCACATACATGAGTTAAGTGGTAACATCGTAATGTGGAGTAACTGTGCAGTTGGTGCATGTCTGAAAACTGCTTGTCGGGCTATTAGTACTATTATTGTTGGTCAAACAACATAAACAAGTATAAAAGATCGCTGCTTTTAGTATCCTTTGTACGCTGCAGCAGCTTTTTGTTTTGCATAACTTGCCTGTGTTATGCACAGGCATAACTTGCCTGTGCATAACTTGCCGCACACTGCAAGCATTTTGCAATACCAAGAAGCTGGAGTTTGTATTATGACCATTAGAACCAAACTGCACAAAGCGCATGACTTTCATTTTTGTGTAGCCATGTTGGCAACGTAAATCTTCTAAGCCTGAGCAGTGTTGTTCATTGCAAGCTTGCGATAGTCATGTCTTACATCATGCGATTCCTTCAACCATGTCTTCTAGCACGTCTTCCAGGCAATGCCATTGCATGCCATGGAAATGCTACCACAGAACGTGTTTTTCCTTCCTCCATGCACAGAACTGCCACAGAATGATGCTACATGCTTGTTATAGCATGGTCCCTAAATACTTTTTGAGGAACTATGGTTATAGGAAGCCAAAGCCACGCATGGTGGTGCTGCGACACCGGACAGACAGACACCGGATAGGTAGGGTGGTTTTCAACGATACAGAATTCACTTCGATGGGCGGCTAGGTCATGAGGTGGGTTGGCGACTTGCAGGACGCGCAGTAGCTTTTTCTGGGGGCAAGCGGGCCCTTCGGGGAGCAGGATAGCTAGTAACGAGGAAAACAACCAGGGAGACTCTTTGAGAGGTGGTATGGACAGATACGATTCCAAAGTGGCACCAGTATCTAAGATAGGTAGAGTCCGGGGCATAAATAGACGTAGCCACGAGCGCTGAGCCAAATCAGACATAGAGTATGTTAACATGCAGGGTGGTAGGAACAGGCTGAAGTGGGAAGAGATAGAAGAACAGCTAAGGGAAGAGAGGCCGATGGTATACGGTTTTGTAGAAACACATCTCAGGGACATGGAACAACCTCCGAACAATCCGGACTACGCGTGGGAATATTGTAATAGAACAGAAGGCAGCAGAAAGGGGGGTGGTATTGGGCATTTATTCATAAAAGTACAGACTGGCAAAGTGTCAAACAGGAGTGCAAGGAACATTTATGGCTAAAAAGGAAAGTGGCAGGTCAAATGACACTCCTAGGTTTTGTGTACTTGTCGTCATCATCATCAGCAGCAGCAGCCTGACTACGTCCACTGCAGGACAAAGGCCTCTCCCATGTTCCGCCAGTTGACCCGGTCCTGTGCTTGCTGCTGTCAATTTATGCCCGCAAACTTTTCAATCTCGTCTGCCCACCCAACCTTCTGTCTCCCCCTAACTAGCTTCCCTTCTCTGAGAATCCAGTTAGTTACCCTTAATGACCAGCGGTTATCCTGTCTACGCGCTACATGCCCGGCCCATGTCCATTTCCTCTTCTTTATTTCAACTATGATATCCTTAACCCCCGTTTGTCCCCTAATCCACTCTGCTCTCTTCTTGTCTGTTAAGGTTACACCTACCATTTTCCTTTCCATTGCTTGCTGCGTCCTCAATTTAAGCTGAACCCTCTTTGTAAGTCTCCAGGTTTCTGCTCCGTAGCTAAGTACCAGCAAGATACAGCTGTTATATACCTTCCTCTTGAGGGATAGTGGCAATCTACCTGTCATAATTTGAGAGTGCTTGCGGAATGTGCTCCACCCCATTCTTATTCTTCTAGTTACTTCGATCTCGTGGTTCGGCTCTGCGGTTATTACCTGCCTTAAGTAGACATAGTCTTTTACAATTTGAAGTGCACTAATTAATACCTATCTTGAAGTGCTGCTCCTTTCTGAGGTTGTTGTACATTACGGTACTTTCGTTTTCTGCAGATTAGTTTTAAGACCCACCTTTCTGCTCTCCTTGTCTAACTCTGTAATCATGAGTTGCAATTTGTCCCCTGAGCTACTCAGCAATGCAATGTCATCGGCAAAGCGCAGGTTACTAAGGTATTCTCCATTAACTCTTATCCCTAACTGTTCCCATTCTAGGCTTCTGAAAACCTCCTGTAAGCACGCGGTAAATAGCATTGGGGAGATTGTGTCCCCCTGCCTTACACCCTTCTTGATTGGTATTCTGTTGCTTTCTTTATGAAGCACTATGATAGCAGTTGATCCCCTGTAGATTTCTTCCAGAATGTTTATATATACTTCATCTACGCCCTGATTCCGCAGTGTCTGCATGACGGCTGATATTTCTACTGAATCAAACGCCTTCTCGTAATCTATGAAGGCTATGTATAGTGGTTGGTTATACTCTGAGCATTTCTCTATTACCTGATTGATAGTATGAATGTGGTCGATTGTTGAGTAGCCTGTTCGAAATCCTGCTTGTTCCTTTGGTTGATAGAATTCTAATGTTTTCTTTACTCTGTTAGCAACTACCTTTGTAAATAGCTTGTATACTACAGAGAGCAAGCTGATCGGCATGTCATTCTTCAACTCCTTCTCATCTCCTTTCTTATGTGTTAAGATGATGTTAGTGTTCTTCCAAGATTCTGGTACTCTTCCCGTCAGGAGACACCTTGTACTTGTGGACGAGAGCAAAGGCCAGAGAGAAAAACCAGGCAATGGTAGAGTGTATATCAAAGGAGATTCAGGAGCTAGGAAGAGAGTGTGAGATAGTTATACTAGGAGACATGAATGCGCATATAGAAGATATACATGGGTATACCGACCCGACAGGCAAAATGATCATGGATATGTGTGAAAGGCTTGATTTTATTATTTGCAACAGTACTGAGAAGTGTGAAGGGCAAATAACATAGGAGGTAGGAAGGCTGCAGTCGACGATAGATTATGCACTGATGTTGCATAGGATGTATGATAAGCTCAGGGGAATGCACATAGATGAAGGTGGCTCCAGAAGTCTGGGTAGTGATCACAAACGTATCGAGCGAAGTTTTGGAAGAGCAGTGAAAGTGGGAAGGAGACAAGATGAGCAACTACAGGAAAATTTTTATCCAGAAAGGCAAATTAAAATAGCCACTTAACAAATTGAGAAAGTAATCACGGAGGATAATAAAGCAGTGTGGACATGCACGAATCTAATTAGACTGTTTGAGCTAGAGCTTGCTAAGACGCGTGACAAGTCACCCCGGAAAAGAAGACGACACAAACCCAAAAGTTGATGGGATGAGGAAGTTAAGAGAGCCATAGCAAAACGTCAGGAAGTCTCTAGGGAACACAGACATGCTAAGCAGCGGGGTGAACTGACAGATGATGTTGAAAGAAAATGAGAAACCTTTCTAAGCTGTGGAAGGGATGCATCCCTTCTGATCAATTAAAAGGTTAGAAGAAAGGGAGCTCAGTGGCTGGCAGAAATACATAAAAAAGATAGAAAGGCAGCTGCGAAATTTTGGAACCATCTAAACTCCCTAAGAAATGCGACGAGCCTAGAGCAGAGGTTTATAACTACAGCCCAAGGTGCTAGGCTAGAAGGGGACGAAGCTATCGAATATATAAGAACAAGGGTGACAGAAAAATTTCAACAAAGTGCTTTATGCACCACAATAGACAAGGATGAATCAAGTGGTGCAATGGCTCCATTTTCACAACGAGAGTGGGAAAGGGCTGAGAAAAGGGTTCCTAGTTGTACATCAACAGGCCCAGATGGCATTCCAATTATGCTGATAAAGACATTAGGTACAAAGTCTAAGCAGGCTTTGAGAGAGGCAGTGAGCAAACTAATAATCGATGGTGAAGTTCCCAATGGATGGAAACTTCAAAGGATGAGCATGATCTATAAAGGAAAGGGGGACAAAGCTGACATAAACAACTACCGTCCTATGCCAGTGACATCAGTGGTCTACAGGCTGGTGATGCAGATTATAAAGGAAAGACTGCAGGCATGGATAGAGGATCAGGGGGTGCTGGGGGAACTGCAGAATGGGTTTTGGAAACACAGGAGGTTGGAAGGCAATCTTTTCTCACTGACGCAGTGCATCGAAATAGCAGAAAAGGAACACAGGCCCCTGTGGCTAGCATTTTTGGGTATCAAGGGAGCGTACGATAGCGTGGTTCAAGAGGAATTGTGGGGAATACTGGACACACTAGGCGTGGAACATATAGTCACTAATATTTTAAAGGATATCTATAAAGGTAACAAGGTAGTTATAAAGTGGGAAAAACAGGTATCCAAGCCTGCAGAGATAAAACGGGGGCTAAGGCAGGGGTGTCCCCTGTCACCCTTATTATTCATGATGTACTTACAAGGATTAGAGGCCAAATTTGAGGGAAGTGGACTGGGCTTCAACCTCTCTTTAGTCAAACAAGGAAAACTCATTGATCAGGCACTACCAGCATTAATGTACGCAGATGATATAGTGCTAATGACCGACAACAAGGGAGATTTGCAGAGATTGATGGACATGTGCGGTAATGAGGGAGATAGGTTATATTTCAGATTCAGTAAGGAAAAATCAGCAGTCATGATTTTCAATGATAACGAAGGTAGTGAGCTTAGAATACAGGAGGCCACGCTATAGATAACAGATAAATACAAAGATCTGGGCGTATGGATAAGCAATGGGACCGAGTACCTAAGGGAACACGAAATATACGTGACGACTAAAGGTAACAGGAATGCAGCAGCGATGAAAAATAGGGCACTGTGGAATTACAATAGGTAATATGTTGTGAGAGAAATATGAAAAGGGGTCATGGTTCCTGGGCTGTCGTTCGGCAATGCGGTCTTGTGCATGAGATCAGAAGTTCAAGCAAGATTAGAAATTAAGCAACGTGGAATAGGTAGGCTTGCTTTAGGAGCTCACGGGAATACACCAAATCAGGGAGTACAAGGTGATATGGGATTGACATCATTTGAGGGCAGGGAAGCTAGCAGCAAGATAAAATTTGAGAAGTGATTGAGAGAAATGCGGGGAGAGCGTTGGGCTAGGAAGGTTTTCAGCTACTTGTACATGAAGAATGTCGATACAAAATGGAGGAAGCAAACCAGGAAGTTGACTGGTAAATACTTAGAAAACAGCAGGTGGCCAAACCAAAAAGAACTATCGGTTAAGAAGAAAGTGAAGGAAACGGAGACTGACATGTGGAGAATGGGCATGATTAAGAAGTCCGCACTAGAGATCTATCGAACTTTTAAGCAGGAAATTGCCAAGGAAAGGATCTATGATAATACTCGGGGTAGTTCTCTACTGTTTGAGGCCAGGACGGGAGTACTGCGAACCAAGACATATCGGGCCAAATACGAAGGGGTAGACACAGTATGCAGTGCGTGTGGAGAGGAAGAAGAAACTGCCGAACACTTGATAATGTTCTGTAAAGGGCTTCACCCTATAGTTCAGGATGATGGCGCAGAGTTTTTCAAAGCACTGGGGTTTAGGGACCGGGAGGGCAAAATAAACGTTAAGCGGGTAGACTTAACTAGAAGGAGGTTATCTGATTAGTAGCTAAAGTCAAGGCACGAGTGAAAATTAAACCCTTCACTGCAAAGTACGAATCCTCAACCGAACTATTTAAGAAAAACAAAACAAAACTAGTTTTTGGTTCATTAAGTATTACGGCTTAATGGCGCTAGCCACCGCCCGATCCAAAGGGTACAGCCATATCCATCTATCCATTCATCGGCAACGCCATTTTTGGTAGGATGAGGAGGAAAGAACTTTATTCAGAGTCCGGCGAGTAGATGGGGTGGGCGATTGGCCCCGCCTAGGTTACGGCCAGGAGTCCTTGAATCCTGGCGGCTTCCTCGGCCCGCTGGACGGCCCACATTTGGTCTTCGAGAACGGAACTGAGCATTGCGGCTTCACAGCGCGCGCGAAGGCTGTCAGCAGAGGTCACATACTTGTTATGAGTACTAATCCCTCTACATTCCCATAACATATGCTCCAGAGTGGCTCTGGAGTCGCAACGCTTGCACCTGTCCGTTTTGTATATATCAACATATATAATGTGCGATAGTGCAGGATTCGGATATGTCCTAGTTTGTAACTGCCGCCATTCGACAGACTGTCTTTTTCTTAATTTTGGGTGAGGGGGCGGGAATATGCCCCTCTGTAATCTATAATGCTTTGTAATTTCATTGTATCTGGTCATTCTGTCTTCCCACTCCCACTCGTCTGCCACGCCGTAATCACCGGAGGAGGTTGGGGCGGCACTTGAGAGGGCAGCTCGGTCGGTGAGCCCTCGAGCTGCGTCATGTGCAGCCCCGTTGTTGCTGTCCCCCGCGATGACATGAGCAGGTGTCCATATAATATATGTATTTCTGGGGCTTGTTCGACACCCTCCTTTGAGAATACGTAGTGCCTCCGGGGAGATGCGGCCGTTGGCAAAGTTTCTCACTGCCGTTTGAGAGTCACTGACTATCACGGTTGCGTTTGTCTGAGCTACAGCGAGCGCTATGGCTACCTCTTCCGCTGTCTCGGTACTTGTGGTGCGTATCGTTGCGCATGTCGTACAGCGTTTGTTGCTATCGATTACGGCTGCGGTAAACCCCCGTTTGCGCTTGTATCGAGCAGCGTCTACGAAAACTGCGTCCTTGTCATTACCGAACTTTTTTAGATGCGGAAGCATCTTATACTCGCGCCTTGTAGTGCGCCGTCCGTGCCGTCCGCACCGCTTCTCAAACATTCGACAGCTGACGCGCGCGCATGCGCCGTCGCGCCGTCGCCCACCATCTGTGCCGCGCGCGCTTCTCCTTCGAGAACATTCGACAGCTGACAGCGCATGCGCCGTCGCGCCGTCGCCATCTGTGCCGCGCGCGCGCTTCTCCTTCGAGAACATTCGACAGCTGACAGCGCATGCGCCGTCGTGCTGTATATATACTCAAGGTCGGCGCTCGCTCGCTCAGTTGCCGCTCATCCGTTGGTTTGTACGGCGCGTCGACGTCCGAAGTCGCCGTGAAATGAATGCCAACGAATCCACAAACACAATGATCGACGTCCCTTCGACCAGCACCGCCCTTTCGCATACGTGTGTACGTGTTCACTCATTTAACACCCCCTTCTACAACCACGTTAACCAATTTAGCCATCGACCCAAGTAAGTCGCAATTCAACACCCCATTTCACGACCACGTTAACCAATTTAGCCATCGACCCAAGTAAGTCGTACTTTAACACCCCGTTAACCAATTATATGCTCCGCATCCTCCTCAGTGTTCCCCCGAGGGAAGCTGCGGGCAATTTTTTTGTATTTGTTTTGCTCTTGTCTCTCGTCTAGCTTTATTGTGTTCGGGGTGCATGTTTTTTGGCAAGAGTGGTATCATCATTGTTTCCCTGGTCTCTATTGGGATATCCACCTTAACACCTCCTTCGGTGCTTACGATCTGGGCTTCAGCCACGAGAACGTTTTCTACGCAGTTTGCAAGTACCTGAATGAAAGTAAAAGAATTAAGCTTTTAATTGCGTGATTATTAATCATACAAAAAATAATTCCAACGAACACAAGAGCATTGTTTAATCATGCTGATTCTTATTCAAGGTAATGAATAATTGTCTTATCTGCACGAGTGACAAGCAACTATTGCACTCCTTTCGTTCTGACTAGGGTGTCTTTTCTTTTTTCTTTCTTTTTTCTGGTGGGTGGTTTCGATATTAAAAAAAACTTACTTAATTATGTCATCGATTCTTGGCCGATCCCCCTGAGTGGGTACGAGCCATGTCTGTGGATTCATCGTCATCATCATCACCTTAACGCCGTCTTGCGTGTGATACGTTATGCCTAGTCGCTCTAGAACATGTCTTCCTGCTCGTGTCTTAGAGAGACGTTCATATTGCGCCGTACGCTGCGCCTCAATAAGCTCATCTATTGTATTGTGCAGGCCTAGCTGTAACAGTTTGTCGGTGCTTGTGCTAATCGGTAGCCCTATAGCTAGTTTGAATATTTTTCGAATGAGGCAGTCTAGCTTGATCTTTTCCGCGACTTGCCATTTTAAGTATGGCGCTACGTATACTATTCTGCTTATCACGAATGCCTGTATCAACCTTATCGTGTTATCCTCCCTCATGCATGCACTGTGCTTAGTTGCTATCCTTTTTATGAGTCATTATTTGGGCTACAGTTGCATCCAGTCGCCTGAGGATTTCTCCATTGTTGCCCTTGGCTTCGATGAGCAGACCCAGTACCCTGATCCTGTCGACTATGGGTATGGTTTTTCCATCGGCTGTTCTTAACTGTATTTCTTCTCTATGAGCAAGACCTTGCAGGCAGTTGCCTGGTTTGCGACCTCTACGAGTAGGTCTGTACAGCAACAGCTCTGTTTTTTCCGCAGAGCAGGCTAGCCCAGTACCTTCCAGATACCGCTCGACCGTTTCGACTGCTGTTTGAAGCGTTTCCTCTATTTCGCCATCACTACCACTTCTCACCCATAGGGTGATGTCGTCTGCATATATAGTATGATTCAGTCCTTCGATTGCTTGGAGTTTGGTTGGCAGTCCAATTAGAGCCAGATTGAATAACATAGGTGATAATACCGAGCCTTGCGGCGTACCTGCACTGCCCATCTCAATTTCCTCTGAAACTAGGTCCCCTATCATGATCTTTGCCTTCCTTCCCGCCAGGAAATTACGCACGTAATTGTACGTCCGTTGTCCCAGATCTAGATCGTTTACCCTTTTTAGCACCGTTGCATGGGTTACATTATCAAAGGCCTTCTTGAGGTCTAACCCTAGAATGGCCTTTGTCGCTGTTCCCGGATTATCTATAATCTGATGTTTTAACTGTAGCATTGCGTCTTGCGTTGAAAGGTTCCTCCTGAACCCTATCATTGTGGGTGGAAGCGCATCCCGGTCCTCGAGATAAGTAGTTATTCTCTCCAGAATCACGTGCTCCATGAGTTTCTCCACGCAAGATGTGAGAGATATGGGTCTCAAGTCCGCAATCTGCACTCGCTTGCCTGGTTTGGGTATTAACACGATTTTTGCCGTCTTCCATTGTTGCGGAGTCTGTCCTGCCTTCCATGATTTGTTAATGAATTCAGTTAACTTAGTTATGGACTCGTCATCCAAATTGCGTAGCGTTTTGTTAGTTATGCCATCTGGTCCAGGTGCTGATCTAGTATTGAGTTTTTGCAAGATGGCCCTTACTTCTGCCTCCCCGATCTCGTTGTCTAAATCGTCATTTGCTAGCCCTGTGTAATCAGGGTGTGTAACGGGAAGCGCTTGAGAGATGTATGTTTTCTTGATTTCATTCAGGAAATCCTGCTCTGTACCTTGATATGAAAAAAAAATTGAGGAGGTAGACGTTGTGCTTTCCCTTCGCTCCAATGCGCTGCCGCTCGCTTACATGCTCGTGCAGAGAGCGCGCGCTGCGTTTGAATCCCCTCACAATGTACCGCCTGCAGTGCGGTTTCACAAAGATCTCTGAGCTAGACAAGTACTTCCGAGAAGCGAATCGACCCAAAGGAGTAAAGCTCGTTAGTCAAGTTTATGTTCTGGAGCAGACGACGGAAGACGAGGACGCCTGAGTCAGTGCGAAATGCATTTCTCGGGTCCTCCGTGATGATACCGTGTACGACGTATGCCTCGAGGTAAGTCTCATTCTGTGGACATGAAGGCGCGTACTCAGTCGACGTTTATGGAAGCCATATAATTGGTGTTTTGATGTGGTATCTAGCAGTAGCAACCGTGTACTGTCATTTGCATTTTGCGTGCTGCAAAAATAAATAAAAACTAAGGTATAGGGTCATGGCAATAAAATGTCCGAGATGTTTCAGAGTCATGTCCTCCGTGCCGACCATGACCCGCTGACGTCGCCGCGAAGCAGCAAACTAAGTTTAACCACAGCGAATGAAGTTGAAGTGCTCGCCTTTTTTTCCAGCTCTCGTGTCATGCTTGCTCTATCATTCGCGAACGCGGCTGTGTTCACCGGCTGTGACTAGATAGGAAACTGGTGCAGCTTTACACGTGGACAGCGTCCAGTGGTGTTTTCTGCATTGTTGTGGCAGCCCACAACGCAATACTTCGGGCCTCGGCGACGCTTCCGTGGGCCACTTCTTCCATTGCGGAAAGGCAACTTTGCACAGCGAGCGTCTTGTTGCGCGCGTGTCGCACGCGTTCCTGTTTCGGCGAAGCACACTCACTCGCCTGCGACCTCTCCAGCGTCTCTCCTCAAATGTTCCAGAGCTCGCCGCCAGGGCCAGGCGCGGCGTTGTCATCGCTCCGCAAACTTGAGCTTCGGTTCTCTATGGCCGCTACAGAGAACATAGTGATTATGATGATCTTCCTGGGGCAGAGTTTTTCCTCTCACAGGTAACCCGATCGTTAGTTTCTCTGACATGAGTCAAAACGCAGTTCTAATCAATCAATTTCTTATGTTTCTGTTATTGTGGTAGATGAGTCAGTGTTGGTGACACTTAATCGTATTGACATTGCTCAAGGGCCTAGTTCAGTTTGGAGACCACTGCGCAAAGCTACTTTCACTGCCGAGTAGATGAACACATATGACTTAATGATCCGCCATCCACGAAGTCCTTGCAATATGTGACGTTGTAAGTACCTGTGGCGCACAAGCACACACACACAAAAAAACGAAGACAGTCGGACATGCCACAAGCTGAACTATATCAGATGCAAGCGTACAGCATGTTGTTATGCGGCAGTAAAACATCCGCATCGTAGAACTCCCGATAAATATTTTTATTTAATTAGCATGTCTTACTTATACGACGTTTAGAAGAAGCTAATCTTTTAATAAACGGCTGTCTCAGTGTTCTTACAGCTGTATTATCACTTTTTAGAAAAAAATTGAGCTCTGCTGTGGAGCGCAAGATGCTGCAAATAAACCGCCTCCACTGAATTCTGCAGCGTGACCGCGGGAGTTTTGGCGAAAAATGGCGCCGTGCGCCACGCGTATGGTAAGCGGGTGAGGGGAATTGAGGAGAAAACGTGCCCGTGAAGGAGAGTGTCGTTACTTTCCCAAGATTAAGGGTTTTTAGTTCATTCTAGAATTACTGTATACGCATATACAGTATCTCTAATTCATTCCACTTCCCTCTTCTAGTACACGGTAGCATGGATGTTTAGTCACTAGTTGATGATGATGGTAATTTGCTGCAGTTTCCCGTTGAACGGGTGGATGTATTTATAATTTTAATGCCACCGTAGCACACATATATGAAATAAAAAAAGAAGAAAAAGACTGGAAGAAGAGAGAAAAAAAACGTTCTAAGAGACGTACTTAGTTTTTAAGTATGTAGCGCCATCTGTTTCATTTGTTATTCCTGTGAGCTAACAGCCACTATAACAAAGCTATATAAGCGGTTGGGCCGTTTTGTTGCGATGTGTCTGATCAAGTGATCAACCTAACTTTTAACAAAAAACTTTGTTTATCATAACTTTCAGTGGCTCAAACAATAGATCAATGCCACATTACCATCATGCGACAAATTCAAGCAGTCCCTTGAAGCAAACACTTAAATATCTTTAAATCGTCATCTGAAGCCTAACTTTTTCACAGACATGGCAGCAAGGTGCGTGCTGCGCTTTTAGTAAAGTTCAGACGATGCTTAAGTGTCACATATTTGGATTTCACTTGCAATTGATTACATTCAAGAGTTAAGGTGACCTCTAATTCTGTTGGTATAAGTGGCTGCGTATCTGCCTAAAGAAACTTGTAAGCTGCTTGACGGGCTAATGGAGTACCCGAGGGCAAGCTTTTCTTTATTCCCCTGATTGCGTTACATGAGCTCTATCTAAACAACGTTTAATTTCCGCTGATGTGTTGTGTGGTGTGCGATCAACGTAGCGCCGCCCCCTCCTCTCACGTCGTACTTTTGATAGCTGGTAATATGTGTTCTTGCAGAATTGCCGAAGAGGACATTCTGGACGACGACATTCAGGGAAAGGTGAGGATCGTATCGCTTCTCAGCAGCGTTCACAACTTCGCGTTTCAATCTACAGTGATTGAGTTTTTGCACGGTGTGTCGAGTTTGCGAACCACCTGTAGCGTCACCCGAGCCACAAGCGCGTGACGGTGAAAGCTGCTTGCGGTGTCTCTCGGCCTCGTGCAAAACCGGGAGATGCGGGTTACTTCTCAAGTCTCGCATTTGCTGTAGGTGCATACCCGACGAGCACGGGAAATGAAATTGCAATCTTTTCTACCTTCGTGTAGTCGTAACTCGGCTGCCTTCTCGCGTCGGCATCACCTTGCGTTATTTAGCAACCATTGTGTTCTGTTTCTTACCGAACTGTAGACGTTGGGCATCCCATCGAATTTAGCGTCGAAGGTAGCGCCGTTTGCCAATTTGATGGCGTGAATTCATTAGGTAAGCTGCAAGCTCATAACAAGCACTTGGTATTTCGAGCCACTGGCAGGCTTACCTTATTACATAGTGCCTCGTGTAGATTACCAGTCCTGCTTCTACTTTATTGAGACATGAAGCTTGCTTTTTAGAATGTTTTGCTTAGAGTTCAGCAGTGCACCATTGCAGCTTTGTTGTGCTCATGTGGAGATCTCATTTTTCAGGATGACTACGAGCTTGACCTTGCTGACGAAGATGCATTACTTGATTTGGACGAGGATGAAACGCACACGTCTGGCAATTCGCGTAAGTAGAACTTGTGCATCTCAGCAAGCGTAGCACAACAAACACAAGAAGAAAAGACACGCAAACAGGACGGGGCTTGCATGAAGTTTTGAAGTGCAAGGTGGACGTGGTGTATGATTCATAAAGGGCCCCTAAACATCCTCTGATAAGTTTTTAACATTTCAAGTAAATGTGTGCATCGATTCCAGACTGCTAACATTTCAACAATGCCAAACATGGCAGCACTATAAGTCGCAGGTGTGCCACTGATTCCAATAACAAATACCTTCTGCTGCTTCCCATGCTTTTTGCTAATCCTTAACTATTAGCGTGATGTCGGCATTGCCATCAAGTCACGTCTGCTTTGCACATTTGCATGCTTGCCTGTGAGGAGCCTATTTACTAAGCTAACTGAAGGAAAAAGCAAAGCTAGCATGGCCCACTTTTGGATCATCACGCTTGTGCAACAATGGCATCATTTAAAAAAATTCTTTCAGAGAATATGATTGTTCAGTGTAGGCTTGTGTACATTTGCAGCACAAAAACTGAATTTCCACCTCAGGGTACTCTAGGGACCTTTTAACACAAGAATATGAAAGGCAGAGTAGATGTAGTGTGAGATTCTTAATCAGATAAAGCTGCTCCTTAAGTGTAGGCTGGTTTAAAACACTGCATCTACTTCAGCTTGTGCTCTTGCTGTGAACTGCACGTCTTGTGTTGATAAGTGCATCGGCCTACTCACCCAAATGTTGCTAAAATGTGCCTTATGAACTGCTGGAATTTGTAGGTGATCAAACAGCAGAAAACGTGGCCAACATAGAGTATGTGGATGAGGAAGGCAACCCCGTGGCAGTTCATGATGGTGACAGGCTTGAAATAGTAGATGAATACAGCTACAGTGAACAAAGGTGAGTGTTTTAACATTTGTTGTATACCTAAAGAGTGTCATACCTAATTGTGGATTTCTAGACAGTTTTTTGGTGGCTTATAGAGCTTCTGGTAAGTAGCTGCAAGGCCATAGGCCTATTGAGTAGGCCGTTTCTCATTGAGATTTGTTGGACGTTGACAAGACATTCATGCTCATACATATCTTCATAGTTTTATTATCACTATCATTTGCCACTCATTCTCACTGTACACATTTTATGTCACTCTCCTTATTTTAATGCTTATGTCTTTAATGCACCTTTAGTGTGCTGAATCTAAAAGCCAATGCACAGCCATGTACCATAATCATTGTTCACAGCTTTTGTCTCTTAACAGGTGCTCATGGTCACTCAGACGACCCTTGTGCTATGAAACATCATATATTATAACCATTGGAGCTTCGTAACTAACTTACCACATCCTGCAACCCTCTTTACAGCGAAAGCTGTTATGAGTTCACAACGAAGGGCATTTTTGGCACCGTAGTTGTCCACTGCCACTGGTGTCTGTTACCACTATCATGTGAAATAAGAAAAATGTCCAAGATACTCATATGTTTTGTCTGGTGATGATCCACTTTTGTGTGATAATTGTGGTGAACCTCTCATCCTGCTTCATATCTTAATATAATAAAAGAAACTTGATGCTATTAAAGGAAAACACTGTGTTAGCCTACCGACAGCAAATACCTCTGCATTCACATATGCTTATATGTAGATAATAGCATTTTAAATACAAACTGTTGAAGTTTATAAAAGATGTAAATAGTTTTCACATCATCTTCAGGCAATGTGCTGCAGCCGACCTCTGAGAAGAGGTATCTGCATTAACACGTTCACTGCGGCAAGCTTTCTTGAGACCTCGATTTTTTGTGCGGAGTGACCCACCGGTGTGCCACTCGGCATATCTTCCAGGTGCGCCATGAACCACCGGCGGGTCATGGCATCTGACACCAGAAAAAATTTCTTGTGGTTATTCATAACCTCTGGTAACAAGAATCGTACCTCTGCGTTCATGTTACATGAAGTTATCGCATTAACAAGCAAATGCATGGTCGTAGCATCGCGGCCGCATCGAAGGAGCACAGCCATGACCCAATGGTAAACCACGCCGCAGTGAACGTGCTAAAGAAAGCACCTGCGTCATGGTCCTTGGAAGCGAGGGTTATTGATGATGCATTCGTGCTAATGCCTTCCCTCCATACTTTAATATTTCCACCACTTCTCACTGATCCTAACTGCACGTATTTCACGTCACACTCATGATTTTAATACTTATATGTCACCTTTAGCATGAGGAATCGTGCACCTCTATACAGCCACTTAGCGTAACTATTCTGAACACACGTTATGCTCTAGCACTTTTTGACCATCAAATGGTCCTTGTGCCCATAAACATTGGGCAGTTAAATTTTTTTATAAGCGATTTGTTTTGGACAGTTATTCTTGTCTTTTATATGAGATGTCTCTTATAAGCTGAATACCTTGTATTCAGTTTGTTATAAACCCGTATCTTGCTACAGGCACACTGGTGCCTCTTATACCCATTTGTATTTTATATCAGTGTCTCTTATGAAGGGGTTCGACTGTATATCATCACAAGGCTTGGTAATACTCAGTAGTTACAGAATATGTTGGCAGTTTGCCCACAGTAAAATCTCGTTGATTCGAACTCAGTTCAAACTTGGTTTCTTCGAACTTACAGTTAATTTGAACTAACACCCTGGTCCCGGCAGAGCCCTGTGCATTTCTATTGGGAAAATTTCTGATAATTCCGAACGTGTTTCTGATAATTCCGAACGTGTTCCGAACAACGGTTAATATAGCTGGCAGCACCTGTTTTTCGTTGCTCCTCACAGATGTCGGCTTTTGGTGATCACAATGTATTGCAAAACTAAACCAAACCAAATTCAGAGATGCAAAACAACGAAACTGAAATTCAAACTCTGTGCTAGCTCTCCTGGGCTTGCTGCAAATGATGCTCATGAAGTCGTGGCCAAATAGATGCGAATGCATATTAATGATTGCTTTTAATTTTTATTGTGCTAACTCTGTCATGGAAATAAATATGTTTTGGAGCATAAACAGCGTCATATACTCTAACATTAAGGCTGACTGCTTACATGAATGTGCACGGGTGCTTATTTCTGGCGTGCCACTGACTGGTCGAATAATTCTGTTCAATGTTGGAGCTACACAAGCCAAATTTACGAAATCACCTGCCATAAACTTGTAGTAGGGCCTAGTAATTCGTAGGCTTGTGCGAATAGTGAATTTTAGGTTGGAAGCGAATAGTGATTTTGGTCGAATGATTTAAAATAGAATTCAAATAGAATGTATGATGTATAAAGAAAAATGGGCATATTTATCATGATCTAACTAACTTGCACAATATTTTTTTTTTAAACAAGGCCTCTATGCAAGAGCTTTTTTATTTTTTTCCATTCAAAGGAAATTGAAACAACTTTGAGAAGTAGCAGGATTTGACTTTCATTAGGATGCAATGATAACCTGTAAAATATGTAACTTAATTCATTACAGCTAGTTTGTATAAGCTGGCAAAACAAACTTTTAAGCTTGAAGAATGATTAATACATTGGAGGATATGTTCATTTAAAGGTACCCTGCAACAGTTTTTCAAGAAATGGATTCACTAAAGAAGCTTATTGCCTTAGAATTAACTGCCGCAAAAATTTTTAGAATCTGTCCAGTATAAGCGGAGTCTCAAAGATTTGTCCCACGCTGCAATTGCGTTCTCTCTTTTTATCACAACGAAAGCGCTTGAAGCAAAGCCGTGAGAGATGGCATAGGGAAAGAAAATATGTCACATGGTGTCATGACCTTGAGCACTCTTTCTTTGAATATGCGGCTTTTCAGTGCGATTGCGCATGTACACATTAACATATTGTGGCCACCTGCAGCGGCCCCAGTAACGAGCGAGTGCCCCTTGCTCAAATCAGCCAATGGCGGGTGCAATGGTTGCGACGAGCGATTTTTGACATTGTGGCATCATTTGCCGAGAAAAGAGAGCAATTTTTTAAATCTGACTTTAAAAATTTATTGTGTATTACAGGTCTCGTGCTGTGTTATAATGTTTAACTCGCTTGTTCTCGGTAGCCTCAACTATCGATCGGCAGCGTTTGTGGACCATGCTCAAATTGAAGTGAGGCTCCCGGCAAAGCAAATTTTTCCTGGATAGGTGCTTTTACGGCTTAGCACCGCTATACTGCAGTGAAACCACTTTTACAGGCAGTTACATGTGGTGTATACATCTATTCGTTCATGTCGAATACTTCGAAATATTGGAATGGATTGAAAAAAATTGGCCCCGTATCTGCATGTTAATCTGCAAATGTCGTCAAAAGACGATAGTCTTGCGTGAAGAGAGAGCGAACAAAACATTTATTTCATGTTCAGTGTCAGAAAATTGGTGAATGGTACTCTGGAGGCGCTGTGTTACAGTGCCTTGAGCATGCAGCGGAGGCGAACGAGCGCATCAAGTCACGTCACACGTGAGACATGAGTGCTATCTGACAGTTTTCTTGGAAAACGAAGCGCGTGGCTCTGAGACGGACGTGGTGCCCATCTCAGAGCCACGCGCAGGTGATAAGGTGTAGAACGCAAGGCGACGGGTAGGTGCCACCACCGTGTCGTCTTAGCAAAGCCTTGGAAACTCTCGCCTTTTCATGCAAGCGTTGCATGGTCAGCGCAGCGTGATAAAGGCTACGGTCCTTAGAATTACTTATGTATATGCCTTTTATAGTAAAAGACGCACATACAAAATATATACCTGTTGTTATGGTGCCTCAGTTATGCGCAATAATTGCTTTTTAATTTACAATCACACAAGTATGAACGCTGAATCTTGAGCAACATTGGTGGGCGCTGCGGATGGTGTTGGCCGTTTTGGGTATTGCCTGGTGCCAAGTACCCCCGTACCGTTGAGGGTGGACAAACAGACAAATGGACAGACACATACAGACCAAAATTTTTGCGTCGAAGGTTCCCAAGAAAGACTAGTGTCTTTAAAAACTTTTAGTCCTGCAGGACGTGTTTAGCGCGTAGCGGGCGTCTCCCACAAGGGACCGACAGAGAGTACCTGGCAGCCGCTTCGTGCGCCTGCTGGACGGCCCATTGCTGGTCAGCGAGAAGTGAGCTCCTGAGGGACCTGAGGGATCGAATCAAATTCGAATACTCTACTATTCGTTTGAATATTCGAAGCATAAAACTATTCGCACAGGCCTAGTAGTTCATGATAAAGGGTCTAGAAGGGGCTTCTTTTGGGTCTACTCGCTCAGTGTGGCACGAAGTATGATTATTCTCGCGTTCTCCTGCCAATTCAAACTACTCTTTATTCGAACAATTTTACAGCCACCTTTAGATTCAAATTAACGAGCTTTTACTGCACCTTGTGAGCATTTGCTATGGTAGCGATTATTTATGTACTGTTTAAGTTTTCTTACTCTACTATGGCACATCTTTATTCACGGAGGAGTTCTGTGCTGCTGTTGGAGGAGTGTTTTTATAGCGATCCTTCCTTTCTTCATCAGGACGAATGATGATGGAGATGTGCTGGACGTTGGTATAGACCCAGAATTAGATTCTCTGATGCAAGACAGTGAAGATCTCGAGGTAACTCCTTTATTTACTTCTAAAGAGAAACACTTATTTAGTGGGAATAAATGAAGTATTTGTCAGAAACTTCATTTCCAATGATTTATTGTTATGAGGTTGATTGTACACTGTCTGTTTCTTTGCGATGAAGCGTGAAGAAACAAACAATAGGGATGAGGTCAAACTGAAAGCAGGCATGCTTGTTCACATTGTCTCGTTCCTTGCACTTCACCCTTAAAGGAGCACTGACATCAAATTTCAAGATTGAAATGTGCCCATCATTCGATCGCTTAGTATGCATAGGTTTTCTTGGCCAAATTTGAATGGCATACGTCGCGTGGAAGTTATTTTAATTTGATGTCAAACAGCGTAGAAAAGCTAAGGAGAAAAAAACGGGGAAAAGACTGCCCTGCGACACCGACACTAGTGCTACGTGTTTGATGTGATACATTCCACAAATACCATGCTGAGTTACAATATGCTAGTAACAATAATGTCGACGATCTGAGTGTGTTTGAAGCCCACTCCCGGCCATGCCCTCACTAATGGCTCTCCTTACTGTGTTGAAGCGTGCGTGCGACTCATCGTGTTGCATCGACTAATTTGACATGTACTCCACAGCGTGAGTACGATCATTCAGAATGACAACACGTACCAGAATGTCGGGGAACCGCTGCGCATTGAGAACCTGCACGTCGAGGCACAGAAAAAGTGGAAATTGCGTGGCATTTCATGCCTTTTCAAGCCACGAACCTCAACGCAGCCAGTGGGCCGACTTCGTATGCGCCGATGGATAGAGTGAGTGGACGCTTAAGAAGAACAGCCACAATTGCTCGCTTTACTTTGCACCGAGCTGCTACAGGGTAAATTCTGTGTTGGTGAACGAACTGGGTTTCACTGGCAGTACGAGGCTTCTTCTCTAGGCCAGGACTAAAGGGAGAGGAGAAGAATGAGTTGGCGCTACTTAACCTAGCCGGCGGAAAACGCATGGAGGGGCTTTAGTCTACAACATCAGAGACACAGCTCGACTGACTGCACGTGCGCTCCTAGCAGACGAAATGTCAGTGTGGTTGACGTCACCATTTTTTTGTGAAAGCAGCATCAGCTGTGCAGTGGCCTCCACGTGGCTGACAGCCCTACAATTTGGCGGGCTTTCGATCCATTTTGAACCATGTTCGATAGCGGATATAATAATCAATATTACAGATATTCGTCACTCAGATGCGTTTTAGGTCGCGAATCGCTACTATGGGGTCGATAGCTACTCGTTGGTGCAAAAATCTTGACATGAGAAAATTTGATGTCAGTGCTCCTTTAAGCATCATAGAGTAGTACCAACCAGCCCTAATTGCCATCCTTCCATATATAACTCACCCTGCTCATGGGCATCTTTGTTGGCTTCTTTGGCTTTTACAAAGGGGACACTGAAACTTGCATTTATTGTGATCAAAGAAAGGGAATTTAATGTTTCTCTCTAGTGAAGCTTGCAATTCCAAATAACATTTTTGGCTCAACAGCTAGGCAATCTCAATTTATGTTGCCGTGTTTGTCCCTTCCCATCACTTTGTTGTCTTTAGTGCTATTTCGATCAAGTTTCACATTTGTCATAACGGAGCCATTAAAAGCATTGCAACTCTTTATGGCCCCTGAGCTAATTGTCTGCTGTATTCGTATGGCTGTGTCTAACGAAGAAACCCATCATGAAAATTTTCCTTCATACACAGCGAGGGCCTTGCCCCAGCTTACTTAATGCCTTAGGTTATCATGTGAAAGTTTATTGGTCAGTCGCCACCTTACTGGAATATGTGATGTCTTCTGGTGAAATTGAGTGCTTCACATTTGGCACCTTGACTACGAGTGGTGCTGGCTAACACTGCCCAGGATTAAACATTCAAAAATACCTAACAAAGTGGATGGGAAAGTGTCTTCCATTGTTGCTCAATTGGTACAGTGTCGAATGTGTAATTTGAAGGGGGGGGGGGTTCAATTCCACAGGCAGAAAGGGTAATTTTTTGTCCTCATTGATTTAATTGTCATCAACTTAGATTCAACTTAGTCATCAACATTGATTCAACTTAGTCATCATTACTACACTACAGTTGAAAATTAATGGCCCCTACGCTTTTTCTGGCCTGATTGTCCGATTCATTTTGCCGTTTTGAACAACAATTACAGAGTTTGTCTAGCCTGCAGCCTCGGTCCCATCGACTTCGTCTGCCAAACCGGCCTCAGAAGACAGCCCAGAATGCAGTGCCACCACCCGCTGAGAAAACAGAGGAGCCTGTGCCGCTCGCCCCTGAACCACCCTGTTCTCCAAGTTTGTCTCGCGCCGAGTCCATGGAGAGGGAGTCTGCAAGACCTCCTGAAGACGAAGAAGAGGAGGAGGAGGGAGGAGGACGGAGAGGCCGCTTCCAGACTGAAAGGCGCGTGGGCACTGTGATTGCCACAGTGTCATCGAAACGACGACAGGCCATACCCGATTCTCTAGGTAAGCACTACTGTTCCTTGTGTTGCTTCATTATTTGGCCCAGTGTCTTAGCATTTGACAATGGACACCTCTTGCAGTGTCTCACTTACTTCTTCGAAGCATTTCATATCATTGGTCAGCAAGTGGCTGCACACTGTGTGGTCTTGAAATGGAGAGAGCCATGCTCTTGGAGGGAACGGACACAGCAGACGCGGTCGGAACAAACCAAGCCAAATGATACATTTATTTAACTACTTTTAGAGCGACGATATCGTCAGCCCAATTATTATAACATCAATAGTGATCCACACGCTAAGCAATCTTACACAATATTACACAACTCTCAACAACATGACAAGCAAAGCGGTGTCGCTAACGCCTGACTCGCCGCAAGGGGCCCCGGCAGACGGCCCGTGGTGCCGTGCACCGGGCTCCCATTGCGAAAGACAACCGTTCGTGCTGAACGCCACCAGCCCAGAAAACTCGCTCAACTCTCATGCCACTACCAAGGCTTGCCGCCAGGGTTCACCGCCGGCACTACCGATCTAACCATGATGATGATAGTGGTGACCAACGCTCGTGAACACGCACTTACCGCTCAATAGTTGTGACCCCGAAACCCGGCATCTGTGCGAGACACGTGAGCCACGCGGCGCAAACAACTCTGCAGGAGGTGTCGGCAACCCCACAACACAAGGTCACAAGTTTGATTTCTGGCTGCTGTAGCTATGTTTATGGAAGACACAGATTCCTTGCAGTTTCTTGAACTGTTACCCGATTCTTATAGTATGTGCCAACTAGCCCAAGAAGGATAATGAAGAGAAAAGTAATTTTTATTGTAGTAATGAATTACTTTTTCGTAATGCCCAAATCACCATGCTTGCTGTAGGAAGATGTTACGTAAGCGAGAAAACCCACGAAAAGAAAATGCAGTTGGCAATCTTAATTCTCACAGCGGTCGCAGTAACCATAGAGTTTCCTACAATTAACTAGAAGGGATTTTGGCGCTGTGCTCATTCAGCGACAATGGGAATGATGGGTAGTGCACGTATTTGCCTTGCGGGTGGTGAATCGTACTTGTGTCTTCGTTTATTGCTGTCTTTCTGTTTAGTTTCAAAGGAAAGAACGAACCCTTTCAAAGTTTGTGACCCGATATGAAAAGGTAAGCCTAAAAGAATAAGGTGGTGAAGTGCCACCGCTGAACATTTGCTGATTTTTTATTCATGAGAAAACAGTTTTAAGCCACACGAACACACTTGGAGCCAGAGGTACAAAGATTAGACAGATTCGTGTACTACCCATCATTCCCATGCTCGCTGAAGCACCGTGCATTGCAGCTCTTATAGAGACTAGCGCCGGAGGTCCCTCTAGTGTATATTCAGTAAAGTCTGTGGCGGTAACATCAAAGACTTTGTACTATAGTCTTTGTAGTTCCTAATCAACAAATATGAAGTACTTTGTCCTCTGAGGGGGCTACAGACTTAGCATATCAAATTTGAAAAAATTTTCTTGAGGTGGTCAGGCTGAAATTACGCACACAGCCCGAGCTATTCGTCAGCGTCTGCAAAGCTCTCAAAGCTTATCCCGGCTGGAATCAAAACACCAGCAGCGTGCAGATCGTCAAAGGCAACGCCCACGAGTTCGTCGCACACTCTGTCCACTCCAGTCGGCGTCCAGTCTGAAGCGAGCTCGTGTGGCGAAAACAGTTTTGCAGGGTCTGTTGTATAACCGCTTTCCACGAATCTGCAAGCATGGTGACGGCAAACCATAGGTAAACAGTGCAGCGTTTC
This sequence comes from Rhipicephalus annulatus, assembly GCA_013436015.1. Lineage (NCBI taxonomy): Eukaryota > Metazoa > Arthropoda > Arachnida > Ixodida > Ixodidae > Rhipicephalus > Rhipicephalus annulatus. The sequence goes on along the minus strand of WOVY01009477.1, from coordinate 170,403 downwards.
CCACTGTCGGAGCACAGGCTGCAGAGCACCATGCGGCTCTAACATGGCTGTGGCCGTAGGCTTGACTAAGCTACGACTAGCAGTGAATTGGTGTGCGCTGGTTTGCGGCATTTGCGATTTCGAGGGTATGGTAGCCGCGGCGAGGTGAGTTCGAGGGTACGAAAACAACCAAAATGGCGGTGTTGATAGCGATTTTGAGTCTGCGGTCAGCGGTAAAATGTCCTGAATATCGGACTTTTTAATATATAATAATAATAATAATGTTTTTCATTGATAGTTTGACCTAAGACAGCTGCAGGTATTAGCTGCTCTCCGAAAGAGGCAGCTTGACAAAGGCCCACAGCCACCCTTTAGCACGACAGCAGTGGCAAACAGTCAGCAATGTGAACTCAACAACAACAACAAATAAGGAAATGAATAAATAAAAACAAATAAAAATATAAAAATCAACTCCGAATTCTAAAAATATAAATAGCAACCATGATATTGCAGCAACTGCAAAGAAATCTTAAAAACTAAACGTGTATATCGGCGCAATTGAGTCTGTGTACAGTGTAAGAAATCTATGCCAGCTTTCATGTATTAGGGGCGAAGCTCCTTAAGGCGTGGGCTGTGCGTCCCCTGTATGTAGCCACCTTTTGTTTAGTTTCTTCAGTGTTCACTAGATGGCGGTACTTGTAGCTGATGACGAAAAGATGCAAGATGTTATAAACTAGACGGCGGTACTTGTAGTTGATTATGAAAGATGCGAGATGTTATGAAATAGGAATGATGTCACATATGGCGCGTATCATTGGTGAAGGCAATCGTTGGATTTACCGTATTTACTCGATTCTACCCCGCCCTCGATTGTAACGCGCACCTGGTTTCAACGACGAAAAAAAACAAAAAAAACATGGATCGCAATGCGCACCTGTTTTTCTCTTTAGCCCTCACGATCACACCACTCGGGAAAACGACTCCTTTCGGGAACGTCTTCCGTTTAAATATGAGGTACGGGGGAAGCTTGTGCCTATGTAACATGCAAAGGAGCATTGCCGTTACTCTAGTTTTACTGTGGCCCGATGTCAGCACGCGAACGTGCTTTGCCCCCTTTTTCTCAACGGTTGTGGTGACAGGCATGTCGAAGTAAAGAGGAGTCTGATCGGCATTCCCGATTTGCCCAGGCAGGTAGCCGTTGTGCTGCAAGTTTAGGACGAACCTCTAAAAACTGTGAAGCTTTTCTTTGTACTCCTCCGGCAACTTTTGGCATATGCCCGTTTGCCTTCGGAGGGAAAAGCCTTTCCTCTTCATAAAGGTAGTTAGCCATCACCTGCTGGCTTTGAACTGTCTCCGCGTTAGACCTTTTTCTAAGGCTAATTGCATAGCCCGCACTTGGAGCAGTTCTGTCGTCATGGGCCGCTGTGCCGCTCACTGCTCAATCACATACTCGCCGAGCAGCTCTTCAATTTGCGGAAACCAACCCTGCTGTGGTCCACTGAAGCCTTTGCGTGAATGTTTGCTGTCGAGAATCTTCTGCTTTTGTTTCCGCCAGTCCCGCACGCACGTTTCGGGAACTCTGAACGACCACGATGCGGCCCGATTTCCGTCCGTTAGGGCACACGCGATGGCTTTTCTTTTAAAAGCGGCATGGTGGTGCACTCATCGAGTTTTTAAAGTCGGCCATTCCATGCCGTTGATGCTAATGCACTACAAGATGACGAACTCCTCAGCACACGTACGAAGTGCCGCTCATGGGAAACTCGTAGGCTGAAATGGCTGACGCGCAATGCCGACGCACTTAGGGGGCGGCCATTTTGAAAATGCCGATGGCAATAGAATGACCGTATTCATTTTTTTTTTTGTACTCGATTCTAATGCGCATGCGATTTATGAACTCGCTTAACCGGAAAAAAGGTGCGCGTTAGATTCGAGTAATTACGGTAGTGTGGCGATGTACGCTAGGGGGAGTGTTGTAATAAAATCTAGTGGGCAAAGTGTGTGGAGAATTCGTGGTTTACCAGGTTTACCTCCGGAGCTTCGCCCACTCATCGTTATTCACTTCGTGGATATGGCGACACTTTTTTATTGAGTAACGTAGGAACTATGCAGGATAATTTATCTGTGGAGTAGTTTCTTCTTGAAGTTTTTATTTTCCGTGTTTCTTTATTTCGTTATTATTATTATCATTATTATTATTATTATTATTATTATTATCATTATCATTATTATTATTTTATGACTTTGTGGGAAACCTGATGGTGCCACAGACGAGTTCGGGAAGTCAGCCATGTCCGGAATTTCGGTTGTCTGAGAAATCGGACGTCACCTGTAAAACATTTCAAAATTCTTGATGTCACCTTCAGGCACTATAGCAGGAAAACTAAAAATGAAGTTTTGTCGTTAGTTCTCTTTTCTGTGATGTGCCTATGATGGTGAAATTAACGACAGTGAAATTTTCAGGCTATAATTTGTCACTGTGAACGGATTTATTGTTTCACTTTAGTGTCCTTCTAACACCTTATTGTTCTTCTGCTCTCTTCAGATGCAGTTATCAGTCAGGAGGATGCAGCCAAGATTGATGCTTACCTTAGCCGTGATGAAAGACGGCCTCCCAACCGCCGCGGACGGGGTCGTGGTGGCAACTTTAGAGGCCAGAATAACAAGGTGAGGCAAATCATAGTTGCAGTGATAGCATGAAAAAAAAAAACAACAACAGTACTTTTAATAATGATTTCTTGAGAATTCACTGTATAGAAGATACACCTAAATGAACTTAATTCAAAACACACAAAAAGGACAGGCAGTTTCAATATTGTAAAATACAGAATTGTAGTAATTGGCTCCTTTGAGGTCCTTTTGAACGAGTGGCCTTCTTTATTTAAAAAAAATGTTGCATTAAAAGTTCACAAGTTGCTTTGCATTGAAGTGTGCTCTGTCATGTATCAATCACAAAGCAAAAGCGATCCCTGTGTTACCTTGTTGTGTGATAGTCTCAAATAGCTTGTGCACGCTTTCATACACAGTAGGCTATAGCACATGGTGGCTCAGATACTTATTGTTATGCAGTAAACCCAATCTTTAGCATATCGATGCATTTTTTCACAGCCTGAAAATGATTCAACGATGTCTAAAAAACGCGTTGGCACCACCAGAAACCGCCGCTGTTCAGCAAGCATGGGCGCCGCCATTGCTCGATAGCGATGGCAATGAGACTGCTCTGCTTTTAGTTTTCCACTGGCTTGCTTTTGAGCCGCAGACGACCCGAAGCTGAAGCTCAGTCGCTCAGTTCATGGTTTCCTTCTCGCAGCTGCTTGGTGCAACCGCGGCACGATTCCTTTTTCGATTCCGATATTTATGTTTGCGATTGGCCAGTGTGGTAACTAATCAGAGCGACTGTTCGTCCACATTATCAACAAAATCAGCTAGCCACGAGTGATGGATGATTAGAATGGCATGGAATAATGCAAAGGTCGCCGCTCTACGTTACCCTGCCTCCATCTTGGCGTTGTCAGATACTTTTCACAATGGACAGCTGCTGGTGTTAATGTGTTAATGCAACTGTTTGGTTCGTTCACGAAAGCAGTTTTAGACGTTGTTTCAGCGTGCTTTTCACCATGGCCTCACTATGCATGGTTGAGAATCACATCATGATGCTGCTGGGAAAAAATAGGAAGCTGCGGGCAGATCAGCTATATTTTGTTCGGTTTCACTACAACAAAATTTTTACTTCAACGAAATTTTTTCCGCGCCCCGTCAGTTTCTTTGTAGGAGGGTTCGACTGTATGTCGTCTTAAGGGGGGACGCGGGTCTTAGAATGGTGAAAAATGGCCAAAAAGTCGATTTTGAGAAAATTCGATATTTGAAATTTTTAGACCTATAAGCTCGTGTCCTCAAATTGTGAATGCTGAATTCGATCAGTCAATGGATTAAAATCGATTATCAAGTCGCCACGAGAGCCGCAAAACAACCCACGGCAGGTCAAATTCGTTCTAACTTCCCGCGCGCGCCGCCGGCGAGGCAGTCGGCCGATCGCCGCTATCTTGGGTTTGTTTGGAAGCTGATTCCTTTGTGCGCATTTTGCCACCCTTCTAAATGGCGTCGCTTAGACAGAACGGCTGCCCTCGCCCCTTTTCTGGAGCCCCCTTCTGGGCCGCTGATTGGCCGGAGCGCGTGTGCACCAGGCAAGCCCCCTGTTCCTCGCTTCCCATTGGCTGATGCGACCAAAGTTGCCTGCGCTTTTTTTGTATATTGTTCGTCGGCCGCCGCTTCCCGTTCGCGCACGTTGTTCGTCTGCTTCCCGCACGTGCCTGCTTGTGCTACGCGACTGACTTTCCCTCTTTTGCCGGCATGATTGGAGACATCGTCTAAAGAAGAAGACAAGCCAAGCGTTGTGGGAATTGAGGCTGGCCCGCTGCCTTTGCGCAGGCTTTGCCGCCTTTTTTGCTATTCTCATGTCCCGACATGTCTGCCCTCCTTTGCTGTCAGCCGCGCTGGGAAGGGCGGAGTGACGTTTAACTCCCTCACCCGGTAGCGGATGTTGACTGTGGCGCCGCGCGCGGGGACCCCCCGAGAGGTTTTTCGCGCGCTGCGTCGGGAGCGGCGAGTACAGTCCGGGACTTCAAACGGTGAGCCACGCATTCTTTTCCGTCCGTCGAGTCCCGTTGCTCGGGGCTCGTCGGACTTCGCTGACGGCGCCTCGCGCCCGATGCGAACGCTCATCTTTTGTTGCCCCGCTGCGTACTCACGGCCGAAGGGCAGTACGGCGTCCTAGTGCGTGGCCTAGCTACGCCGACCCGTCTCCCTTCGAAGCCAACGCGAGCGCCTTTGCCCTCGCTCGAGCAACCGGGCCCCTTTGTCCCGGTGTCTCCGTGGATTACCTTTACCGCGGAGACGTGCTCGTGGCACCCTGTGTAGTACTTTGTGCCCGTGGCGTGGATAAGCCTACTTGCTTTCCCGCCGCGCCTTTTTGCAACGGGCTGTACTGCGTTTGGTGTTGCCACAATAAAGTGTTGCGACTTGAGCAGTATCGTGTTTCCCGCCACGGCGACGGTTAACGCGTGCCCTGCGGCTCGCTAAGACCGGACCCACGCTGGTGGCCGTACTCCTTCGGGATACGTGTACACCACACTGGCGCCCAACGCGGTATCAAAAGCTCTAGCTTTTGACTGCTCTTAGCGAGTCAGTTCGCCTGCGCGATTCGGGCTCGTCGCAACATGGCTGCTTCGCGGGACTTTTGTCCGCTGTCCCTTTTAGCGGATGCCGCGTTGCAAACGGAGGCCATTGCCTCTGTTGACGGGAACCCTTCTGCACCCGTCCGTGTCGGCACCCCCTATTGCGGTGGCGACACGAGGCGCCTAGCCGCTCCCTTTGGAGATGGCGCGTCGCTTCGGAATGGGCCTCTTGCCCTACCCGAACGTTACGCACAAGCGCCTCCGACGCCCGTGAGTGTCGGGACCCCCTATTGCGGTGACGACACGAGGCGCCTAGCCGCTCCCTTTGGAGATGGCGCGTCGCTTCGGAATGGGCCTCTTGCCCTACCCGAACGTTATGTCTGCTTCGTGGCATGCCGCGTTGCACAAAGAGGCCACCGCCTCTGTCGACGGGCGCCCTTCGGCGCTCGCCCGTGTCGTCACCCCCTTTTTGTGGTGAATACACTCCTACGTGGTAGCTGACGCGCTATCTCGTGCCCCCTGTTGTCTGTCGAGAACCTGGATTTCGGTGCGACGGCCGCTCGCGGTGCCTTAGCACATGCAAGCGTCGGGGGCGAAACAGCGGCGGAAAGAGGGAGTCCCCATGAGGACGACCTTAGCTGCTATCCAGGTAAGCGGCGCACTGCGTAGCGGTTGAGCGGGGGAACTTTCCGAAGGCCACCGTGCCGAGAGCGAACCCGCGACGCCGTGCACGCGGCGGTTGCTGCGGTCCTGAGTGGGCGCGATACCAGACTCCCCCATTTTGGGAGAATGGGAATCGCTTTCAGCAGCGGAGAGCTACTGAAGGCTCAGCAAAGTGATCCGTTTCGAGTCTCGGAGGGACGGAGCGCCGTATACGCTGCTTGCTTTGCGGCGGGCGCCGTTAAACCGTCTTGAGAGGCGCGCCGTTACGCTGCTTGTTCTGCGGCGGGCGCGATTAGGGGGCTGATACAGCGTGTGTCGCTGAGTCCCCGGCGGATTCATTTTTGCTGGACCATGACGGGCTCCTGCTGAACTATATAGCCACTGACGACGAGTCCAGCGACCCGTTTAAGGTGGTTATGCCCAAAAGTCTGAGAGCCGCACTGTTGCGATCCTCTCACGACGAATCCATGGCCGGTCACCTGAGTGGCTCGAAAGTTTTGCAAACTGAGCAATGTTGTGACCTGGCCCGGCACGAAGCGTGGCTTTTATCGCTATTCCGTGCCTGCCACGTCTGACAAACGGTTGAGCCAAGGGTTGGAAAGCCGCCCGGTCTTATAAACCGATTGTCAGTGAGCGTCCGTGGCGCGTACTAGCTGAAAGATCCCCTTTGGGAAAACTCAGCCGTGCCCACATCGCAGACCTGAAGCCCTTTGTCACGGTCTGACGAGCTCGCGCCAGTGCCCTGCGGCACTTCGCGCCAGCAACGGGGCACACCCGGAGCGGCGGACCGCATTCGGACCCCGCGCCGGTATAATCTGAGGAAGCGGTCACCTTTGTGATTTCGCGCCGGACGGCGGACTTCTCCGCAACCGAAGGCCCTCAGTTTACTGTCTAGCCTCAGTATAGGTTAGCTTCTTTACGGCCTTTTTCTCGTAAAGAAGTTGACCCCGCCCTGTCTGCTGCCAGTGTTTCTTTTTTAAGTGTTCGTGTGTATTTTATGTTTCTTTTGTCTAATATTAAGTGTTATTTGGGGTTAATGTTTTTTTTTGCCAGATGCTGAGTGTCCTTTTGCTCTGTTTTTACTTTTTTTCCCGTGTTCATTTCGTCTACCGCGAAGGGAGCTGTGTGTGACCTTGAGTGTCGGTGCTTGCCGGGGGAGAGAGACGAAGGACGCTTTGCGCCTACGCTCGCGCAGCCGTCTGCGGTGTGTGTGCGTGCGTGTGTAAGTGCGTGACGCTTCAGTGCGAGCCCGCGAAGTGTGCGTCATGGCTTCCCCCCATCGACGCGGACGCTGGAGGTGCTGGGGGGGCATTGACCCACTGATGTCAGACCATCTGGCTGTGCTCTGCTCTCGGCTGTCGCCGAAGAAGCCCTGCTGCCTTTTCCCACCATGGCTCCTGCGCGAGGCCAGCTGAAAGCAGCTATATGCTGCCGGCTAACGCCAGGGCGCCTCGCAGCCAATTTTGGTTCGGCCCCCTGACCACCGGAGAGGCCCGGCTTCCCGCAACGTCCAGCTCCCTCATCGAGCCAGAAATGCGGGGCCTCCGAACAACCGAAGCGGCTTTCGTCGGACTCGCGGCTTATCAAGAGCAGCAACAAGCCATCAGTGAGCCACCTCCCGTACCTCTGACCTCGCACTCGGGCATCGCACCCAGCGGACACTGTCACGCCCTTCCGCCCCTCCGCGCAGTGGACGCTATCCCCCTTCAGCACCACGAACACTAGTGCCACGTTTCTGTGCTCCCTTCCGCAGTTATTTGTATAGTGTCATGTGTTTATTTTGTTAGTTATGTTTTGTTTCTCCTTTGTAATCATTTTTTTAGCAGCAGTAGCAGGGCTGGACTGAGGTTAGCCTGTCGCTCATAGCAGTGTCATTTTAACTGCATGGGTGACATCCGGCTGCCTTTTGCAGACCGGTAAAGGGCAAATTTAGGAGAGGGGGATGTGGGAATTGAGGCTGGCCCGCTGCCTTTGCGCGGGCTTTGCCGCCTTTTTTGCTATTCTCATGTCCCGACATGTCTGCCCTCCTTTGCTGTCAGCCGCGCTGGGAAGGGCGGAGTGACGTTTAACTCCCTCACCCGGTAGCGGATGTTGACTGTGGCGCCGCGCGCGGGGACCCCCCGAGAGGTTTTTCGCGCGCTGCGTCGGGAGCGGCGAGTACAGTCCGGGACTTCAAACGGTGAGCCACGCATTCTTTTCCGTCCGTCGAGTCCCGTTGCTCGGGGCTCGTCGGACTTCGCTGACGGCGCCTCGCGCCCGATGCGAACGCTCATCTTTTGTTGCCCCGCTGCGTACTCACGGCCGAAGGGCAGTACGGCGTCCTAGTGCGTGGCCTAGCTACGCCGACCCGTCTCCCTTCGAAGCCAACGCGAGCGCCTTTGCCCTCGCTCGAGCAACCGGGCCCCTTTGTCCCGGTGTCTCCGTGGATTACCTTTACCGCGGAGACGTGCTCGTGGCACCCTGTGTAGTACTTTGTGCCCGTGGCGTGGATAAGCCTACTTGCTTTCCCGCCGCGCCTTTTTGCAACGGGCTGTACTGCGTTTGGTGTTGCCACAATAAAGTGTTGCGACTTGAGCAGTATCGTGTTTCCCGCCACGGCGACGGTTAACGCGTGCCCTGCGGCTCGCTAAGACCGGACCCACGCTGGTGGCCGTACTCCTTCGGGATACGTGTACACCACACATACGTGTACACCACAGCGTACGGCAAGAAATGGAGGCGCCACTATAACGCCTGTCAGAAGAAAGCAGCCGATTTCGCCCGATGCCGCCAAAGCAGCGCATTCCGACGACGGCGCACAGCCGCGGCCGCTTGTGTCCGAAACGGTGCACTCTCCTGTGCCTTGCAGCAGCACCTCATCGGATTGTGTCGTCGTCGGATCGTCATCTTGCACTTCCAACAGCATCCTAGACCGCATTGACACGGGGTTTTATTCGGCGGACGAGTTTGCTGAGTGCGCGAGAAATGCAGCGGGCTTGAAGGCATCACTCGCATCGCAGTGCGCGACAGAACGTAAGTTCGAGTTACTAGATATTGATCTGGAGGATGGTGGCAAAGAAAACGGGACAGAATTTGTTATTGTTGATCTGGCGGCGATACGCTCGTTACTGGGACTTGTCGCGTGCCCAGATTGCGGTGAAAGGAGCGTCACTATTTCAAAGGCCAAGAAAGAGTACGGGCTGTGTTGGAAGCTCATAGTCACGTGCGGCAGTTGTGACTTTTGCGAAGAGCGTTTTTCGTCCCCACGTATAGCCGAGGAGACTGACGCCAAAATAAGGCCGTTTGAAGTTCATATGCGTGCCATGGCTCTGTTGGACTTCTTCGCCGGGATGAATATTTCGCAACGAGGGCTTCACCACAAGAGTTACCAAAGCCACATGAATATAATGAAAGAAGCCTGCTGTGCGACTGCTGCCGAATGCGAAGCGGCAAGCGTTGCTCACGTCAAGGAGCTCTATGCGGAGTTCGGCAACGGACCGGAAACGTTAACGTCATTTATGACGGCGCCTGGCTTACGCGTGGACATAGCTCGCATATATGTGTTGGCTGCATTGTTGAGATGTATAGTGGCCTTGTGATAGACCATATCATGCTATCGAGCTTTTGCCTGGCTTGCACCACAGGACCCAAGGAAGGAGAAGCAGGACATTCTGCCTGGCTCATTCAGCATGCCCCTCTGTGCCAGAAGAATGTTGATTGTAATGCTGGCCAGATGGAAGTGGAGGCAGCACTACGCTTGTTTGAGCGGTCACTTGAAGAGCACAAGCTTCGTTATACGACAATGCTGTCGGACGGCGACAGCAGGACATTACATGCACTCACAGAAAAAGAGGTGTACGGCTTCATAAAGGTGGCCAAAAAGGACTGCATAAGTCATGTACACAAGCGTATGTCATGTCACGGCATAAGTCATGTACACAAGCGTAAGTCATGTACACAAGCGTTTCTCTACCCTTGTAGAGAAAAAAAAGCTCAAGGTGGCTCACTTGGTGGAAAGGGCAGACTTACGCAACAAAAGATAAAGAAGATCACCTCATACTATGGCTACACATTGAGAAGCCACAGGAACGATGTTCCAGGTATGCAGAAGGCTGTTCTAGCAACTTTGAACCACATGTCTTCATTTGACGAGGCACCAAAGCATGACCTTTGCCCTAAAGGCCCTGAATCCTTGTGCAAATTTCAGAGAGCTCTTGCGAAAAATTAGAAGCTGTTACCACATAAGGACAGCCTGTCTGATTTCGTAACTGAGGCATTAGAGCCTGTGTTTAGGCGGCTGAGCGACAATGCCCTCTTGGAAAGGTGCGGCGATGGGATCACTCAGAACCCAAGTAAGAGCCTGCACGCTATGATTTGGCAGCAGGCCCCCAAAACTCAGCATGCATCCTTGCGGAGCATTGATAGGGCAGTTGCCGAAGCCATCAGCCGCTTAAACCAAGGCACAACCAAGAGCAACGTGGAAATTGCCGAGAAGCTGGGCTACAGCGCTGGCAATAACTTGGTGCGTCGCAGCCTTGAGAAGGACAAGGGCAGGCTGCAAAAATCGCGAAGAGAGCATCTCAATAGCAGTTCAAGAAAGGAAAGACTTTCAAAGCGTCACAAGCCAGCAGGAGACTCTGCTTACAGCCCTGGTCTTCTGTAAACAGTCATGATGGCAAATAGTGAGAATTTTCGCAAAAATAAATATTTTTGGTTTTAGACCTACACATAGTGTAAATCTATTGTCTATCCAAGGACAACTTTATTACATGATTTTTTTGTGTTCCTTTCACTTGTAAGGCACTGGAACGACCACAAAGTAAAAAAATAATTCTCATGCTGAGTCAATGACTATTTTATAGTTCTAGATCAAGCTGTGAGCAGTATTCTGGGTGAGTACAGTGAAATTTAGCATGGCCATTTATCCTATAATATAGAGCTACAGAATGATGTCATTAATATCGCTGTAGCTTTACTTTAGCAAAAGTTAAAGTTACTAGAAACTTCAAACGCGTTTTTCTCAGTTCGATGTTTTTATATATTGCACTCGGCCTTACAGGGGCTTTTCCTATGTTAAACTTGAGTGAATGCGACAAAGTTGGTATCATTTAATTCGTCTTGACATAATCTAGGGGGTGATGCTATTTCTATTTCTCTAGCATCACTTTAAAAATTACAATTGAAGATTTTAGTGAGAAATTTATTCTAATATAGTGACCATAAGTGTTGGTCCGTTTTCTTGCTTATAAAATGCCTTCAAATGAATTGAAATAGCATCACCCACTATAGCAAGTCTCCAACATTGGGATTATGCATTCACTTTTTGGATTTAGCAAGAATAAATTGCCAAGAAGTCTCGTAAGAAGTACGCAATTAATTAAGACTCAGACCTTTGTATTTTCTAAACCACTTGAAATATTAAGAAACAAATTGGAGATTTGAAATCAGCATGAAAAACTAGCTTAGGTAGTGAAGTTTGGTTAAGATTGAGCAAAAAATAAAAAAAGTTATAGAACTCCCGCCGTGTCGACATTTATGTGGCGGCCAATTTTTGCACAGCCACGACATTGATGTCGCGGCCTTGTTCTGTGTTCAACAAAATTCGCTGAAGAAGCCTTGATCCGTATACGTGCTTTAATCTGTTTGATGACTCCTTGATCTGAAGGCTGAATAAGCGGCGTACAGTGTTGAAAAAACTGCACCGCAACATTCATCAGCTTGACGTTGCTGTCCAGGCGATGTGCCGAGAAATCATCCAGCAGCTAGCAAACACTGGTTTTGCTTTTTCATGTCGTTGTTGAGCGTAACGATCCAGTCGGTGAAAATGGCCCTCATCATCCATGAACAACTGTTGGCAACATACTTCACTGGCAGGTTTTTCGTGCCCTTGAAGCACTGCGGTTTGGCATTCTTGCCTATTGGAGAAGGAGCTGTTCGTCAGACCCATCCTTATTTGCACTGAGCAATATGGTGACTCGCTTTTGCTCTGCTTGCCTCCGTGGCACTGTTTGCCTTTGAAGTCAAATGTCTTTGCTAGTAGCATTTCATAGAAGAGCCCTGTCTCGTCCCCATTGTACATGTCGGATGCAGTGTACTTCATGATGATGTGTACGCAATGTATTTCATGACGCGATCCACGATGATGCTTTGTCGCAGTTAGCAGAAGCTGAAGCTCTCTACACAGAACCTTCGTGATGATCTCATGGCGCTCCTTAAATTGGTTGAGCCACCTGGCACTTGCCTTGAAGTTTTCATTGATGCCTGAAATGCAGGCGTAGCTCAGTGTTTTCTGCTGCATTAGGCTACCGCTGATTGGTATCTTTTTAGCCCTTGTTTCGCAAAACCAGGCAAGTTCTTCGGGGGCTGGCTGGGTCGTCCTCTTTGCGTTGGGCAGATGTTCCCGACGCTAGCGCAAAACCGTTAAGATGCTTACTTCGGACTTCAGTATCGCTGACAGCGAGCTCGACGCAATACTGTATTCCTCGCTGATACAATCCTTTTTTTGTCCTGCTACTGCCGCGGCCATTATTTTTTCCTTCTACTGTAGTGAAAGAAACTTCGGGTTGTTATTCTGTGGCACTGCCATAAACTTAAAAAAAAAAAAAGTGCTGCTAGAAGCTAACAAGGTGCTGGACTTGGACTACTGACCTACTGAGCTAACGAGACAAGGCACGAGGTGGGGACTAACCAGGACTAACACTGCTAACGCCACAGAACACAGGGGAGAGGGGGCGACGGATGACAAGCCAGCAGCTAATATTCAACGTTAGGCTCGGCTTCAGCTGGCCAAGCTTGCAGGCTTTCGCGGCATAATTTTGGGCTTCACGGAATGCTGCGGAGCATCATCATCAACCGCAAACGATGGCGTCTCACATGGTGTCACGGTTTTGCTGCACTTGGCAGGTTACATGGACATTGGTCAACTTTGGTGCGTTTACAATTGTTTCAGCTGTCCGATAACCAAGAACATGCTTAATGTATGCTCTGAATGTTGGCCAACTAATAAGAATTTTTTGTTGGGGACTGTGCTATAAAAACGAAATGCAAAGACAGCCTCTGTCGTGTGTACTTCTTTTTTCGTGCTGTCTTTAAGTATAAAAAGGGTTGTCACTTCAATTTACTAGTTAGCGTGGTTCGATTTGTGGCTGGTCGAGTAACTCACTTGGTACACTTGTGACCTAGCTACGACGGCATTATGTGAAGTGACTTCATGAAGACGTCATAGTGACGTAACGAATTTTGGCTACCTGTGCGTTTGATGTGACGATTATTATGTCATCACTCATATTGTCCATGACGCTTCGGAACACCGACGATCAATTTTCGCGTTTGATGAGGCATTTAGGCTTTCACCCTAATAATAGTATATCCGAGTTCAAAATACATCCGTGATCAAGTGTCAGCTTTTTGAAACCATGTGTGGTGCTTTCCTTTGTGTGGGCAGTATTCTGTTGAAACTCATCTTATCCTAAATTTTGCAGAGAGGCGGTGGCGGGCCTTCCCGAGGCGGCTACCGTAGTGCGGCACCGCACATAGACCCTTGGGTAGCACCTCTCTTTCCCATGCACGCTCCAGGCCTTGTGCGATTTGGGACACAGTCTCCACCGCAGCGACCTTTTCTCCCACCAGCCATGGCCAGCACAGAGGGACCACGTGGCAAGATCTTTGTGAACCCCCAGTTTCGCAATGGCGCTTCCGGACTCAGACCTGGTGTCCAAAATGAAGGTACACACGGATGCCCAAATAGTCTGTGACCATGGGTGCTGCCATCCTCGATTTTGGGTGCTAAGCAAATTCGAATATTAAAGTTTAAATGTGAATTGAGTAGAATATTTTTGAATGTTTCTTTTAAATATTTTTCTAAAACCTGGAAGTGAAATGGCACAAGAAAAAAAGATGCAGAGGATTTCTAAGCATACATTTGTGAGATAGCAACATAAAAGCATTTTTTTTGGCTAAATTGGTGAATCCCTGGAGGGATGTTGTCTAGTGGCCTGATATCAAGAGGATGAACTGTATTTATTCGTTTACGTGATTTGGGGCAACCAGTTTTGTGCTGAGGACACTTCAGGGGTGAGAGGAAAAGACACCATTTTCTCTGACTCTCCTCCTTCGACTTTTGTGGAGGCTCATCTCGTAACGCACAACGACGCTTTCCCTTCGAGTTTAGAGTTCCTAATGAACCGCATAGTCATCAATGTATAAAAACATCCGACTTTTCAGATGCTAAAAATCGTCACCTGACTTTTTTTTTTGGAATTTTCTGGTCAGAAAAGACATTAACTAAAAAGGGAAAGTTCGTTTTAAGTTAAGGGACCAAATGGGCTGTGACTCTGGCCACATTACCTACTCGCAGTGCTGTTGCTTGCAAGGACAGCACAGAGCCTTACCTCACTAAGGATTAGGATGTAGATAGCTGGCGGATGTAGCCTTTAGAAATTTGCAGGCGATTGCCCCGCCTGGTTTTCTTGTTGCTAGTTGTATTGTACTGATGTTCTTTCCTTTTTAAGCGCGGGCGTGCTCTTAGAAAGTAGCGTGTAGCACAACGTAACTCTAGCTGGCAGCCTGTGTGCTATTTCGTATGCAGTATTGTACCGGACTTCTATCTCACTGCACCTCCCCACAACATAATTGTCACTCATCACCAGTCACATGCTAGGTCTGTGGCAATCAAAAACTTCAAGAGAAGTTGCAACACCTGCTTTTTGAAAAGCCGGTCAAGGAGCGAAAACTTAGTAATAGTTACACGGTTGCATGGCGAGCCTTAACGTTGTACAGTTAAACCTGGATATAACGAAATTGCTAAATTCCCAGAAAAATTCGTTTTAAAGAGGATTTCGTTATATGCAGATTACACTTAAACTTTCACTAAATGCTGCCTATTGTTTCCTCTGAAGCTTTTTGGTGTGTTGTCGTATTGCTGCATTAAGTCAGTTGAACTGGGTGTTTAGAGCTGGTTTGCCACTTCTTCGCATAAGTTTTTTCTCTTTCACCTCACTGAGGTTCTTCGTAAATTCATTGTGATCATTGGGTGCTATATATCTAAGAACTGTTTACATGAAACCCTGTTTTTTTCTAGCTGATTTTTGGTTACCATGCAATTCAAACTATCAGCATATAACATTCAACATTCACTGTATAACATTCGTAGTGCAAAACTTACAGGCGTTCTCTCTGTGTTTGTCTTGCAGGACCACACTTGGGCATTCAGACCTTTCAAAATGCACGGGGACCGCCACCGTATGGAAACCAACAACCAGAATCTTTCATGCGACCCCCATTTGTGTCACAGGGGGGGCCTCCCCATATGCTCCGCACAGAGCCTTTTGTCTCTGCTGCCTTACTCCATCCACCTCAGCCACTGTCACATCACGTGACTCGGCCAAACCTGCTGCCCCAGCACTTCCCACCTGTGAGTGACATAGCCTCATAGCTTTGCACCACAAATGAAGACTGTCCATTGTCTTGCTGGTTCACTTTGTTGCTCATTCATCTGACTCGATGCCGATATTCGTGTAGTAACCCCACTGTGGTTCAGCTGAAAGAGATACAAAATTGTTGAACACGGGGTGTTGCTGTAGCCAGTGTTCTAGCAAGCAGTCGTATCTTTTCCAAGACTGCAACTGCTTACTTTAGCCCATAAATGTGTATGCTTCGTACCAACTCCTCCAAGCCAAACAGAGAGAGAGTAAGAAAGGGCAAGGGTGATAATGGTGGGGGAGATCGTGGGTGGTGCAGAATTGAGTGAGTCAAAAAGTGAGGAACTAGAAATAGAAAAACATAAACAAATTAAGGCGAGGGTAAGGGGTGAGCAGGTGTGCAACAGCTGCATCAATTGCACCAATTTGATACAATTCCTCATTTTCTCACTGAGCTGTGCCAGAACCATGAAATCTGCCGAAATTGCGCCACGCTGCACCAGAAAGGCTGTGTACTAATTTCAGCGAGAAATGAATGCCATGTTGGCCACCTATAGTTTGTGTCCTCAATCAATCCAGGTATATAGGCGCGCTGACCCTTACCCTAAAGCACGGTGGGACATTTGCGAAATGCGATCGACCAGATAAAGTAACTATGCCGCACGCCTGTCGGTCTGCTGACCGCAGTAGATAAAAAAAGTCACAGCTTTGCGCAAAGGCGAAGCAATGAACGCGATAGCAACAAATTGGAAGGTCACGCACAGAATGGCAAGCAGATGGAAACGTTCCCCGCGTTTCTCACGCACGAATGATGCATGAAATGTACTCACAGGTACAGATGAACGCGAATAAGCGTCTGAGTTGTTACCGTCTAAACCGGACTATAGGTCGAGTGGGAATATAGGCCGACCTCCCCAAGTTCAGGTTACCGAAAAAGAAAAAAAGGAAAACAACCCAAAACTGCCGAACCACATTTATTTGCGAATTGGGTGTACCGCATCCCGATCGTCGGAGCTCCCCTCAACCACCATTGCTACTGCTCCTATTCGTCCGACGAAGCACCACTGTTTTCTGAAGACGAGAGTTTGTCGCTGGCCGCCTTCCACAGTGCGTCCTTTTCAGTGCCATCCAGCGAGTTGCTGATGCAACATTTCTTGAAAGCATTTTCCACCATGGAATTTGGCAAGGAGCGCCAGGCGGAAAGCACCCAGCCACAAACAGTCGCAAGCGGAGGCCTTGGTAGGCGGCCCGTTGGTGTCTTGGGGTTGTCGCCGGACATCCACTCTTGGTATTCCAGCCGCACTCGGTCCTTGAACGACTTGATTAGTACAACGTCGAGCAGCTAGAGGGTGGACGTCATACCACCTGGTATCACGGCGAGGTCCATTTTCTTTTTCCCGTCGCCGAGTGCGCGTTTCACTGTGTCGGTTAAGTGGCCACGAAACAAATCCAACACCAGCATGCTGCGAAGACGCAGCAGTGCACCTGGCCGACGGTTCCACACCACTCGTATCCATTCGAGCATCATGGCCTTGTCCGTGTATCCCTTTTTGTTGTTGTTGACGCGAACGACAACACCGGGCGGGAACACTTCCTTCGGCATTGTCTTGCGTTTGAAAATGACGAAGGGCGGAAGCTTTCTACCATCTGCCGTGTATGCCAGCATAACGGTGAAGCGCGAGTGCTCCATTGGACAACAGCTTCACATCCTTGGCGCCACGCTGCGTGATCGTGGTCGACGAAGGCATGTTAAACCGCACGGGGGTCTCATCGGCGTTGCCAATCTGCCCCATCATGTAGTCGTTCTGCTCCCGAAGCCGGTTCACAAAGCGCTGAAAGTTTATGAGCTTGTCCTCAAACTCCTCCGGCAACTTTTGACAGATAGATGTGCGCCACCGGAGAGAAAATTCCTTGCGTCGCATAAATCGATGCACCCAAGAGTTCGGTGCACGAAACTCTTCTCTCGTGAGCCCAGCTTCCCGAGCGAGTTCCACGGCTTTCTCGCGAATGGTATCCACGGTTACTGGCAGCGAGCGTGCACGAACTTCCTGCACAAAGTCCACTAGCTTATCCTCCAGCTGCAAATGAACGGCACTTTGTCCACGATGTCACGCGCTAACCCTCAATCGCGCACCACACACCGCTACGTCTTGCCACTCTTCCCAACCAGGCCGAACTCTCCCTTCCCCACACACGCAACAACCACCACTCCAGTCCCAATGATGATGATGACGCCGTCATGTAGTGCCCTCTCTCGGCCAAGTCCCGATGATGATGATGACGCCGTCACGTAGTGCCCTCTCTCGGCCACCCTCACAGGTCTCCCCCCTCAAAATGTGAAGCCACCACTACACATCGCCTGCAGCGTCATGGTAGAGTGTCAGCTGATCTGCATGTCTCACACCGTGGCGACGACCCGTTTTGGGGTCCACTAGAACAAAGTCATTCTGTCCCACACGTCTCACTGCCGGAAAGGGACCGGAACGCCGGGGTGCAAGCTTCGAGGAGAAGCACTTGGTGGCATCGCTGAGGGAGTGGCTTTCGAGCAGAACAAGATCACCCTCCTGTATTGTCAGTGGCCGTCTGTGCTGGTCGTAGCGAGTCTTCTGGGCGCGCCATATGTGGTTTTGGTGTGCCCTAGAGAAGTCAAGCACCTCCTGCAGACTCTTGGAGACCTCAGTAGCAAATGCACGGTATGCTGTCGCAGGAGGCTTCGCGTCGTCTTTGGCCTCAGCCTGTGTCCATGGGGTTCTCAGCTCCCGGCCATAACAGAGGAAGGCAGGCGTGTAGCCCGTGACAACGCTTTCAGCCGTGCGCATGGCCAGGGCAATTTCAGGGATGTGCTGGTCCCAGTCTTTGTGGTTGGAACAATAAGCCCTAAGGCACTGCTTGATAATGCCATTGTGGCGCTCCACTATTTGCCCGGCAGGGCGGTACGGAACAGTGTGGCGGTCTTGTATGCCCCAATGCTCAAGGAGGCACTTCCACAACCTGCTTACAAACGGCTTTCCATTATCACTTGAAATGGAGACAGGTGTGCCATGTCTGCAAAAAACCTGGATCATGCAGGCCACCACACTCTTGCTGTTTGCGGCCCGTAATGGGAAAAGTTCAATGAACTTGGTGAACTTGTCAATCACCACGAGAAGGTACTTGTGGCGTCGAGGCGTCATAGGCAAGGGCCCAATTATGTCCACGCTGAGCTGTTCCATGGGGGCAGTGGCCCATTGACTGCTCATCAGCCCTTCTGGCTTCTGCCGGTGGGCTTTGGTGCGCTGACAAACCTGGCAGCATCGCACATACTTGGATATGTCCGAGCGCATACCCAGCCACACGAAGTTCTGAGAAATGCGTTTGAGGGTCTTAAAAAAACCGGAGTGGCCGCTAATCGGGTGGTCATGGGACAGTCGCAGGACCAAGTTGCAGAGATGGTTTGGTAGCCAAGGTACTTTCCTGTTCCCTCGGTGCTGCACAAGCAACCCACTCTCTTCCATCTCGGTCGTCTCTGCCAGGTCTTTGATCAAAGGTTGATCACTGTCAGTGGGCGGAAGCTTCCCTCCCTTCATCACAGTTCGTAGTTTTGACAGTATGGGGTCCTGCTCTTGTTCCTGGGCGAGGAGCCCTGCATCATTCAAGACAGTAGTGTCGTCCGCTTCAGATGCTACAGCAGCTGCCTCCAAGCTGATTTGTGGGCTGGGCTCTGGAACAGCCATAGGGAACAGCGTCTCGTGTAGACTCGGGCTTGGAACTTCCTGGTGCTGAAGGGGAGCTCTGCTCAAGGCGTCGGCTGGCACATTTGCGAGACCCCGCCTGTGCTTGATCCTGCAGTTGAAACCTTGCAGCCGCAAAAGCCAACGCTTTACACGTGGTGAGGCCTGGTCTGTGGTGAACACCCAGGACAGTGAGGAGTGATCACAGTGTATCTCAAACTCGGTGAACTCAAGGTATGGTCGGAACTTGTCCACTGCCCACACCACAGCCAGACACTCCCATTCTTGCACAGTATAGCGCTGCTCTGCCTCAGTGAGGACCCTGCTAATGAAGCTTATTGGACGCAGTTGAGCATCACTCTCGGCCGCCTGCAGAAGCACCGCTGCAATGCCGACTCCACTGGCGTCTGTTTCCACCACGAATGGTCTGTTGAGGTCCGGCAAGTTTACAACAACATCGTCGGCCAGGGACTGCTTAAGTGCTCTAAAGGCTTCCTCTTGCTGCAGCTCTCACCGCCAACGTTGGTTTTTCTTAAGGAGTTCTGTGAGTGGACGTGCAGTGATAGAAAACTGAGGTATGAACCCTCTGTAATAGCCTGCTAGTCCCAGGAAGGCCTGCAGCTGTTTGAGTGTTGTTGGTTGAGGATAGTCCAGCACCGCTCGCACTTTTTCCTTGTCCGGCCTACACTGCCCGGGCGATATTTCATGGCCAAGGAACTTCAGGTATTGACAGCACACGTGCACCTTCTCTGGGTTAATGGTCAGCTGTGCCGAACCTATCCGCTTCAACACCTCCCGAACATGCTCAAGATGATCCTCTAGGGTCTCCGAATACACCAGGACATCATCGAGAAACGCCATGGCAAACTGGTGATTAATTCCCTCCAGTAGTCGGTCCATCAGGGTCTGAAACGTGGCAGGACCTCCGGCAACTCCAAAGGGCATTCTCATGAACTCGAAGGTTCCCCGATGGCAAATGAACGCTGTCTTTGGAATATCCTGCTCTTGAACAGGGATTTGAAAAAAACCCTGTGAAAGATCAAAATTTGAGAACCATCTGGCTCGTCCCAGCTGTGCCAGCAACCAATCGGTCCTCGGCATGGGGTAGACTGGCACCTTAGTGCGTGCATTCAGCTGGCGGTAATCCACGGCCATGCGGTAGCCACCAGACTTCTTCTCAACCAGGACTGGAGCACTGGCATGCTGACTTTGGCTAGGGCGGATGAGGTTCTGTGCCAGCAGGTCTTGAATGCAGTTGTCCATGATGGCCTGCTTCTTGGCATTCACTGGTCGCAGTTTGCATCGAACAGGTGGGTTGTCTCCCGTGTCTATGCGATGCTTTGCCAGGGTTGTGCAGCCCGGAGTTGTGGTGAAGATTTCTCTAAACTCTTCTAAAATGTGTTTCATGCGTGGGTCTAGGTCTGACGAGTGGCCGGGAATGATCACATTGCAGGCTGCAGTAGCCTCCGGCACACTGGCACACACACTGGCATCGCCCTCAGCAAAAATGCAGCGCAGGCTGTCTCCAAAATCATCCACTGCCTCTGGCTGTTCCTTAACGGCCTTGACAAAGGGCACCATTCTTTGTGGTTCTGTGCCGACAGTCCACCCACCAAGTGACACGTGCAGAGAGATGCCACTCACCGTCAGGAAATCCCTACCAAGGACAACGTCACGGCACAGGTCAGGAACGCACAAAAACTGCTGTCTGCGGCAACCGGCAGCCCACTCGATCTGGCACTTCAGAGACATGGTTGACTGCGACCAGCCTGATGCCAAACGCAGCACGCGTACGTCTGCCTTGGGTTTGACTCCAGAAGCTTGGGCCGCCGCCGCGGCGTGCGGTCCGAAGAAGCTTACACTTGAGCCTGTATCTAGCAGGGCCTTGAACGTCGACGACCCGATACGGACGTCCATAAGGGGCTCTTTGCCACCGGCTGTGGTCGCTACTTGGTGCGCACTGCCGTAGGTGCCCGCCGGGGCAGCACCTACCGCCACTGGTTTCCCGGGCACTGTGCTTGCAGGTGACCCGATCGCTGGCACCGGAAGCAAACGGGTGGCCCCATTCGTCGACCCGTGGCACAGTTACGAGATATGTGGCCGAATCCACCACAGCGATGGCACTGTACACGCATTGCTCCACTCGCGGGCTCCTGCCGCGGCATCGGTCCCGGCCCGTAGGTTGAGAACGGAGGCGCTGTGTCGCACAAGTACTGTCGGTCCCGGCAGTACGACGGGTCTAGCGCAGCTGGATGCAGTGGCCAGTGATAAGTCGGCGGTGCCGGTGGGGCAGCAGCAAACGAAGCGAACGACGCCGTCGCCATAGTGTTCGGCTGCTGCAGTGAGCGATGGTCGGGGGCCTGGCTAGGGCGGAACGCCAGATCTCTGGCTACTTGGTTGCTCGGAAGTGGCGGTGGTCTGTACTGGAGGCGATGCCAAGCCCGCTCCATTAGGCCGTCGGCTGCCTTCACCAACTCGGCGAGGTCGTTGTAGGCATGCCCCTCCGCCAAATTTTGCAACTGAGGGTGCATCTGCCTCAGTACGCGCTGCACCTTCTCGGCTTCGGAGACCTCTTCCCCGATGCGGTCGTAAAACGTAGCGATCGCATATATAAACTCTTTCAAATTTTCTTCCGGGTGCTGCGTGCGCTGTTCAAGCTCCGCCATCAGGCGACGCTTTGCGTCAATCGACGAGAACTCGGAGCGGAAGGCGGCGGTGAATTGCTCCCACGAGTCGAACCCGCGCACGAACCGCCACCACAACTTCGCGCCACCCTCGAGGGCAGCCGGTACCACGTGTGTCAGTCGCTTATCGGCGGCGACCCCCGTCACGAGGCAGAAGTTTTCCAATCGTTCAAGAAACTCCTCCGGCGACTGCAAGTCTCTAGCACCGGAGTAGCGGGGGAGGTGCGCAGCGGCAAGCCGAGGCGCAGAGTCGTCGGTGGCCCGAGGGACCGCGCCAGTGTTAGCGATCACAGTCCATGCTCCCACGTGCGGAGCCGTGGGCAGCGGCGTCGCCATCACTCGATCGCGCACGACCGCCGCGATTCGTTCGCGCTCCATGGCGGAGTCGTCGGTGCCCAGCAACAGCTCTTCAACGACACCTTGGAGCCTAGGCATGTCGTCCGCTGCTGTTGTCGGGTCTGAAGCCATCCCGGACGAGCCCCCACTTGTCACGTGCTAACCCTCAATCGCGCACCACACACCGCTACGTCTTGCCACTCTTCCCAACCAGGCCGAACTCTCCCTTCCCCACACACGCAACAACCACCACTCCAGTCCCAATGATGATGATGACGCCGTCACGTAGTGCCCTCTCTCGGCCAAGTCCCGATGATGATGATGACGCCGCGCAACGCCCTCTCTCGGCCGCCCTCACAACGAAACTACATTTTTCGAGCATTGCACATCTGCAGCTTCCCTTTCTGCGCCCTCCAAAAGCGCACGCTTTTTTCCGATACACCAAAGCGGCGCTGAGCAGCCATATTCCCGTTCTCTTCGGCGAACTCAACATCTAGTTTAAACGCAGCTGAGTACTGCCTCCTCGCACCGCTAGACATATTCCGTGAACTAAAAAAAAAGGCCACTAAAAATGCAGCGCAATGTCAAGCGGAGCGAAAACTGAGAACAGATTGGAAGCAAATCACGAACACAAAGAAAACAGACTGCGATTGGATTTAGATGCGAATATGGCCGCGTCCGGCTTCACAAGCACATGCAAGCCACATGTTGCCAGACAGCGTCGCACTTTCGGCTAGACACCGCTATATAAGACGAGGGGTGACTTTAGCTTATATTGAAAATATCTCTACTTATATTCTGGCGTATACGGTACCTCGCTGTGTCTTAAAAGCGCGCCCTTTTCGCAAACGGAGGCTGTGCAACGATTGCAGTGACCTTTGTGCGCTCGGTAACTATAACAGAATCGTTCGGACGAAAACCAAAGGCTAGCCAAGACGTACGATTCTCCCAACTGCAAGATAAGGGTGCGGGATCAAGCGTACACCCCCTTATTCTTACGAGGGCCTAAGTACGCATAAGAGATGAGAGCCGCCGCGCGCTCACTGCGCCGTCTTGCTGATAATGCTGAAAACACGGTAGTTGCCCCCAAGATGCCCGCCAACAGCGGTAAGTGGTAGATATGAATAGTTTGCCGTCTGAACAGTGAACGAAGTACCTCTCGGTGGCTCAGGGGTTAACGCCTCGCATTCACGACGCAAAGGTCCCACGTTCGATTCGGTGCGCCGTCGTTCTTTTTCGGGGATTTTTTCCTTTCTTGAGTTTTCATATATACAGGCACGCATACATATACGGTGCATGACATCGACGTTGACGCCGGTGGCGAAATACAGCCGATGGAGTCCATGTAATTGCTATCACAATAAACTGAAGCTTGAAGTGTATGCCATTTTTATTGCATGCAAATAAACTAGATGGGCTATGAACACCAGCATTTCCGACGACTACATTTAGTTGCCATAGCAACGGCGCATTCAATAGATACGCAATGCTGTCGACAGGCCAATGGGCATGTGCAAGTAATGCTTTATCTAGTCAAACATGCCTCGCAAGCGTGTTTGACTAAATAATCTTTGAAGTTGTGCCCTTAATCTAACTCCACCGTGATAAAGAAGGGGGGGGGGGGCTGTAGTTGTTTGAAAGTTTTTGGCCTTGTTCTAACCCGTGCAGAACACCGCGCCACCTTCGCCGCAGTACACCGATTATCTGCGGAGAAAAAGTGTTTAAGGGGGGATGATGGTTTTAATATAGCACAAAATTGTACAAAATGCTGACTTTCAAAAATTGTAATTTGAGGTATTTATAGTTGAAAGTATCTTTTGGAAAAATTTTATATTATAGCAAAGTACCATTTATTTTTGTTAAAAGTCTAATATATGAAATTACAAATGCTTTTATAACTGGAAACATAATTTTCTTGTCATTGTTATTCTTGTGAAGTGAATCTGCCTTACGGAAGTTTTGAGCAAGTTTCTGTGAAGATATCCAAACAAACTTGGTGCCATTCTTTTTCGCAGCACTTGGCCTTTCTTTTTCTCTTAACCTGGATAGAATTGTAATTATATGATAAATATGAGCTGATTACTGGAGGCTCATTTTTACCTTCCAAGTTTATAAATTATTTCTGATCAAAGAAATGGCCGTTCTGACATCTAGTTTGCTTTAGCCTGTGGGGTGAACCTTTTAGAGGAAACATATAATTTTGAAAACTAACTTTTTTATTGCAAGTTACCATAACGACCCGTAAGGAATTATATAAATATAGTATGGTAATTTGTCATTACCTTTTTCTGAATTTCTATATTTGAAAGCTGTTTGCAGATTTGAAATCTCCATACAATGGTGTGCATGCATGGTAATTTTTATGACAGGAGGATAACAAATAAACTTTTTAGAGACCCTCGTCCCCCCTTAAGGTTTAAAAGGGGCTGTTAGCATTTGTCCCAGGATAGAGCACAGTTTGTTCAATTACTCTTGCAAGTATACGCCGCATAATTGTGATTATTAGTATGATCACTGACAGCTTAAAAAGTTTTTGGCAATTGCTTGGCGCACTGTATAACATTTGTGCAGCCCTAAAAAAATCAAACCTGTGTGCCAGTTTCTTTCTTTTTTCCACCCCTAATGTCGCTTTCTTGGTAGATCCACGTTTGAATCCTCAGAGTCTGTCAAAGGATTTGACCGGCATGGCAAATGGCTAATTATCATTGTTTGCCTAGTGGGGTGGTTCAAGATAGTTTTATTGAAATAGCACTGCTAGTATTCACTCTGCACGATTTAGGCGATGTTGAATCGTTTGTACATATCTTTTTTTCTGAATGTAAGCCTTATTTTTGATACTGCTCCGAATTTGTTTCTTTTGTGATAAAAAAAGATATATAATTTTTTTCTCTATTACCTGCTCCAAATTTGGATTTTAGTGCTCTAAAAGTAACATTTCGCTGCTCCAAAAATTGCTCTAAATTCTATTTCGACTGTTGCACCCCTGGGTGGGGGACTCATTTGTATAGGATAGAAGGGACTTGGAGGTATTGCTGACACCCACATATCCCCCCCCCCCCTTTATTTAACAATATTGTCAAAGAAAAAGAAGAATGAAGTGAGAGGCGTTGTTGGGATATTGGCCTCCTCCCCTTCATTTTCTATGGTGTATGGGTAGACATGGAAAGCAAACATGAAGTTGAAACCATGCTGGGGTGTCCCTGAATTTTGTTCATCTTTTCATTATCACAAGAACATGCTTCAGTTTTAATAGTAAGCCTGCCTACATTTATGTAAATGTAGTACGTCTCCAGGCTTTGTGGAGTTGTGGTGATGGGTGCCAACGGAGTTGCATGATTGCATGCAGGCCTTGGATCACTTCGTCGTAGCTGGACAGTCTGAGGGCTTCGAAGTACCAATGCAAGGTGCAAGGTCGTCTGATTTTAGTGGACCGCAGCCCCCGCTGGGATCTGATACATTTAGGGTATGTGCATGCTTATGGCAGTAACTCTTTCAAGCCAGAAAGGCACTGTGAAAAGTTGATATAAAGATAACGAAGCGAAAAACAGTGCAAAAACACAAGACTTAGGTAAAAGAGACGCACGAAACGCTGACTTACAAACCAACAACTTAACAACAGAGTTGTAAGTCTGCGCTTCGTACATATTTTTCACTGTATTGTGTTTTCGCGCTGTTTTTCGCTTCTTTGATCATGTATCAACCGGCTCAAATAAGCACTTTAGATATACAGACATTTTCCTCTCACATTGGCTGTGAGGCAAATTAACACGCATGGCTTCTCAAAGTGTCTTGTTGCATTTTCTTCCTTGATTTTCATTTTAACATTGAAAGAAAATTGTCATGCTCGTGTTTTGATCTGCTCAATAACCCCTAGTTTTATGTTAACAGCCTTGATTATACAGTCGAACGCCGCTACAACAAAACTGACGAGGTACGAAAAAATTTCCTTGAAGCGAAAATTTCGTTGTAATGAAGTCTAAAGAATATAGCTGATCTGAGCCAGCAAAACATAGGAACGTTCATTCTCAAAATAATAATTATAATAATGGAAAATAAGGAAACTGCTATAAATCTGGATGCAACGTGCTTGGTTTTGCATTTTGGGGCATGAATTGATGAAATTGCTGCTTCTTCCGGTGATCTGGGCGGTCTTTGCGCGATGAGCTTAAGTGGTTGGGTCAACTGCTGATGTGTAAAATGCCCATCCACGGTTTCGAGGAGCCAGTGAGCAATTTCATTCGTTGCTTGCAGCAAAGCACATAGCGGTTTCTTTGCTTTTTTAGGGGCGAAGCTCCTTAGGGCGTGGGCTGTGCGTCCCCTGTATGTAGCCACCTCTAGTTTAGTTCTTGCAGTGTTCATTAGATGGCGGTACCGTCCCCTGTATGTAGCCACCTCTAGTTTAGTTCTTGCAGTGTTCACTAGATGGCGGTACCGTCCCCTGTATGTAGCCATCTCTAGTTTAGTTCTTGCAGTGTTCACTAGATGGCAGTACCGTCTCCTGTATGTAGGCACCTCTCGTTTAGTTCTTGTAGTGTTTACTAGATGGTGGTACTTGTAGCTGATGATGAAAAGATGCAAGATGTTATAAACTAGAAAGCGGTACTTGTAGTTGATGAAAGACGCGAGATCTTATAAAATAGGAATGATGTCACATATGGCGCGTGTCATTGGTTGAAGGCAATCGTTCGATTTAGTGCGGCGACGTACGCTAGGGGGAGCGATGTAATAAAATCGAGTGGGCAAAATGTACAGAGGATTCATGGTTTACCAGGTTTACCTCCGGAGCTTCGCCCACTCATCGTCATTCACTTCGTGGATATGGCGGCACTTTTTGTATCTACTTGGGCATTGTTTTTGTGTGCGAAGTTCGGATTGGTCTTGTACATTGCAGTACTGTGAGTGAATTTAGTCCTAGCCATGGCTCCAAGAATCAAGTTCGATCAGGGTGTGCGTGGCTGCAGCACCCAGTGTTTCAAAGAATGTACATCATTCTTTATTGCTACAGTCAAATCTCGTTATAGCGAACCTCAGGTTAATGATTTTTCAGATTGACTTTTTCGAAAATCTACCTCCAAATTTTCATTGGTTTAATGTAAAAGTATTTCACTACTACGAATTTCAGAACACCGAGTGTGTAAGAATAACGTATCAAATTTTATCGTTTTTATACAGTGAAACCTCGTTAATACGTACCTGCTGGGGACGACGGAGTAACTACACATTAAAAGTACTATGCATTAACCACAAGCTACAAATTTGCATCTTCTGGCGTGCGCTATCACCGCTAACAAAAAAAGAAACTTGATGCCACTGGAATTATTGTCTGAAAAGCCCACCGCAAAGCCATTTCTTTCCTTTAGCTAAAGCACAGAAATGTTTCCGTCTCTCGCACAACCGCCCAATAGCATGCGGTGGCGACACCAATGAGCATTTCGAAACTGCCGCGGGATCCGCGATACGAAGCGTGCTACAGCGACAGAATGGACACAATCGCCCGTCTGTGATACAGCTGATCCGCGGTCTGCTTCTAAGCGAAAACTGATGTCGTTTTCTTTTTTAAAGCGCGGTACAGTCGCAGAGAGCCAAAACATTTACTGCGTGGCTAGTTGCATGCAGCACTTCGCTGACTCAGTGCACACCGTGACTGCCGATTCGCTTGCTGTTGAGTACACCCTCTCCGCTTCGGGTCATGCACAGATTTAGCGACTAGCCTGCTGGGTTAAAGGGACACTAAAGTCAAATAACTATTTACGTCAGAGTAAAAGCTCAATGTATGAAAACATCTAAAACGACAATGTTATCAACAACAGTGCCCTACTTACCGAGAAATTAAGGTAAATCCACAAGAACACAAGCGCCACAGTAGGACATTCTCAAAATGATCCCGATGACATCAGACGAATCGTCTACAAATAATCACTAGTAATCGATCTAGCTGCACTAAATAAAGGACCTTCCATGCATCAAGAGGTGCAATAAAATACTGTTGTTCATTTCTGTTTGATTCATGGAAAAAGAACCGCTGAACGTTACTATGGGGAATGACGCGAGTGGTTCCAAAATTCAATTTTCACGTAGTTACACTCTACATGTGGTGTCATCTAGCAGGGTGCAGTTGAAACAAAAGCGTCGGCAATCTCTAAGCCAATGGCAGGAAATTTATCAATGGCTGTTGTTGCTGCTGTGGCTCCTGCTGCTTTTGGTCTGCTGCTACTAGCTCAGTAAAGCCGGGCAACATTGTGCACGGCAACAGTGACGTGAGCCGGTCCGGTTGGTCCGCTTCTTGAGGCGGGTAATTTGAAGTGCGCTAACCCGATGAGAACCACTAAAACTTGTTACCCCACACCTCCATCAAATATGTTACGAGAAGGGGACCGACCCACAGGAGTAGTCACAGATGTATTTACAGCTGATTAAGCAAGCAGTGCGCGCCACTTAGATTAGCTCGCACCAGTCTATATGCTTTGTCTTCTTAATCTCCATGCACTGGCACGTACAATATTATTTCGAAATAGGCCCTTCCTTGGCATAAAAGTAGCACTACGAGGTTTCTGGAGCGCTATTTCAACAATCAACGTCGACTTAATAGTTGCCTTTAGTGTCCCTTTAACACGGCGACGAAGAGCTTTCCGCAAGCAATGTGCTCTCCACGATATTCTAGCAGTCCTGGCAGCGCACGGAGGCGCATTTGGGCTATCGCTAAATAAAAGCATGCAGCATGGCAACAACAGTGCTACGCTCGCTGTACGGTGCACGTGCTGGCATAACACAGCAAGGTTTTTCAATGCCTGCAATCTGCAACACTAAACTCCGTGACAGCGGGCTGCTTGCGTTTCTGTAAAGCGGTGCGCACTTGAACATGGTCACGCAAAACGAAGCGGCAGCAATCGGTGGCCCAGCGCTTTCAAGTAGTCACCTACTAAAAGCGTGCAGTAAAGTGACGGTACGCCACACGCGTGCCTGAGCAGATTACCGGGGGGGGGTTTACTGTGATAAGGCTTTTCGCTGGAGATAAGTCATACCGGCGCGTTTGTCGGTGGTCGCCACTTTGCCTTCGTTTTTTCCCCGATAGTTACTCGCAATGTCATCGCCGCAATTGTGCGAAAGTCTAAATAACTTATTGGCTGATCTAGGCACTTATCAACATGACGGAAAACCGTTGACGGCACATTGTGGCGTCTGCAAAGTTCAGCGGAGTTGCAAAATTTTGTCACGGAGAATGTTATCGCTGCACGCAGTTAGTATGCACTAACTGGTAGGCATAGGTCGAACTCTACGCCTTAAGCGGTCCGCGAAGGCATTATTTTCTATGAGACTCGGACGGGGATTCGTTGCAACTATGTTTTAACTGTTAGTACGCTTAAAGCGGGTACCTACTAACGAAATTTGACTGTATTTTCACAACACTTCAAAATAATGATCAGCGATTTTGAAAGGTTACTTGCGGCTGTAAAAATAATGCCAAATTTCATAGCGGCCACTATCATCATTATCGAAATGTCCGCGTATTTTTCTATCTGCCCACCCTATTCGAATGTGCGATAGCCCTATCGCCATTATCATTGCCTGGTACTTGTTTTTCGCGTCGGGCTTCACCCTGTTGCTAGCCATCCTACCGTTTCCTTTGTTTTTGTGGGGCAGCTTGATCTGTGAACTTGTTACACGGCTGTTCTGAAACCAGTTAGTTGGTGGTTGTACGTTCAAGATGAGCCCTTGAAGCAGCACGAAAGGAATGTTACGATAGTAAAAAATGCGATGTGAGTGACCGATGGGTGAACTTACTGATGATTACCCATGCATGCTTCACTAACACTTAAAAATTGTGTACATTGTGACGACAAAGCAGACACATGAGCTTAGCTGACGACCGTTAAGATCCATACCCTTTGTCGTGATAAGGAAACGTTGACGGGAGTGAAGACGACATTGAAACAGTGCGTGCGAACTAACGTGAATAATCAGTATTTAATGGTGATGCTTTGCAGTGTGTAGAAAATATGCGCACGCTTGAGTTCGTCTTTCAGCAGTCGAGCTGCCCATATCAAAATAGGTCGCGCTCTTCCTCAAATAAACGTGCTTTGGTTCTCTAATATTTCGTATTTGTTCTTTCGAGTTTATTTGAGCATAACGCGGTCACAAATTATACACAGCACAAGTGGGTAACCCACATGTTTTGTTTGCATTTATGATCTTTGCGCAAACTTTTCCTACATTTACTAGCGACTTTTGAAATTGACGAATGATATTTAGCGGTTCCTTGGGGTTCGTTGTATCAATATTTCACTGTAGTACAAAAAGACATTCTGCAATGGTCTTTGTCTAGAGGTTCAAAGTAGTGATAAGCAGAACCACTTACCACAAGTCGATATGAGCTGTGTGTGTCTGCTAGGTTCGCGACGAGTACGACTTACTATTGTAATCGGAGGATTGAGCTCTGCTTGCTGCTGCCAAACTTAAGCATAATTATTTTCTGAATGATTGTTGTAACAGTGAACACAAAAGGAGTGGGAAGACATCTCCGAGTGGCGTTACTTTCGAATGCTGTGCCCTCGTGATGCGCAAGCAGCAGACGACGCCCTTTTGAGGAATGGGGCAATGTTTAGGCCTGCTGGAGAAACTTTGGGGGCAGAGCCAATAAATCCACTTTTTTTTTTTTCATGATACCCTGGCACATGCGCCCTTGTTGCAGAAAAGTGACAAAACGTCTCTTCATCTCAGATGCATGCGCCACTAGTAGTACCAGCCCCTGCCAAAACAGCAGAGGGCAGCACAGGCAAATGAAAGAGGCATATTGCAAGCCTTGAAACGAACTTCAAACATTTGCTTTTTGTTTGCCTGTTTCTAAGTGGACAATCTATCTGAACAGGAAATTTTCATTTTGAACACGTAGGAATGCCCTTTCCGACGAGCGCAAAATGGCAGTGTCCTTGTTGTGCCATTGCAAAGCAACATCTCTTTTTTTATGCTTTTTTTTACAATTTCGATGATATTTGCCACATTAGCAGGGGCGACAAATTTTCACAGTACCTTTAGGTAGTCTTCAGGGAAATATATTTTGTGGTCGGATTTAAAAAAGGCTGCATAAACTTAAAATGTTTCATCTTTTACGCACTCGTGCCTGTTGGGCAACGGTAAAAGCTATGCGCAAAAAGCAAGTGACCTCTCCCACCGGCACTTCAGGCCAGTTATATCTGTGCGATTTACCTAAACAATGTGTTATGAAAGGTAAGAGGCAAGAAATAAGTGCGAGTGTCATTTAGCAAAGTGACACAACTTTCTTCCTTGTAAAGTACAAAACAGCTGCAGAAGTTCTAAACATATTCTGCCCCGCCGCGGGGGTCTATTGTCTAAAGTACTCGGCTGCTGACTTGCAGGTCGCGGAATCAAATCCCGGTTGCGGCGGCTGCATTTTCGATGAAGGCGAAAATGCTGTTGGCCCGTGTTCTTTGATTTGAGTGCACGTTAAAAAACTCCAGGTGGTCGAAATTTCTGCAGCCCTCCGCTACGGCGTCTCTCATAATCATATGGTGGTTTTGGGACGATAAACCCCTCATATCAATCAACTAATCTCCCGCCGGCATGGAAGCCGGCGCCAACCTGTGAAGTGTTGTCGGCGCCACTCACATTTATACCAGGTCATGTAAGCAAAGGCAATTCTTTATAGCATTTCTGGCGAATAAGACTTAGCAGCACCCCTCCAGTGCTTTTTCAACCTTCCAAAAAAAAACTTTCATGTTTTTACTACATATAATATGCCTAGGGATTCTCTACAACAATTTATTCTGTAATATGGCTTCAAAGTATTCAAAGGGTATTCGAGAAATATCTGAAAATTATTCAATTCGATTCACACTCGGGCTTTATCATTTAAATTTGTTATTCGCACAGCTCTAGTACAAATAGACCACTGTGTGTCTTGGAAGCGAAAACAGGAGTGAGCCACGAGGCAACTGTTTTAATGGTTTTAACATACAATAGACTATTTATAGACTGAACATACTGCAACATACATAACCTTAAAGCTAACACGCCCATCATTTAAAGTGGAGTTTCCTGATCAAGATAACAGAAAGTCACACTCACAAACGCTTATAGCCAGAAGCTAGTTTCCGTGAAAGTCGCGAACAGAGCTAGTGTAATCATCCTAGCTACTTAACGTACCGTTTCGGAGGGAAATCCTTTTAGAATTTTCTAGGTAATCCTCGTGGCTTCGTGTGGACGTGTGTTGGACAAGTTTTCTGTTTAGTGTGAGCCTTAACTTATGTTGCAGTTTTCCGAAAAATTGATTTAACATGTGCATTAACATCTCACATTGCATACCATTGTGCTGTTTTAAGATTAACATGCATTTTTGTGGCATTTGTTTGTCGCGTTCATTTAATTTCCTTGCATACTGTCTTGTTTTTACAATATGTACTACATCTTACTTCCAGCAGCCACAGCTGTTGGAATCCTGGCGGTCCCCTCCAGCAACCAGGCCTCCTCAAAATCCTGTACAACACAGTGGGTATTGCCTATGGCATATATAGGGAAAGCTCCCTTGTTTGTAAAGGCCAGTAAACAACCCCTAGGTCCAAAAAATGTTATGTAAAGAAATGTGCAAACTTTTGCTCTGTCGACATGCTGCTGAAAGCATTTTTCGAATACGTGCTATAATAAAGAAGTTACATGGGATAGAGCATCCGTTTCAGCTGGTTTTAAATTTTCACACGGCCTCGCCACCGTTCTCAGCGTAGTCCGTAGCCGTGACTCCTCCCGTTTCGGCAGCGTGACACAATGTCGGTGATACATCATCGCCGCAGAGCCAACGGCCAGGCAGGGCATCCCCAACATGAGTATGTGTCATAGCTGTGTGAAAAGCAAGAGCAGTTCAAGTAGCACCCTTCTCCTAGCAGAAAAGTAGCGAGATGCCTCTTTATCTCGGAGGTTTTCGTTCTGGCAATACCGCTTCTCCCAGTTGTCTCAGGCTCTACAAAACCGCAGAGGGCAGCACAGGAAAATCAGAATGCAGACTGTGCAGGCAAAACTGTATCAAGGCAAAACCAAAATGCCATTTCATAGGGTAAGTGACGAATAGATGAGATCAGTGGCATGTAAAGTTGCCCATGGGCAAGCTTATCACCGCACATACTAGAGGAATCGGTCAGAAGGAAAGAGTTACGAAAATTGTTTTTTAAAATGGAGGGTCTGTGCTGTGCATGGTGCTATAATATTTGGAAAATGTGATTGTCGAGGTCTGCTGTACAAATGGCTGAGCTTGTTTGAGGGGCGGGGAGGTAAAAAAAAAAGTCGGACCCTTTTTACTGGCTCTTTATAGAATACTGGATATGTATGCGGTATTTTTTTTGTGTGTAATCCGCCTTTGTATATAATTAATGCACCCAATAATGAACTGAGAAAATATAAAGCTTAGAAAAAAAAAAACTCTTCAGGACCTCTCAATAAAGTTTGACTGACTGAAATAAAGTTTGACTGATTGCCGATAAGCCAACTTGTGCACCGAAATTCTCATATAACCCGAACCTGATATTTACTCTGAAAGTTTTGGATATTTTGTGCAGGTTATACTTGACAAAATGCAGTTGCTGTTGTGGTTGCTTCTTTGCCGACAATGAACGTTGCTTCTTTTTTTTTTCAACTGTTTAGTCGGTCAACATTGATATCTGCTTGATGGCAGTACACTATTTCCAACTTACTTATGGAAGTGTGGTTTACTTTGTTTACACATTCTCAAGCAGTTATTCGGTAACCAGTGTGGTTCAACACTTACATACTGTAATACATGGAAACCTCAATATAAAGAACTCTGACATGACGAAGTATTGGTTATAACAAAGTAAATGATGAATTGCCCAGCAAAGGATATAGTGTTATAAATACATCTTTATAACAAGTTTTTGGTTATAACAAACTTATTCTGGTGTAAGATGCAACTATGTTATAATGAGTTTTTAGTTTATTCGATTACATGTTCGAAGTTCTTGGACATTCATGCAGTCCTAATCCAGAGTCATCTGACACAAATGGTCCTTGCACGTCTTCTTTGTACTTTCAGGGTTGCCTATGCGGCAGCAGCAGCAACCGCATCAGCCTCAGCAGCAGCAACAGCATCATCAGCAGCAGCAACAGCAACAACACCTACAAGGCCAATTTGGAAATGCATTTCTTCCTGGGGCCCCTCTGCATCACCAACAACAGCAGCAGCAGCAGCAGCAGCAGCTCCAGCAGCAGCATCAACATCAACAACAGCAGCAGCATCAACACCACCAACAGCAGCACCAGCAACACCACCAACAGCAGCACCAGCAACAGCAGCAGCACCTCCACCAACAGCAGCAACAGCAACTCCATCAACCTCAGCAGCAACAGCCACCTCTGATGAGCAGCGGAGGCCATTTGTTCCCGCCCAGTCCGGCATACCAAGGCGGGCCCTTGCCGAGGGTGGCTGGAGGTCCACCCCATATGGCACACCATCCTCAGGGAGCAAGCATCTTGGTAAGAGCTTTTGTGCGCAAGTAATGGAGACTTTACGGATCATTTTATGTTCACTTCAATTCAGAACCTTCATATAAATGCTGCTTGGGGGAGGTTGTACAATGTACTCAGCTATGTGTACTACAGTAAAATCCCGTTAATTCGAACTTCACTGGACAGGAGAAAATGTCCGAATTAACTGAGGGTACGAATTATCGCGAGTACGAACAAAACACTTGAAAAATGTCTCCTACACCATCAGACTTTCATTTCGTTAAAAAGTCTGTGATCGCGGTTTGCTTCACGGGCGCAATGTGCGAAGTTCCTGCAGGTGGCTTAGTCCGCGCACACTGCCTGAGGAAAGCATGCATATGTCCTCCAAAACGGTTAGCGCATGCACAGCCTCCGTCATAGTATGGCGTGGATGCTCGTCAGCATCACTTACGTCCTCGTCAACCAATTTTCCTTTGCCGTGCAAGACTTCGGCATCGATATCACTATCGGTCACATTGCCGACCATGGCAACATCACTGTCAATTGCGAAGTAATCGCCCAAGGGCACATCAGCTGGCATGATGCTCACATAGCGGCCGTCTTGCTTTTCGCCGGTTTCCTCACCGGCCACCACCCCCGGATCAACAGCGTCGTGCACGAAGCCGCTATGGGTAAAGCAGTTTCCGACTACTGCAGGCGGTGTGTTGTTCCACACTATGTCAGCATGTGGATTGCGCTTAGCAGGCTTACTTCGTACTGCTCGCCTTACTCCATGCAGAGCAACATTCGCTCAAGTACCTGCCGTCGATAGCGCCTTTCACGAACGGTATGATTCCCTGGTGCAGGGAAGCCGTTGTGTTTGGAGGCAGGAATAGCAGTTCAATGTTCTAGAGCCCGGACACCTGCGTGTGTGCACTACAGTTGTCTACCACGAACAACACTTTTCGAGCCTTGGCCGCAAAGGGGCGGTCGAGCTGACGCAGCCAGGCTTGAAAGAGTTTGGCAGTCATCCAAGCCTTTCTGTTGAACCAGTAGTCGACAGGCAGCTGCTTAATATTCTTAAAACATCTTGGCTTCGGAGCCTTCCCGATCACCAGTAGCGGCAGCCGCTCTGTGCCAGTCATGTTAGCAGCCAGAAGAATTGTCACACGCTCTTTACTTCGTTTTTCACCGATGCACGGGTCCTCCTTTAACGCGATTGTCTTGTCAGGCAGAGCCTTGTGTAGCCTTAGCACAAATGCTACATTGATCTGTCTACATGACGAGAGAAGACACCACAGTCAAACCTGTTTATAACAGATTTCGAAGTGATACGATAAGTGGTTTTTATATTAGTAGTTCATTGTACAGTTGAACCCGAATGTAATGGAAATTCCCGGAAAATTTCTTATAAAGAGGATTTCATTATATGCAGGTTCGATATGAGAATTCAAAAAATAAACGCACAAATTAAACAAACGGAGAACCAAAGGCAGAGCTAACCCAAAACACTTACAGTCGACCTCTGATTTTTCGGACGTCCGAAATTCCAGACATGCCTGATTTCCCGAACTCATCTGTGGCATTTTCAAGCTCCCCATAAAGTCAATGTATTAAATACAGTGGACTTTAAAACAAACTCGAAGGGACCGCATCATTTGTTTGTCTTATCAGGAGTTTATCTTATCAGAAGTGCCCCCCCCCCTCCAAACCAAATGCTAACATGCGCCTAAATGCACCTAAATATGTTGCTTGAAAACACTGAATGAAGTGTACTTATAATGGGAAAGAAAGGAACAAGAAAAAGCATTCATTTGACTCAGCCTGAAAACACACACACACACACACACACACACACACACACACACACACACACACACACACACACACACACACACACACACATATATATATATATATATATGCTTTCAAGTAAAGTATTTTCACTAATCTAACGAGTGCTTGATTTCACAAGTTTGTAAAAAATATGCTCATGAATAAATTGCTACCATATTTTAACTATAAAACTGTAGCACAACCCTATTTTGTCGTTTAGAAAAAGATAAAAAGGGAGAGACAAGCACAATTTTCCTTCAAAGAATGGAAAATTTATTCTTCTAGTTCTTCACCTTCTGAGGCTGTTTTACTGGCTTTGCTATCACTTTTGGATACTCCTCCATTGCATACCGCTACCTCAATGAAGCCAATATACAAGTTGCTTATGAAAGTCTGCAAGCTTTTCTGTGAGTTTCGGATATTTTCTTATTTTCAGCTTGCAGTAATTTGTCCCGAGCAACGTGCAACTGAAGATTTTTCTTTGCTATGCTCACAATCACAAGCCTCGGGCACACAAAAAGGACACGACACAGCTATATGTTGTGTGCAAAATGACCTTTCTTTGTCATACACTTTCATAGTGAAAATGGTGCATAACAATTTGCTGCATTTCACTGCGAACAAAATGTCACACATAAGCCCTATGAAAAGCATTGCTAACTGACCACAACACGAGCTCAGGCGTCATTGTGTGACGGCAATGACAATGCATCTGACTCCCCTGATGGCAGTGCTAGTGCTGCATATATGGTTTCCGTTTCATGTGATTATAATGCAGAGACAATCTTTGTTGCCATTTTCACTTTGTTCCCATTCTCAATTTCATTTATCTTTTGTTTCGCCCCCCGTCTCTTGCATTTTCCCCTCTAGCCAAGCTCTTGTGTTCTTTTGTTATACTGTACTCGTGTTGAGGAACTGAAGAATGCGAAAGGATGAACACTTTTTGTTGCTTTCTTTGCTGATTAAGCCAGCCCTTTCTTCACCTCCAGGCTAGGTGTGAGAGAGACACGAGCTTTAAGCTCTGGCCTTTCTTTTTCGCTTATCTTGCCTTCTTCCTCCAGGTCACAATTTGTTTTCGATTTGCTTTGAATCCTTGCGTCAGGAAGGCCTTTTTTTTCCATTTTGCTTACTCTTGTTTGCCTGCATGCCCCATCAAGGCTATAATGTTCGTTGTGCATCAAAAATGGGGATTCATCGTTGTTGGTCCCTCTGGCAGTTAAAGTAAAGAAAATTTTTAATTTTGAAAAGGGATGAGGTAGAAATTGATTGCCACAGGGTAAACGTAAAAAAAAAATAAAGGCACGGCTGGCTGCCGCTTTCTCCGCTGTAAAGTGTTGTCACATGAAAATGGATCATTTGTCCCTTTAAGCTTGACAGCTAGGGGCTCATCATGGTTTTAATCTGTTTCTAAAAACTAAACTCAAGGTTATCGGTATGCTTAGCAGGGATGGCTACATTTGCCAAACATGTGGCTTCAAGAACATGCCACAAAGGAAGTAAAAGCACAGGCCATATAATACAAGCTTGTGTTTTTTCTTGAAATAATAATAGATGGCGTTACAAGTAAAACTATGAGATGAAAAGTTTTCGGCGGAACTAGCTGTCTCATTTTTTGTGCTGCATAATTACTAGCGAGCCATCATGCAAGCTTTTTTTAAAGTTCATCGGCAGTAAGCCAGCGGTAAATGGTGTGTATTATAGCTCCCCTTTAGTGAGTGAGATGGATAGCATGAGTGGTGCGGCCTGGATGGTTAACGCAGTGCGCTGAGGAGCAAGGGGTTGCTGGTTCAAATCCCCAGTAGGGTGC
The DNA here is from genome assembly GCA_013436015.1 of Rhipicephalus annulatus. NCBI lineage: Eukaryota > Metazoa > Arthropoda > Arachnida > Ixodida > Ixodidae > Rhipicephalus > Rhipicephalus annulatus. The sequence goes on along the minus strand of WOVY01009477.1, from coordinate 132,369 downwards.
CTTAGAATTTTCGTGTTCTGATATATATATATATATCTCACATACATGCATACTTATACATATCAGGGACATGACGGCCATGGCGACGTCAAAAACCAGCCGAGAGTGTCCATATAATATAATTGCTATCGCAACAATAATAATAATAATAATAAAGAAAAGGGTCTTATACTAACACTTGTAGGGCTTGAGAGGCCGTAAAGACTTTACAGTTCCCTGCTGTGCCGACAAAGTTCTCTTCACAGTGGTTACATCACATGCAAAACAAAAACTGAAAAAATTTATGCAGTTCCCATGCATTCTTGGTTCTAATCTGCTATCATCTCTTGTCGATATGATCTTGGCTGTCACCTTGCGTATCATCGCCTTACTGAATGCCATAGTCAGCTATTTAATGTGTTGCTCTGCACCCAGTGCAATTGAAGCACCATCGAAACCAATTAGATGTAATATCCAAGAAAGCTTGTTTCAAAGCTGGTTTTGTGGAGCTGAAACTCGGAGGCTGTCTTTCTTGTGCTGTTCTGTGCAAGTGGCATGTCGTAGAAGACTCAACGAGATGGATAATGGTCTTGTGCAGGAGCAGCAACAGCAGCGTCAGTTCCACCAGCCTCCACCACCGCAAAGCTCAGCTGGAGAAAGTCCGTTTCCTCCCATGCAAGGGGGAGGTCCGCCACGCTTTACGGGTCCAGTGTCCACAACCACAAGCTTCGGTGCGCCACCAAGGTTTCAGCAGCCACCACCTCCACCACGCGAACCTTTCGGCAAGAGGCCCAGCCCTGCCTTGCCTGCGACAGCACCACCCAAGACACCACGTCTTGAAGCCCCGCGAATGGTAAGTGTAATATACAGGCAACAAATGCGTCTAGCAGCAAATATGTCCGGCAACAATTGTGGTATCAACTCCCGGTAAGAGAACTGCCAGTGCCAACACAGGCTTCATTAAATACTCATGGAAGCCGTGACAGCAGACTGTTAGCAGTGTGGAACCAGCACCAGAGTGTCTAGTCAAACTTATACGGAAGCGTCGGAACCACTAGTAAATCTCTCTCTTTTTGTGAACCAACCTGTTATTTTTCGAGAATTAACTTGAACTCAAGCTTATTGGAGGATCTGTTGCAAATTGGTTCCACATGTGACTCAAAAAGTCTTGTGGTTGCTTTGCTATTCTCTGATAGAGCTTGTCGAAGTGGAAATGTTGAAAAAATGCTTGAGGGCTCTAATAGTTTTGAAACTTCTTAACTGCTTCCGTCTTACTGGCTAAGCACAAATAACTTGATATAATGGAAATCTTTCTCTTTTTTTTAATTGATGCTTATGTTAGTGATTGTCAATGATGATCATGGTCATAACTTTCAGAAAGTGTACAAGAAAGTTTTCTGGGGAAGAAGATATAGAAACGAATTTTCTGAACAGAACCTGAAGGAACTGGGAAAATAAATTTCAGGCTGTATTATATCTTCATCTAATACTATACTTACTCTAATGTTATACAAATGTTTTTCCCCAAATATTTGCTACCAAAAGCCTGCTTCACATGCAGGCGATCTTGCCCCAAGAGCGCAGCGGCAGCCTTCACACAAGATCAAAACAGTTTTCCAGAGCCTACTAGACGCTGCGACCAACTTCGCCAGAGCCGAAAAAATTCGCTTGCGGCAGAGCGTCCTTTAAACATACAGGAAATTGCATGAATGTCGTTGACTGCCTTGTCGCTGTTAGCTGATGATGTACATGTATGTTTTTGACCCGCAAAAAAGTTAATTATTGCAGGCCCTTGCCATGGTTATGATTGTTTACATAAGAATGAGTTGAAAGGAATTTCTGTATTGCCAGGAGACTTCCCTGTAGCAGAACGAAAAAGGGGCTCTCTGCTGCTCTCATGTGTAATGGCATACTTGGAGTCATGGAGCGCTATCAACATTTGTAATTCTCACATTATGTGCATGGCTGCCACTATCTAATGTTGATGCACTGCATGGTAGTTGGGACTGATGGACATTTTGGTTTGTGCGTGACTGCCTTTGGGGTGATCATGCTACAAATATGGACAATTTAATGGGTTTAAGCCAACCTCTTTTAAGAAGCTTGTTATTCAATATTTTTATGTATGCTGCAGCCTCGGAAGCAAAGCCAGGGTCCACCGGCTCGCACGGTGAACAATGCCAACATCAAGGAAGTGCCAATCTTGGATTACTTGCCGCCGCCCGAGCCTGAAAAGGCAACACTGCCTCCAGCAATTGAAGAGGTAACCTCCCTGACATGATACCAATTTGTTGTGCTGAATACTCTATACCGTGTATACGAAAAGTCTTCGAAGCAGCTATAAGCTTGTTTTGGGCAGTATGTAAGCAATGCTTTGGGGCAGGGTTGCTTAAACCTGTGTGCTCGTGCAAGACCACGTTTTAGGTTTCTTTTCTTTTATCTCTTCTTTTTTTATTTCCAGGACGCAGCCACTCAAGAGCTTCGGCGTAAAATTGAGGAACAGAAGAAGCTGCGAGAACAAGTTATGCGTATCAAGGAAGAGCGTCGAAAACTGGCTGTCATGCAGCGACAGAAAGACTTGCTGGAGCAGAGGCTTCAGGCTACTGCACAACCACCAGGTACAGAAAACGCAAAATGCAAAGTGTGACCTGAAATATCGCGCACGATAAGGAGTGAAACTTCAGGTGTCTATAGAGGCAAAGCATGCGCAAGAGAAACATTCTTTGCTGCACACTTGACGTGCTTGACTTATCAGTTTTTTAAATTATGTCGCATTTCTTTTCTTGCTTGAAATTCTCGCCTACTTACGTTTACCGCACTGTTCTTGAACACTAAGTATTAGAATGCTAAACAGAATGTAAAGCAAGACACTAGGCTTGCACGAATATTCGAATGGTTCGAATATTCGAGCGAAGAGTAGAGTATTCGAATTCGCTTTGATTCGAATTTAGATTATTGAAAAAATTGAAGTGCTCTTAGCAATGAACAAGTACAGTCGAACTCCGCTACAATGAACGCCGCTGCAACAAAAAATTCACGATCCCCAGTCAGCACTCCATAGGAGTCTGCATAAATATTGTCGCCACATTGAACACTTTTTCTTCGATCGTCCCGCTTCAACAAAATTTCACAATGCACTTCCAGGCTCAGATACTTATTGCTATGCAGTAAACCAATCTTTAACATTTCAATGCATTTTCAGAGCCTGAAAATGCATCAACGAAGTCTAAAACACGCATTGGCACCACCTGAAACCGCCGCTGTTCAGCAAGCATGGGCGCTGCCATTGCTCGATAGCGATGGCAATGAAGACTTCCCTGTTTTTGTTTTGCCACTGGCTTGCTTTTGAGTCGCAGACGATCCGAAGCTGAAGCTCAGTTGCTCAGTTCATGGTTTCCTTCTTGCATCTGCTGGTGCAACCGCGGCACAATGCCTTTTTCGATTCCAATGCTTATCATTATGTTCGCGCTGGGCCAGTGTGGTAACTAATCAGAACGGCTGTTCGTCCGCATTATCAACAAAATCAGCTAGCCACGAGTGATGGATGATAAGAACGGCATGGAATAATGCAATAGTCGCCGCTCCACCATACCCTGCCCCCATCTCGGCGTTGTCGGATACTTTTGACGGCGGACAGCTGCTGGTGTTAACGTGTTAATGCCACTGTTTGGTTCGTTCACGAAAGCGGTTTTAGGCGTTGTTTCAGGGTGCTTTTCACTATGGCCTTGCTATGCAAGGGTGAGAATCACGTCATGACGCTGCTGGGAAATAATAGGAAGCAGCGAACATTTTTGAATTTTGAGAATAAACGTTTCTTTGTATTGATAGCTCAGATCAGCTATATATTTTTTATTTTACTACAATGAAATTTTCGCTTCAATGAAATTTTTTCCGCACCCCATCAGTTTCGTTGTAGCGCGTTCAACTGTTAATGTAAATAATTTTGCATGTAAAGGTGGTTTCGCTGCAGTGTAGTCACCGTAAAAGCACCTCTACAGGGTAAGTTTGCCCTGCCAAGAAGCCCCCTTCAATTTGAAAGGTACCTGCTGCAACACATTTTGAGCATGGTCAGAAAATGCTGCCGTTTGGTAGTTGAGGCTACCGAGAAAATGCAAGCCAAATACTGTAGTGCAGCACACTGCCTGGAATAGACAGCAAATTCTCAAAGCCAGCTAAGAATTGCTCTCTTCTCTTGGCAAATGACACCACAAGCTGAAAAATTTCTCGTCACAGCCATTGCATCAGCCATGGGCTGATTTGAGCATGGCGCTCTCAGTCGTTCCTGAAACTGCCACCTTTCCACGCATACGTGGGTATTTGCACTGACAAGCTGCATATTCGAAAGGGAAAAAAAAGAAAAAGTGCTGAAGGTTAGATTTTCCCCTTATCATCCTTCCCTGCTGAGCTTCCTGTGCTTTCGTCGGGACATGAAAAAAGAATGCAATTGCAGCTTGCAACAAATCTTTGCAACTCCGCTTGTACTGAACGGATTCTAAACATGTTTGTGGCAGTGAATTTGTGAGGCAATAAGCTTATTTAGGGAATCCATTCTATGGATTCCCTAAATCCATGGAATGGAAAAAGTGTTGCAGGGCCCCTTTAAATGAACCTATTACCCCCAAATCAATTCCTCATTTTATTTAGCTTGAAAGCTTGTTAAGATGGCTTATATGCTCTTTGTATAATAAAGTTTAGAAGGTTGTGTAATTCACAGGATATCACTCGCATCCTACGGAAAGTCAAATCCTGCTACTTTTGAGTTGTCTGGCTTCCTTTAAATGAAAAAAAAAGCATTTGCATAGAGCCTTTATTTCAATTAAAAATATATTGTGCAGGTTAGTTAGGTCATGATGAATATGCGCATTTTTCTTTATATGTCATATATACTATTCGAATCCGATTCGAAATTATTTAACCAAACTCAATATTCGCTTCGAATTCGCTTTGAACCGAAAATTCACTATTCGCACAAGCCTACAATGCACTTTAGGCTAGTGTGTGTAGCGTAATGAAAATTGTATACCGCAAAGTTGGTTGGTTGCACTTGTCAAGCAGAATACATGATGATAAAGTGTACATACTGAGGGTAATAAAAGGAATGGCAACAGCATAGTGCATTAGTTCTCCCCTTTTTAACCAGAAGGTCGCGGGGTCCAATTCTGGTTGCGGCGGCTGTATTTTAAATGGAAGCAAAATGTTAAGAGGCTTGCGTACTTAAATTTAGGTGCGCTGGAGAAACCCAGGTGGTCAAAATTTCCCGAGCCCTCAACTACAACATCCTTCATAATCTGCATAGTTTGGGAATGTTAAACTCCAGATATTATCGTTACTGTTAGTGTTTCTCTACTGTTAACTTTCATTTTTATTGCACACATACTTTGGTGGGGATAACAGTTATGCTTGGCTTTTACTGACTTAGTGTAGTAATTACCAAGACGCAGCAGAGCTAAAGGAAAGCCTCGCCAATGGAGTGCATAGTCAATCAATGAACTTAATTTAAAAAATTAATTACGCATTTCTCCCATCTCATCGACGCATCCCATCAGGATGGGATGCGAAGCAGCAGCGTTGCGCATGGCCGCGATCGGCGTTTTTGACTCGTGCCTCGTCGGTGCCGTTGGTCTTCTGCTGCCGACGCTTGCGTTTGGCCTCCCTGGCGCGCGCCTCGTCGGTGTTGCAGGTGCGACGGCGCCATTCGCGAACGTGATCGGCTTTGCTAACCCTTGCAACACCCGCAACGGCCAGGTTAGGCCAAATTGTATCAACGCATGTTTTAGCGGGCGAAGGAGCTTCACTTTTTGGCGTCCTCTCCATCGCAGATAAACAAGCAGAAGGAGTGTTCGCTCGATGCGCGCTCGAACTTTCTGAGTGGTGGAATGTAAAGCGAGAAAAAGGTGACACGTGGCGAGCGTGCGGCAGGCGAAGGAGAGAGTGATGTCACCGTGCACTGCAAGGGATAGCGTGACCTACTTGGCACTGCCCCAACATCTGCGGTAAGGGGAGAGTGGTGCGGGGCGTTAGCACGGAGACACGGACGGGCAGCGTTTCACAGGCTAGTCAAAGAGCTGCTTCACATCTAAAATTTATCCTGAGGAGCTGCACCTTTGGGACAGGAAGGGCGGGCCCTTCCACCTAATTGCGGGCCCTCTGGACAGCCCGTACTTGGACCTCCCTCTCTAAGATGGCGTTTGTTGTCCTCCAGCGCATGGCTTTTGAGATTGCGAGCACGTGGCGGGGTTCTCTCTGGCCATCCCAATTGCCGCGCTCCTCAGCAAAACCAAAGAGTACAGCCACACGCACTCGGCTACCGCAAAGGGGCGCGTTTAATGTGGGTTCCTCGAGTGCGCGGGATTTCAGCGTGCACATGATCTTTTTTTTTTTTCGCGTGTGAGCAAAATCACAGATGAATCTTCTGGCTGCACCGAAGACAAGTATTTTTTTCTGTTACTGCTTTATTTTGGTCCCATTGGCAAATAAAAGCATTGCAGCTGCTGTATTTTTCTTATATAGATCATTGCAAAAAAGGTATCATTTCGTCTGTGACAGAGGCATTCTAGCATTCCCCAATACTGGGCTAGTCGGTGGACACTGGGCTAGTTATTGTTGTTGAATCATATTGCCCTCCTATTGTTAGAGATCGTTTCACTATTTTATTGCACACCGATATTTATCAGGTGGTCAACCGAATTCCACTTATGTTCTAGATAATTAAGTGTGCTGATTGTGCCACTTAATAATGTGATAAGTACTTTTGCCACAATGTTGTGAAAGGCTATGATTAGCCGACTTGCATTTACTCCCTACGTCCTTCACAGTGGAAGTGCTTGAGTTATCATAGTCTCCTTTTTTCATCATCTGTATTTGGATTATGATATTGTAGCACAGTGGCAATATCAGTATCGTGTTCATTTACAGTTATCTATACTGCATCCAAATCAAGGGGTCGCACATGCTGTGGAACGGCATCTTTCAGAAAACCAAGTATTTGTTGAGGTAGACTACTGTAAAATAAAAAGGGTTGGGCTGCCATTTTTTTTTTCTCCAGTGCCTCCCCCCCCCCCCCCCCATAGTTTCGAGCACATACGGATCTCTTGCAGAAGCATCGCAATTTCAACTGCTCTAATTTGGGCAGCGCCAATCTACAGCAAAATAAGAACCCCATTTGAAAATAAAACGCCCTAGCGTTCACTTTGCCTCTTGTACACCTTGACCGGACATTTCCAAATGAACACAAAGTTATATAAAAGCGCAAAACCAATTTTTCTCGCGACATAGAAGCTTCGCCAACAGTGCAGCAGCCTTTTCGATCGAAAGAAAGAGCGCCGTGGTGCGGAGAAAAGAGCAGGCCACTTCCACTTCTGGAAACACGCACTCTCTGTGTGATTGGGACGACCGGAGAGAAACACGCCGCACGCTTGCGATCTCGGAGGCCATGTCCAGAGCAGCCTCTGTCCTGACAGGCTCATTGCCAGAACATGTCAAGTAACATGTGCCGTCTCTCGCTGCAGTGAGGGTGTTGCGGCCTAATGCTAGCAATAGATTTAGTGTAAGCTAAAGGCAACTGCTGAGTAACCGTTCACATCATTCTGAGAGTGTTTAATTGGGTCCTTGAGAGCTGAGGGTGAGGGGATGAAGCTTCACTTGGTCAATTAATAATGTTTACAAATTTCAGTAATTTGTTCGTAACTCCTTCCGTCACTCCTCCTTTCTCACTTCCCTTTCCCACCCCCAATGCTATTCCATACTATACCTGACTAGTGGAGCTTGCTGAATTTTCGTGGCATATAGCCGCTTTGCTATGCTAAAAACTCTGAGAAGGAAGGTTGAAGCTCAGCTTTAATAGCTCTGCTGTAGAAGATAGTTGAGTTGTCCTTGCTTGCATCAGGGATTACTGTAGTGTATTTTTATTTGCAGCCAGGTCACAAGCACTTGAAGGACCCCTCGCTAGGCTCCAGAACAAATTTTAGTGAGACGCTGGCAGTTGTTCTATGTTTGAAAAAAGAGCATTATGCCACCAGAATTTTTTATGTCAGTTCAATACGAGCTGAGAAAACCAGTATTTTGAAGCGATGCGAAACAATTATGAGAGGAGGCGAGCTTGAAGCCCTTGCCATGCCTTACGTAGCCTTCGCGAGCCAAATCTCTTTCCTGCCCTCTCCGACATACAGTCACGTGTGCATGACGTCCCCTAGCAAGCCCAACCTCCAAGCACGTCTGCATCAGCGGCGTTGTTTTGTTGACCAGTGTTATTTTGTTGTCCACTGCTGTTTCTACGGTATGGATACCTCGTTGCGTGCTTGTTTGGAAACACTGGCTTAGATAAGGTAGAATAGATGAGCATATTGAGTGCTCAAACGCGCAGGACCATTAGTTTTGTTTGCAGGGCTTGCGTCTGCTTGATGTGCTAACCGCGGAGACACGAGCGCATGCGAAACGCAGGCACACTAGCCCCACACGTTGTTGCAATTCACGGGGAAAAAAATTAAAAATAAGCAGACATTACCTTTTTGTGTCTCGTTATTTATTTCAAGTTTTATTAATTGATTCTAGGAACAAATGACACAAACTACACATGTCATGTGAAATAATTTTGGCCATGTCATGTTCTACTGTTGGTGACGTCAGAGCACAGTCGTCTGCGTAGAAGATAGACGTCACAGCACTACCGTTTACTAGGGCAATTCTTACGTCTGCATCATGCCCTCATTCTCTGGGCACGCGTTCGCGAAAGGAAGGGCAATCAACGTTCATCTTGATGTTTGATCCATTTTCGTGATGCATAGCATTGCAAATTTTGGCTGACATGAGCGTGAACGCCCTATGTACGCATTGGGCTCGTCAGCTCAAAATTGTCAAACCAAGTGAGGGGTCCTTTAAGAAAAAAAGAAATGCTAACATTGGAGCATGTAGATGCTGCACTGTCTGAACTTATTTTATAGTGAATGTGTACTGCTGCATAACAAAAGTGTGCTAGCAGGACTATTTAAAACTTGTTTTGTAGTGACAGATATGGTAGTGCCTGTGAAACAGAGGTTGTTTAGGGCTTCAGAACATTCTTTGCTTAATGCAACTGCAAAAATCGTATCATGACAACTGGTGTCCAAGCTGTGGAGAAATGTTAGCTTTTTGTGGTTGAAGTGTGAAAGTTGTATTTGCTACATTTTGTTGCAGTGGCCAGCACGGCACCCAGTGTTCTGAGCACCCCGGCGGAGAAACCACAGGCTGTAGCCAGTACAAGTGCAAGTGTGAAGCAAAGGCTCGGCATAAAGCCACCAGCACCAGCTCCTGTGCAGCAGGCAGAGTCTGCGCCTGTTCTTAAAAAAGTGGTGATTGTAAGACGAACTGGACAACAGCAGCCGCAGACTCAGCAACAGTCACCTGTAGCAACAACGGTGCCGCCAACTCCTAGCACAGCCAACCAAGTGAACACAGAGGTAGGAAATGGAGCATTCCTCATTTGACTCTGTCCAAGTTGTGTCTTTGTGTCAGCAAGAGTCTGTCTGCTGGTACTCTGTACTATTTCTGCTTACTATTCAAGCAAAAATGAAGAAAAGAGATGATGTTGATCATCTGGGGAAATGATAAAGAACAGGGAGGCCTAAGCGATTTTTTACACTCTTTGAAAGTAAAACAAGCCTTCATTAACTTGGAAACTCATGTTTTGGAACAATCTTTATCCGGAATTTTTTGCATGACTTGGTGTCGAGAAAACGCTGTACCAAAAAATCTTACTGTGTATTTAGTAGTACTATATTTCTGGATATTTCATTCTAAACTGTGTAGATATAAAGAAAGTCATTGTTCTACAGTTTTTATCGTTGTTGCACGCCATTCATACAGTAAAACCTTAATAACTCAATCTCTGCTGCAGTTTTTCCTGCATATGCAGTTAAACCGGTCTATAACAAACCTCCATACAACGAATTCCTCGATATTGTGAGCGCGACAAGTGAATGACTCTTGATTCTTTTTGTAATCATCATCACCTGTACATCTTCTTCATCTAAAAATATCATCACCAGCGTGATTTAGCTCGAGCCTGGCCAAATAAACCGGTTCCTCACAAGTGGTGGAGGTGCTGGGTATTACACACAATATTACAATATTACTCACAATATTACACAATATTACACAGTGTTACAATATTACTCACAATATTACTATTACACAGTGTTACAATATTACTCACAATATTACAAAGTGTTTATATTCCCCACCGTTACTCAATAGAAGCACCTGTATTCGCGACTTCTATGTAACAAAGCGGTAATGGGAGACAGCCTTGATACAACGAATTTTTCCTGCTAGCAAGCTAGGAACTTTGCCTTGAATTTTGTCAAATCGGTTCGACCATGCATTTTCTGCGGTTGTCTTTCCGATGATGAAGCACGAAGTGGCAGCATCACGTTAGGTACGCTTGAAGCCCTAGTGACTTCGAGGTGAGAGCAAGCACTCCATTAGGGCACACGGGTGTGAGCGAGGCAGGCGGGCCGGTGCCCCTCAAGCCGTGGATGCTGCATGCTTGAATGTGCCCTTCCTTCAAAAAAAAAAAAAATAAAATAAAAAATTGTGTTGGCAGCGTCACCCTTCAGTTGCTGCAGATGTCTCTGAACGACATATCTTTAAAGGGGCACCATGTGATGCCACTGAAGAAAAGGGGCGGAAGGGTAGGCTCTTGCTTCATGGTTCGAGTTCGTGCGGCTTATCACTTTTCCAAAAATTATTCCATGGTATCCGTGCTATTCGCGCTTTTTTCTCGACGTCACACGCGTGTGGGTGGTTGCTTTTTTTTTCTTTTTACAGCTAGTTGTCTGTCCGTAACCAGTATAACCAGTATCAAACGGAAAAAAAACTCAGTAAATAAAAAATACATATGACACAATGGGATTCGAACCCGGTTCCGCTGCGTGCCAGCCCAGTATTCTACCACTGATCCGCACCAATACATAGAACTTGTTTCTAAACTGGCCTTAGGCAGGCTTTATGTCAGGAAAGGAATCTAGTTATTATGAGTAATAAAGTGTTTTAGAACATCAAAGGACCAGCCATGTGTCACACAATGCGAATTGCGTAACAAGTGGGTCATTCAATGCTCCAACCCATTAGAAAACCTGTTCCTAATCACCTATTAACTGTGGCACATGCCCACTTCAGGCATAATTCTTAATCATCGTTAGCCACTGTATAAAAAATTGCACAAAATTTCTAACAAGTGTGTAGCGAATACCTCGCTTCTCCAAAGAATTACGAAGGATAACATAGTGAATGCTGGCCTATACACAATAATAATTATTATTTATGGTGTAGTGGGTACCCAGCAGTGTGCTTGCAGCAGTTACCCAAATAGTGTTTAGAAAATGCTCTGAAAGGCCGCTCTTCTAGCTTTCGCTGTGACTTTGTTGCGCGTTCTGTGCAAGCCTGGCTTTATTTTTTATTATTGTTGTGTCCATTTTCCTCGGCTTCATTGTTATGTTGTGGTTCTCTTTCGCAGGCATACATTTTAGCTATCTATGAGGCATACCATGGGCTGCTCTTTAGTCATCATCAGGACATGCCTTAACGTTCTTCAAAAAAGTTTTAGCATTCCATTCAGCTGCATTTTTAAACTCACCAGCATTTTATGTGCATTTGATTCGAATAAATATGGTAAATCATTGAATGGCAACTGATGTTATGAATCTCGCATAACGCAGTGGTACGCAATTCTCATCATAAAGTGTGCCTGGTGAGTGTAGTCCAAACCAGGTCGTGGCACTTTTCAGATGGGTCCTCCACGGGGTATGGGAAGTCTGCGTGGCCGAGGTGGTGCAACCATAGCCAGTCGCATTGGGCCTCTGCGCACAGCAGGCCTGGCAGCAACCGGTACACCTGGTGCACCGCGGAAGGTCATCCGCATTGTGTCTAACAATGGAAGGCTGCAGGCAGTGAATGCTGCTGGAGCAGCAGGAATAATGCCACCACGGCTGATGGCCCCTGGTGTGCCGACAGTGCGGCCTCAGGCGAGTTCCATCCAGCTTTTGCTCGGCCTGTGCACTGTCCTTATCACTTACAGGAGTCGACCCCTGATTTGATGACTATGGGGTGCATTTCATAGCACAGTAAAAGGTGGTTAATAACTTTCTTACGGGAACAGGAAAAAAAAAATTTTGCGGTGGCTTAGTTCGGCCATGCCAGAATATGCGGGGCGTGAGCTCTCGGCTTCCTGGTGATGCCACTTTGCTAGACGTTTCTTCCTTTGCTTTAAGTGCCAACCGCTGGCATGCGTATGCTCGCATGTACGCGTCAAAAGCGTCAAATGCGCCTCTCGGCGTCGGCGTTGGAGGGGCATATGCGAGGAGGCGCGAGGGTCAAGCCGGGCTTCAGAACCCGCCACGCGTACGCTACGTCACCACGCGTACAGCGGCACCAACCAACCAGGGGCTGCGCGCCAACCAACCAGAGGCCGCGATGCCTCGGGACCTTATGCCTAATGGCCGCCACTTCGAAGGCACGGCCGAGTGCTGGAAGCAAGCACGGAAACTACCGTATTTACTTGATTCTACCGCGCCCTCGATTGTAACGCGCACTCGGTTACCACGACGAAAAAAAAGAAACTAAGACATCGATTGCAACGCGCACCCATTTTTCTCGTTGGCCCGCGCGATCACACCACTCGGGAAAATAACTCCTTTCGAGAGCGTCTTCCGTTTAAGTATGAGGTACGGGGGAAGCTTGTGCCTATCTGACGTGCAACGGAGCATTGCTGTCACTCTAGTTTTACCGTGGCCGATGTCAGCACCCGAACTTGCTTCGCCCCCTTCTCCTCGACGGTTGTGGTGCCAGGCATGTCGAATTAAAGAGGCGTCTAATCGGCATTCCCGATTTAACCAAGCAGGTAGCCGTTGTTGTGCAGTAAGTTTAGGACGAACCTCTGAAAACTGTGAAGCTTTTCTTCGTACTCCTCTCAAAACTTTTCGCATATGCTCGTTCGCCTTCGGAGGTAAAAGCTTTTCCTCTTCATAAAGTTAGTTAGCCAGCACCTGCTCGCTTTAAACTGGCTCCGCATTAGCCCTTTTTCTATTCTAAGGCTAACTGCATAGCCTGCTCTTGGAGCAGTTCTGTCGTCACGGGCCGCTGTGCCGCTCACTGCTCAATCACATACTCGCCGAGCAGCTCTTCAATTTGCGGAAACCGACCCTGCTGTGGTCCACTGAAGCCTTTGCGTGAAGCTTTGCTGTCGACAATCTTCTGCTTTTGTTTCCGCCAGTCCCGCACGCACGTTTCGGGAACTCGAACGACCGTGATGTGCCCCATTTCCGTCCGTTTCTACACACGCGACGTTTCTTTTAAAAGCAGCATCGTGGTGCACTCGAGTTTTTGGAGTCACTCCTTCCATACCGTCAACACTAATGCACTACAAAATGACGAACTCCTCAGCACACGTACGAAGTGCCGCACATGGGAAACATATAGGCAGAAATGGCCGACGCGCCATGCCGACGCACGTAGGGGGCGGCCATTTTGGAAGTGCCGATGGGAATAGAATGACCGTATTCATTTTTTTTTTTTTCGTACTCTATTCTAACACGCATGCAATTTATGAACTCGTTTAACCGACTGGAAAAAAGGTGCGCGTTAGATTTGAGTAATTACGGTACTCCTAACGTTCCTGAATGACCGCTTCGTAATCTAGAACTACAACATCGCGACGAACGACTGCGAGTGCTACCAGCGTGACGCGGTTTTATGCCGAGTTCGAGCGACGCCGACAAATCCAGCGAATGCCGGCCGGCTATGCTGCGCCGGTCCCGAGTGCGATCGGCGGCCGAGCGAAAGGAGCATGTCGGTGTTCTGCTTCGACCTGTGATTTTCTGTGCTAAAAACGAGTGTACAGACCTTGGAGGTTCCAAGCTTTGAGCATGAGACCTCGCCTACCACGGAGGCAATCCAGAGCGGCGCCATCTGCATCCAGCGTAGGCCTCTACCCTCTAGTTCGTATGAACCAGCACATGCGAGGAACATCGGCTGAAAAAAATCTACGGTTGTTTCCGTCGCAACATAGACACCATATACGACGCCCGGAACATTGCGTAGTGCATACAGAGGAGTTTTTATCTGCACTGTGTTTGTTTTCAACTTCGGTATTCATCATCGCTGAAAGCGAACCTTGCACTAGCCAACACATTTCAGTGATGTGAAAACGTACGTACTTCTAGAAAATGTATTCGCAGATTGTACGACGCTGAAGCATTCGTTTGCTTCGGTGCAAATCGTTTCCGTGTGTTGCCAAGCTAATAACAAGCGTGCGCTGGTTGGTAGCAGTGTGAGGTGACTTCGTGTCGGGTACCACCAACGCTGACACATTCAGCTGTCAGCGTTCTCATTTCCATTCATGTACAAGACAGAAACTCGAGCGTGCGTTGCTGTGGTGATCGAAAAAGAAAGTTGCATGGTTAAGTGCTGCTGGTATTGCCTGCTATTTCACTTCTCGCTTCTTCTGCTTCTCTGCCACGCTCAGTAGCACGTACATTGTTTGGAGGCATTCTAACCCCCGTATTCTAGAACGTCCCTTCACTCAACGCTTCACCTTCACTTGAGAAAGCCGATGGCAGCGCCGTCTCTAGGCACGGCAAGTCACTGTATATCAGCGATCATCTGCTGCGATTTTTCAGTAGCGCAGGGTCATTTTGAGCCGAGCTGTGGCGCAGTGCTCAACTCAGTCAAGTGAAGGGTGGAAGTCGAGTCGAGGAGCGTTTGTGAATACGAGGGTAACACACACATTCTTAATTTATAGTTCATTCTGATACTCATAGCTATAGATATACAATGGCACTTCTCCATCGTTTTATAGTTTACTATAATATAACACGTTTTGTTTACAGCTGGACAGATAACTAAAAAGCTTGTGAGAAGCACCTGATTTGAAATCAGCTGCACGATGACACGATAGTAGGAAGAGAAGATCACCACATGTATGCACAGAATGAATGAAGGTGCGCTAGTATGGTACTGCACTTTGCATAGAAGAAATGCAAAGAGTACCTCTTGTGATTTATGAGACCTTTCAGAACTGTGCATGTATTTATCTGTTCCTCCAGACTGTAATGAGCAGAAGATATTATTAGATGGCTTCATTTCTGCTTCATTTCTGTTCAGTATTTAGTATATGCATTAACTTCAATTATATATGCATGCACTTAAGCATATTCAGTTTAGCTCTGTTAGAAAACTTTTTGAAACTTCTGTACGGTGCTCTGGAGCAATCCTATGACCAGTATCTGTCCCATCAAAAATTTTGGGCATGCTTTATTGCATTATAGGGTATTTTGACTATTGATGACATGTGAAAGCCTTCCACACAGTGCTTGGCTGCAATCTCAAAACCAATGCCTGTCTCATCAAGAAGTGTCAGATGCATTTTGTAGATGGTAAAGGATATTTAAACTACCAGCAAAGTGCTAAAGCCTTCAACACAGCACTGATCCGCAATCACCATCCAGCTTAGAAATCAAATCTCAAAACCAATCTCTGTCTCATCAAGAAGTGTCAGATGCATTTTGTAGATGGTAGAGTATATTTAAACTATCAGCAAAGTGCTAAAGCCTTCAACACAGCACTGATCCGCAATCACCATCCAGCTTGGAAATCATTTGTAGCGCTAACACGTTCAAATAAAGTTAGCGAACACCGGATTGATCTACTTGGTTTGGTTCGTCATACCAGTGTGCCTGACTTTTTGGAGGCACTTGTATTATAATAATGTTCCATTTCTCTCATTTCTTACCGGGGTGCACTCAAGGGTAGTGATATTTGTTTACGTTGGCACACTTATTGTGATATTACTGTTTAAATCCTTTCATTTTGTATATATGTATGCCACTCCTGCAGTAGCCTCACATTGGGCTGCCGTATTTGAAAATAAACATACCACCCGAAAGTGTTCCACGCTGTGCTCGGTTCCAATCTGATCACTAATATTTGTTGCATCCTGATGTGTACTTTAACTACAGACAACGTCCAGAAGTCTTCATACAGGGTTCAGTTGCAGTCCTATGACCACTACCGTATACACGCGTGTAAGGGCCGCACCCGTGTAAGGGCCGCATCCCGTTTTTAAGAAGCACATATTCAAAAAAAAAAAAAAGTTGTGTGTAAGGGCCGCATCCGCACTTTCCTTGACCCATGCGTATTCAAAATGCGCGCGCGTGTGTGAGCTACTAGGCGTTGTCAGTAGATGGCGTTAGAGAACGCAATTCTCATCATCACCATATAGTACATCATTAAATAATTTGTTGGTTTTCTTCATGCTAATATGTTCATGAAGTTGGCTAAAAATTTTTAGTTTTTTTAGTAGTGTTCATACACCCGCCAACTAAAGGTTAAAGCAGGATTTTATCTTTAACTTCTGACACTTCTATACAAACGCGCTATCCATATCGGCATTAGCATCACCAACTTTGGTGTTTGTGCGTTGTTTGGTCATTGTGCTGTTCAGCCTGCCATGTGCTCGAGTTTTGCGCACCGTTGAATGACTCTGGGACTCCAGCTAGTTTTCTGCGGGGCGTTTACGTTTTCGCACGATGGGCAAGCAGCTGAATAGCTATACAGCTGGCTATAAGTTGAAGGTGATCGAGTTTGCCCTCGAGCACGGGAAACGGGCCGCCGGCAGAAAATTCGACGTTGACGAGAAGTGTGTTCGACGTTGGTGCGCCCAGAAGAAAGCCTTGCAGAACACCAATATCAAAAAGCGCGCTTTACGAGGAAAACAGTGCAAGTATCCCGATTTGGAAGAGGAGTTGCTGCGCTATGTGACTGAGGTGCGGAACGATGGTTTTGCGCTCACTACAGACATGCTGCGCATGAACCTTGGCACGTGCGAAAAATATACTGGCCGGGGATTTCAAGGCTAGTGCTGGCTGGGTGCGAAGGTTTATGAAAAGAAAGGGACTCTCTTTTCGGCGAAGGACCACGCTGTGCCAGCGGCTGCCAGAAGACTATACCGACAAGGTGCTTAGTTTTCACAAGCATGTCATCGGCCTGCGCCATCAGCACAGTTATTTGTTGTCGCAAATAGCGAACGCTGATCAAACTCCTGTGTGGTTTGACTCTCCCGAGAACTACACAGTCGAAGTAAAAGGCAAGAAGAGTGTCGCCGTGCGGACCACCGGCGCTGAGCGCCAACGCTGCACCGTGATGCTTTGTGTGACCGCGGACGGGCGGAAGCTACCCCCGTACGTTGTTTTGAAAAGGAAAAGAATTCCGAACGAAGTTTTCCCCAAGGGCATCATATTTAGAGCCCAAGAGAAGGGATGGATGAACGATGATTTGGTGCTAGACTGGGTGAAAAGTGTTTGGCAGAACAGACCGGGAGCTTTGTTGGCCAAACATTCACTTTTAGTATTGGATAGCTTCCGCGGCCACCTTACCGATAAGGTGAAGGAGCAGCTGCGCCGTGTCGGCACAGACATGGCCGTGATTCGAGGCGGCCTCACAGGAATGTTGCAACCATTGGATGTGAGCGTGAATAGACCATTCAAAGTTGAATTCCGAAGACTCTACACGGAATGGATGGCAACCGGCAACCATGAGCACACGCCGACCGGACGGCTGAAGAGGGCACCGCTTGCTACTGTTCTCGGTTGGATATTGTCGGCGTGGAGCTCGGTGTCGACGGACATTGTGTCCCGAAGTTTTAAGGTCACTGGGATATCTAACAGCCTGGATGGCACCGAAGATGACTGTTTGTGGAATGATGGTGCTCCGCAACACACTATCTCGGACTCCGAGTTAGAGGACTCGTCGAGTGACGACGATTAAGCGCTACGTGGCATACTGCAATAAACGCTCTTCGTTCACTAACTGGTACGTTGTTTTTAGTTCACCAAAAAAAAGTTCCGTGTATGGGCCGCAACCTGAAAATTAGCCCTCACTTCCTGAAAAAAAAGTGCGGCCCTTACACGCGTTTATACGGTATCTGTTCTATCATGAAAGTTTCGGGTACAGTTAGTTGTGTTGGAGCATATATTGACTAAAAAAAATGCCCAGAGGCATTCTACGTAGCGCTTGGTTCCATTCTTATGACCAGTATTTGTTCTATCATTAAGAGCAAGATGCGGTTTCTTGCATTAGAGGATATTTCCAATACGCTTATCATTCAAAAGCCCTCCGCACAGGGCACAATTACAATCTCATGACCTAAATTCGTCACATCATGAAGAGTAGGGTGTGGGTTGTTGCATTGGAGAACATTTCGGCTGCAGACAATGTTCAAAAGCCTTCTATACAGGGTTCAGTTCCGATATTATGACCGATATCTGTGACTTCATCAACAGTTGGGTGCGGTTTGTCACTTTAGAGAATACTTTGACTAAATACAACGTCCAGAAGTCTTTCATACAGGATTCTGTTCCAATATTATGATCGACATCTGTGACTTCATAAACAGTTTGGTGTCGTTTGTCGCTTAAGATAATACTTTTATTAAAGACAACGTCCAGAAGTCTTCCATACAGGGTTCAGTTCCAATATTATGACCGATATCTAGGACTTCATTAGCAGTTAGGTGTCGTTTGTCGTTTTAGAGAATACTTTGAATAACGACAACATCCAGAAGTCTTCTATACAGGGTTCAGTTCCAATAATATGACCGATATCAGTGACTTCATGAACAGTTGGGTGTCGTTTGTTGTTTTAGAGAATACTTTGACTAAAGCCAACGTCCAGAAGTCTTTCACACAGGGTTCAGTTCCAATATTATGACCGACATCTGTGACTTTATGAGCAGTTTGGTGTCGTTTGTCATTTTAGTTCCAATAATATGACCGATATCTGTGACTTCATGAGCAGTGGGGTGTTGTTTATCATTTTAGAGAATACTTTGACTAAAGACAACGTCCATAAGTCTTCCATTCAGTGTTCGGTTCCAATATTATGACCGACATCTGTGACTTCATGAGCAGTTGGGTGTCGTTTGTCATTTTAGAGAATACTTTGACTAACGACAATGTCCAGAAGTCTTCTATACAGGGTTCAGTTTCAATAATATGACAGGTATCATTGACTTCATGAACAGTTGGGTGTGTTTTGCCGCTTTAGAGAATACTTTGACTAAAGTCAACGTCCAGAAGTCTTCAATACAGGGTTCAGTTGCAATATTGTGACCGATATCTGTCACATGATTAAGTGTCAGGCACAGTTAGTTGCATTAGAGCACATTTCGACTATGGAAAATGCCCGAAGGCATTCTATGCAGTATTTGGTTCCTATCTTATGACCAATATCTGTTGTGTCAATAAGAACCAGGTGTGCTTTGTTGCATTAGAGGATATTTCGAACACACACATCAGCTGAAAGCCTGCTACTCTGGCCTCAATTGTAGTCTTATGACTGACTTAAATATGTCATGAAGTTTCAGGCGTGATTATTAAGTTGAGTGCTATAAAATATGAAGTTTAATTATACTGAAGGTACCAGCATATTCACGATATTGTTAATAAACTTTGTAGTGCAGGTATAGAAACCCAGTGGTTTGTAAACCTGATTAGGAGGGCAGGTGCCGCCTCATTCACCGAAGAGAGGAGGGGGAGCTTAATGTCAACTCCATATATTAACATAATAGGGAGGGGGCGCTAAGTATGGACAAATTAGGAAGGGGGAGGGGGCACTGTGACGAACTTTTGCCACCCCTCTTAAGGGGTGACGCGGGTCTTAGAAAAGTAAAAAATGGCCAAAAAAATCGATTTTGAGAAAAACGCATTTTTCGAATCTTTGAACCTATAAGCACCTCTCCTCAAATTATTAACGCTAAATTCGATAAAAAAATAGGTTAAAATCTATTTTCAAACCATCACGGGAGTCGCAAAACAACCCGCAAAACGATCCGCCGCCAGCGAAGCAGCCGGCGGATCGGCGCCATCTTGGGCTTGTTTTGAAGCTGGTTCCTTTGTGGGCGTTTTGCGGGCTCTCAAAATGGCATAGCTCCAACAGAACAACTGCCCTCCCCCGTTTTGCGAAACCGTCTGCCGGACCACTGATTGGCTAGAGCGCGCGCGCGCCGGCGAGCCCCCCCGTCTCGCGCTTACCATTGGCTGACGCGGCGGCGCGGCCACGGTTGCTCGCTCTTTTTTTGTTTGTTTGTTTGGTTTTGCTCCGTCAGCGCCTGCTCTCATGCGTGTTATCTCGTCTGCTACCCGCTCGTGTACCGACGTCGCCGACGTATACGTCTTTCTGCATTTCGCCGGCATGGCTTGGGAAGCTCGCCTGAAGAAGAACACTCGTCAAGCTTTCGGCAGGAAACGAAAGCGAGCGTGGAATGCGCGGCAAAAGGGAGCGGCCTGCGCGCCGCCGAGAACGCCGGAGATGGCCGAGGCAGCGCATTCTGACGACAACGGGCTGTCGGAAATGCCTGTTATTGCGGAGGCAGCACATTCAGACGACGACTCGCTGGCGCAAGTGCCTGTTATTGCCGAGGCAGCACATTCAGACGACGATTCGCTGGCGCGAATGCCTGCCGAAGCGGTGCACTCTATTCGGCCCAGCTGCAGCACTTCGTCGGATTATCACGTCAGCGGATCGTCATCCGGCACTACTGGAACCATTCAAGGTCGTGTCGACACGACGTTTTACTCTGCGGACGAGTTCGCCGAGTGCTCCATACGTGCGGCGAATTTAAAAGAGTCCCTGGCATCGCAGTGCGCGATAGCACGAAAGTTTGAGCTGCTGGACGTTCAGCTGGAGGGCGACGACAAAGAAAATGGCACGCAATTTGCTATTGTTGATATAGAAGCGATAGACTCGCTATTTGGACTTCCCCCCTGCCCTGAGTGCGGCTCAAAAAGTATGACTTTCTCCAAGGGAAAAAGAGACTATGGGCTGTGCTCAAAACTCATGCTCGCATGCAGCAGTTGCGCCTTTCGCGAAGAACGGTTTTCTTCACCGAGAGTTGCCGAAAATAGCCAGGCCAAAGTAAGGCCTTTTGAAGTGAATTTGCGTGCCATGAAAGCAATGAATACTATCGGCAAAGGGGCAACAGCTCTGACTGACTTTTTTGCCGCAATGAATATTTCGCATCGAGGGCTTCACCAGAAAACATATCAAAGCCACATGAAAATCATGCGGGAAGCCTGCGGTGCGACTGCTGCCGAATGCGAATCCACTAGCGTTGCCCGTGTCAAAGAACTCTATGCGGAGTTTGGCAATCCACCGGGCAACGTCGACGTCATTTATGATGGCACGTGGCTTACCCGTGGACACAGCTCCCATATCTGTGTTGGTTGTATAATTGAAATGTACACTGGTTTAGTTATTGATCACGTTGTACTTTCAAACTTTTGCCTGGGCTGCGCCACTGGACCAAAGGAAGATGAGGAGGGACACGCTGCTTGGCTCATGCAGCACGCCCCTGTGTGCCAGAAAAATGTTGACTGCAAGGCTGGCCAGATGGAAGTAGAAGCAGCCCTACGCCTCTTCCGACGCTCCATAGAAAAGCATAAGCTTCGGTACACAACAATGCTTTCAGATGGTGATAGCCGAACCTTTCATGCCCTCACTGAAGATGAAGTTTACGGATACATAAAAGTTGAAAAAAAAGACTGCATCAACCATGTGCACAAACGAATGGGGGCTGCCTTACGAACGCTCATCGAAAAGAAAAAAGCTCAAGGTGGGTCACTTGGCGGAAAAGGTAGGCTCACTCAAGACAAAATAAAGAAAATTACCTCTTACTATGGCTATGCCTTGAGGAGCCACAAGAGTGATGTGCCAGGCATGAAAAAGGCTGTGCTGGCCACACTAAGGCACATGTCATCAACAGACGAGGCACCCAAACATGACCTCTGCCCTGAGGGAACAGATTCATGGTGCAAGTTTAACAGGGCCATAGCCAATAGTGAGGTGCCTCCACCGCACAAGAACAGCCTGCCCGATTTCGTCTGTGAGGCACTAGAGCCTGTGTTTATGAGGCTTAGCAACAAAGCATTGTTGGAAAGGTGCAGTGATGGGATCACCCAGAATCCTAGTGAGAGCTTACACGCTACAATTCGGCAACAAGTCCCCAAGACCACCCATGCCTTACTGCGCAGGGTAGAAAGAGCAGTGGCTGAAGCCATCAGCCGCTTTAATTAGGGGGCCACGAAGAGCAATGAAGCAATTGCTGAGAAGCTAGGCTACAGTGCAGAAAATCTCTTCATGCGTCGTAGCCTTGAAAAGGATAAAACCAGGCTTCACAAATTGCGGAGGGAGCACCTGCAGAGCAGTTCAACAAAGGCAACACTTGCAAAGCGACATAAGCCTGCAAGAGACACTGCATACAGCCCTGGCATGCTGTAGAATTGTAAGGATGTCTGGGACAAAAATGTGTGTTTTACTTGAAATAGTGTTTTATGTATAAAAGGGCGATGTTTTTATATATAACATGTGTCTTCCTTTGGTTTTCAGTGCACTAGAACAGCCACAAAGTTGTAGACTGGGTTCCTTATACTGATTCAACGGCCGGTACACAGTTTTTAAATGAGCTGTGGCAAATATTTTGGGAAGGTGCATTGACACATTTGGTACAGCCATACTCACATAATGTAGAGCTATACAACGGTGCCATTTTTATTGCTCTAGCTTCTCTTTAGCAAAAGTTACAGTTATTAGAAACTTTAAATGCATTTTTCTCAGTTCGATGTTTTTGTGCACCACACTAAACCTTAGCGGTTTTTCTTATATGTTGCTGTTGATTGAGAATGACAAACTTGGTATCATTTTATTTGTAATAACATTACCTATGGGGTGATGCTATTTTGATTACTCTAGAAGCATACTGTTAATTACAATTATGGATAGTAATGAGCAAAAATTGGAACAGAATATCCATTGTAAGTGCTGGTCTGTTTTCTTATCTATATAATGCCTAAAAATTAATAAAAATAGCATCACCCCATACAGAAAGCCCTCAGCATTGGGGCTATGCATTTATTTTTTGGATCTGGCTTGATTAAGTTGCCAAAAAGCCCCCAATGAAGTGCATAATTAATTAAATTACAGATATTAATATCTTTTTATCCACTGAAGCTATTTCAGAAACAATTACATATTTGAAATCAGCATGAAAAACTGTCCAAGATGGTGAGGTTTGGTCAAGATTGAGCCAAAAACAGAAAAAAAATTTTAAAGACCCATGTCCCCCCTTAAGGAGAACCCTGCACACATCTATGATAGGCGTACAGTATCCTAGGCGCGAATGTCCATTCGCGAGAGCGGCGCACACACCGATGTTGATTTCTGGTGCATACCACTGTAGTTACTTTGGGAACTGGAATGTCAATTACTTCTAAAATAGTCTAAACTGTGGTGGGTGAAGCACTATCAAATTTTTAACGTGTTCTCATATCCTCTAAAACATACAAACCTGCTCCAGTGAAGAACGTGCCCTTCTGTGCTGAACTTGGACAGTTCTAAGCCAAAAGTTCAAGCAACGTTGTGCATCGGCCTTGGACGTGGGGGTGCAACGCGGTTGACATGTGTCAGTGGTTGCGCGCCCTTTTTCTCCACAGGCGCGATTAGACGCTTTTGACGCGTTGGCGCGTGCATACGCCTGCCAGTGGTTGGTACTTTAATGTTTTCGCAGCATGTTAAGCCTTTTTCAGTTCGTTCTTTTTGCGCTCAACTACCAATTTCCTGGCGACTACTACGGCATCCGATAAGTTACGCTTCTCTGCTCTACTGTGCTGCAATTTCACTCTCCTTCTCATGGCATATCACAGTAGCAAACATTTCACTATACATACACTCAAACCTCGATATAACAAAATATTGATTATGACAAAGTAATTGAAAAATATTCTTGCAATAACTATAGTGTTAAAAATAAACCTTTATTGCAAATTTCCGGGTATAAAGAACCTATTTTCGTGTAAGATGCCACTTTGTTATAACGAGGTTTGAGTATACCTCCGCTGATACCTCTGCGCATGTGCACAAAATGATATGCCTAAGCTGCTGCTTCTCTGCCTATCTGCACTGCTGAACACTAGTCTCGCTCTCCTTCGCCATGTCTATATTTTCTGTACTGTATTATCATCATTCTACTGTATTTACTTGCGTAATGAACACCCCCCCCCCCACCTTGGTGCTTGAAAAAAAAAATGTTTTTGTAATGTATTTGTGCATTTGTTTCAGTGTGATTGCCAGTACTGTTGACGATCGAAACGTTAAAACATATCACAAAATATTGATGAAATAAAAGTCAGAACATAGTTTATCAACCATGCTAAATAGTTGCGAGCAGCAAGAGTGCAGACAACGTCGATCGAAATTTAAAAGTCGCGCCTTCTGCAGCAGAACTCCATCTGGCCAATGCAGAAGAAACCTTTTGCCTATAGTGCTGCACAAGCACAGCGGCACGAAAGCAAAGCAAAAAAACGAAGCAGCCACCACACGACGTGTACCCGTAACATGCGTGCACCACCATGTGAGGCTACATTTTTGTTGACAATCGGCCAGTACGCTAGCAACACAGCCGATTTTAAACTTGCAGCTGGTTGAAGATGCGCTGGAGCATGGGAACTGAGCAACTGGATGACCCTTTCTGTGTCAGTCAGTGCACGTTGCCCTGCACATGTGCTATCCACACAGCCGTGCTGCACGTGCTTGGACACCTGCGGTTTTTTGTAGCTTCAGGCTACAAAAAAAGTTCGCCGCGCATATCGCGGGCCAACACAAGGACAGTTTTCCCCCTTGTAGAGAACGAAGTTCACGAATAAAGGATCTTTAGTCCTGCCACTGAATTTAAGGTCAGCAGCAGTTGGGCAGAAAGTTTTCTTTTAGTACTTTCATGTGAAATTTTTGCTGTTATAACTCTCTTCACCTTTTTTCTCTTGTGCAATGAACGCCCCTTCCCCCTAATTGACATCAACTTTTCTGAAACAAAGGTGGGTTCATTACACAAGTAAATACGGTAAGTCTATTTCCAAGTGTAGGGTAAAATGTAGGCTAATAAAAGAAAAGCTGTGTAGGGGTAAAGTGGGGTAATTCTGACTGTGACGTAGGGTATTTTTCAAAAATGAGTTGACAGCACTGTCTCTCAATTGTTAAAAACTCCAGGGCAACATCAGATTAAGGTTGGTTGCCTTCTGCCTGGCGAATAATCGTAGCTTTCTTTGTCATCATCAATGTCTTGTAGTTGCTGCCTTTCTTTGTTAGTACTGTCGGCACACCCAGAGGGTGGGGCATTAGAGCCGTTTAGCAGATTAAGCCTTGCACATGAAGCTACAAATGAATTGAGACATAAAGCACGAGATACAGATCAGGCCTAGCCACAGAAACAGCTGACTACGCAAGCTCTCAAATGCCAAAAGTGAAAGATGTCGGGCTAGTTCGTGCTGCAGTTCGTGGAGTAGTCAGTGTAGTTGTGTAGTTTTTCTTTCATGTGCAGTCATTTCTCATACGCCAGAACAAGCTGACTCTTTGCATGGTTTGGCTCGCGGTTTTACCGTGGTGGCCATTTAACAGATAATCGACTGTCTATATATATAGTCAATACATAATACACAGTCAATAGATAATCGGCCATTATATATAGTCAACAATCATAGCCTTAGAGATCGGCAGTTGTAATTTCTGAAGATTTTTACACTGGCACAACCTCCAGCATTAGTCAGTGCCGGCAACTTAGCAAAAATATTGTAAACATCGCAGACAGCTTGTCATGGCGTTCGACGTCGCACTCGATCAGCCAGCTGGAGTCCGAAAAATCTAATGGCGTGAGCTTACGTTACTTCAATGGGACGTGTGGCAGTGTGTCTGTGAAGGTGTCCGAACAAATGAGCTTGTCAGAATTTTCACTGTTTGAATAAATGGTTGGCCACTGTATATGCTTGCCAAGGCCAGAGAGCACATCCAAACTATCTGATTTCTCTAATTAACGAGGATCAAATTAATGAACTTTGCTTTTGTTCATTTCTTATCACCTGTCACAGCAAAAATCTTGCTCAGGCAATAAATTATACAGCCCCAAGGGGCTTATTTTCAAAGCTTTCATTTCAATTCTCATATTTATTATGTTTCATCAGCAGTATTCCTATGTTTCATCAGCAGTATTCCTGTTCAACTTTGGACATTCCTGTCTTTCAAGTTACCAAGTTACTAAATTCTTACCTTGTTATATCCAAGTCTCACTCAGTGCAAAGATACGTTTGTTCTGTCCATGTTCCTTTTATTGAGATCAGACATATGTTAGTGAAGAAAAAGAGCTTTTATACACCAGTATTTAGTTACTTCTAAATTGGCCTTTTTTTTTAAAAATGTGCATTGCTTTTTTTTTACATGTGCAGGCACCTGGCACTGTGACGATGCCTAAGCTCCCAAATACAGCAGCTGTTGGCAGAGTGCTGGTGTCAAACCTGTCGGCATCCACAAATGAGAATTCGCTTCGTCATCTTGGCCGTTCTTGTGGGGTTGTCACTGTGAGTCTGTGTTGTGTGACTGCTTCCTTCTATTAGTGATCCCACTAAAAGCCTAATACAGTGCTCATACTGTGGGGTCTAGAATTGGCGAGCGAGCACCCCGCCACGCTTTTGGAGTGAACAGACACAGCAGACACGGTTAGTACAAACCAAACAATACACTTAGATTTATTTAACTACTTTTGAACAACGATATCGTCTACCGAATCGGTACATCAATCGTTATCAACACGCTAAGTCATCATTACACAAAATTACCATACACTCAAACAACATAACACAAGGGCACACAAAAGGTGGCATCGCAAACGCTTGACTTACCACGAGAAGCCCTAGCGCGCGGCCCGTGGTGCCACGCGCCGAGGACCCACGCTAGAGACAACCGTTCGCGGTTCAGCGATGTCCGAATGAATGTAGTCAAGGCAAGCTTCAAACTTTAAGAAAAACTGTATTGTGCTAAGTTACAGGTGAATCGGCAGTGGTTACATGTATAAGGAAACTGGACTCTGTGCAGGAGCTCGATCGGATACGTCTGACGCCACTCGCGTCTCGGCTCGCTCTCCGGTGCGTTGCTCTGTGGTCCCGGCTCGAACCTTGGCTCGTTCTCTTCTCTCTGGCGATGCGTTGCTATGCGGTCCTGGCTCGAAGGCTCACTTTTGTTTTTTGAATGTTCGTTGAACCAATGGGCAACCGCGTCGAGTGGACGCGCCCAGGGCTCGGAGTCCACGTTAACGTAGTGCAGCATTTCCCGAGCAAGCACGGAGACGCTACCGGAGAAGGAGGCGCTGCCGGAGAATGAGACGCTGCCGGAGAATTCAGCTGTGCGAACTCGAGTGCCGCTGACACGGCCCTCCCGAAAATTGCGCCTGTCCTCAGGCGTGCGTGTCATTAGATGGCGATGGTTCCGTAACTTCTAGGAGCGGCTCCTTATATCTACGAAGCTGCTCCACGCTCACGATTTTTTGGTTGATCATGCCCGGTGTGTGGGGTACTCTTTGGATTTCGGCCCTGTTTCCTCCGACGAGGGCCCTTATCTCGTACGGACCTTCATAGCGAGGATCTAATGTGTCTCGAGCGCTCAACTCAAGCAGGACGAGGTCCCCCGTTATGAACCTCGGAGTTCGCCGCTTCTTGTCATATCGGACCGTTGTTTTGTGCTGACTCTGCAGTAGCCTCTCTCTTGTCTCCGCACGTCCCCTTGCCAAGTCGTGCAGTCTATGAGACTCGTCGATGTCTCCCTCGACTGAGGCGAGGTTGAGCTCTCCTGGCAGTTTTGGGTCGTAGCCGTGCATGAGTCGAAATGGGCTGTGGCCACTGTGACGATGCTTTGTGGCGTTGATTGCTAGCGTTGCTCGGGGTAGTTCCTTCTGCTATTTGTCCTTGTTGTTTAGCATTTTGCGTAGCACCTGTTTCAATGTTCCTACCATTCGCTCAATCAGTCCGTTAGATTGTGGCCAGTACGTAGTAGATTGTGGCCAGTACGGTAGGGAGTTCTGATGAGCAATTTCCAGTCTGTGATGGAATTGGTTGGTTTTCTTGTTCACGAATCCCTTGGCTTGGTCCGTAATTATGACGCTGGGAACTCCAAATCGCGGAATCCACCGGTTTGTCATGAAGTCAAGGTAGTGCGTCGACGAAGTGCTCAGTACGGTCACGGCGTCCATGTATCTCGTGGCGTGGTCGATACACACGAGGATGTGGTCTCCCTTCTCGTTTAGCGTACCCATGTGATCCAGGGATATCACCGCGTTTAACTCAGTAGGAATATCGCGTGGGATGAGGCAACCTTCATTCCGTGTCGTGCGGGCGTTGATAGTCTGGCACGTGTGGCAGGAGTCAACATACTCGCATATGTCTTTTCTCATCGATGGCCACCAGTACTTTCGCTGGATCAGGTCTCTTAATTTCTCGACGCCTAGGTGGCCGTTGTTGTCGTGGAAAACGATCATCACACTGCTTCGGAGGGCAGCAGGAATCATCACCCTTCGACGGACCGTCCTCCCTCGAGAGATTTCTTCACCAGTATGTCGTTTTCGATCTCGTAGTCTGAAGATTTGTGCTTGGCCTCCTCCCGAAATCTTTTGCAGTCAGTATCCCTCTCCTGAAACTCGCGTAGGCGACTGTGTTTGCCGACCACCACTGCGTAGCAGTGGACGTCTCGGGCCGAAACGCCCTGGTCGAAAGCCTCTGCAGATTCCGACTGCCTCGAGAGTGCGTCAGCAGCGGAGTTCTGGCGTCCTGGCTTGTGCTTGACGTCGAAGTTGTATTCTGCTAAGTCGAGCGTCCACCTCGCAAATCTGCGGTTGCTGGCTCCCTTCTGAACGAGGTATGACAAGCTGAAGTTGTCCGTGAACACTGTAAAACGAGGGCCTCCTCTCAGGTAGACCGAAAACTTCTCAGTGATCGCCCAGTGGAGCGCCATGCACTCTAGCATATTAGAGTGTAGACCACAATCGTGCTCGTTTAGTGATCTGCTTGCGTGCTCTATGATTCGCTCCTTTCCGTTTTGAGTTTGAGAAAGCACCGCATCCAGCCCGGTTTGCGAAGCGTCGACGTGAACGTTAGTCGGGCAGTCTGGGCGGAAGCTCGCCAAAATCGGCGGGTTCTTCAAGGCGTGTTTTATGGTGTTGACGGTTGCTTCATGAGTGTCAGTCCATACAAAAGGAACGTCCTTCGCCAGAAGGTGCCGTAGCTTGTGCGTGACCTTTGCAAACTCCGGTATGAACTTTCGGTAGTGGTTAGCGAACTGCAGGAAGGAGTACAGCTTCTTTGCGTTGTGATGCGGCTCGAACTTCTCGACAGCGGCAACTCTGGATTCGTCCAGTGTTCGTCCTTCGGCGAAGATCACGTAACCCAGGAAAGATACTTTGTCTTGAATCAACTGGCATTTCCGGAGATCCATCTTCAAGCCATTGATCACGACTCTCCTGAGTGCTTCGTTCAGCAAATTCAAAGCCTCCCTCACTGTTGTGGCTCCCTGCCCGACATCGTCCATGTACGTAGCTGTCCTAGGTAAGCTATCGAACGTGCGACGCATGACTCTTTGCATGGTCTGAGGGGCCTTGCAAAACCCAAAGGCCATTCGAAGGTATTCGTACTTTCCGTCTGGAGCGACGAATGCGATCTTGTGTACGTGTTCCGGCTTCATTCGTATAGTCAGAAATGCCGTCTTCACGTCCAACACAGTGAAGTAAGCCGATCCGTCGCGCATGACATCGTCAGTAACGTCTTCCATGACGGGCATTGGATAAGAAAGGTTGATGGTTTTCTCGTTGAGCTTGCGATAGTAGTGTACCATTCTTCGTGGAGTCGTCGAGTGGTGCGGTTGGTCGACGACTATCGTTGGAGCACCGTACTCGCTTTCGCTCGGCCTTATGATGCCCTTGGAGAGGTAGTCATTCACCTGTTCTCGGATGAACTTGCGATCAGCCGGTGAGCACCTGTACGGCCTCGATGATACTGGTATATTGTCTCTGAGTTCGATGCTGTGCTCGGTGTGCGGACACACGCCCAAATTGTCGCCTTTGGAAGTGAACGCTTGGTGATGCCTTAGCAGAATTGCGTGAAGTTGTTCCCTCTCTGCCTCGGTGGCATCCTTCGTTATCTTCCGTGTGGCGTCTTCGACTAGACTCGTGAAGTCTTCGTCGGATGCGAGACATTTCGTGTTGAGGCGCACGTACCCTTCGTCTTTGGAAACACTCTCGTCCGATTGCTGGCAGAACGTCGCAATAAGCGTTTCCCCGGTGCGGTGTGGTGTGCCTTGTTTCGGGGGTGGCACTTCGGACGATGAAAATTTTCCGGAGGGCTCGACTGGAACGATTGTCACATCGTTTGACGTGTGAAACGTTATGTCGACGTTCGCGACTCGTCGCCAGTCTGATCCCAGAATCAGGTCGATGCCGCTGGGCAGTTCCGTTACCACGACGTCTTCGAGTTGCACATTCGTGGTGCCCAGTGTCACATCAAGGGTTGCAGCGAGAGTTGGGCATATGCTGCGGTTGAGAACTTCAATGTTCTCGCGCGATACCCATGCGTACGTGGGAATGTCGTCCGTTAAGGCATTGGCAGTCATGATGGATAAGTTGGCGTCACTGTCAATGCACACGCGGACGGGTCGGTTAGCAGTACCGGACACTATTGGTAATGTGCTGTCCGTCGAATGCACACACGTTCTCGGCACACACGGTCGTGCGACGCCTCGCGTCGAGCAAAGCCGCTCTGTCAATGAGTTCGGTTACTTTGCCACACAGCTGCGCTGCGAGTGGGTTGGCCCATGTGTCGTCCTCGATGCCGCTGAGAATGAGGGAAATACGTTCTTCCTCTGCTGAACGGTACAGCGCCTTGTTCAGAATGGCGTTCTTCGAGTGCATGTACTCGACGATGATCTCGTGGCTCTGAAGGCGTCGCTTCGTCTGCAGTTCGAGGAACTCCTGCATTGTCAGCTTTCGTTTGAATCGGAGAATGAGCGCTTCCTTCCATTGCTCCCAGGTGTCATACTGTGAACCGTAGGTGCTATGCCAATCCTTGGCAGATCCCGTCAAGCGGCTTGCTGCTGTCACCAACGTCAGCGATGGCGTCCAGCGGGCGAGCGCTGCGATTCTCTCCACTTGCGTAATCCATTTGTGAGCACTTTGTTGCGGCGTCC
This sequence comes from Rhipicephalus annulatus, assembly GCA_013436015.1. Taxonomy (NCBI): domain Eukaryota; kingdom Metazoa; phylum Arthropoda; class Arachnida; order Ixodida; family Ixodidae; genus Rhipicephalus; species Rhipicephalus annulatus. Next base: position 101,319 of record WOVY01009477.1, on the reverse strand, counting down.
CATCGAACGAGGGGATTGAGGATGACGTGTCGCTTGTGGAATGAATCTGGATCAAGCTCCTCGTCGGTGGACCTCTCGACAGCGTGTTGGCGAGCAGGGCTTGTGTGTTCACGAGCGCGGCGAGGATCTGGGCCATGGAAGGTTCTCTCTCGTGCGTTGAAACGGTCGGTGCGGCGGGGCGTGCCGCGCCTTGGTTGGTGCCGTCGTTCAGTGACGGTGGCCGCTTCGAACCCGAGGACATCGTTATGTCAGCAGGGACGGAATGGTGCAGTCCGATGGTTGAAGTCGTCACCCGTTCCGTTGGCAGTGAAGCGTTCTGATGGGCTTCGTGCAATGTCTCACGTTCACTCGTGGTCGCACGGTTAAGCTGGGCTCGCAGGCTGCTCAGTTCAGCGCAAAGCCTCGCGTTGTCGGCGGACAGTGTCTCCAGGTGCGCCTGCCTGTCGTCGGCGTAGGCAGCCTGGTCCTTCGTTGACGAGTCCGTCGGCTCTAGGGCTTGGCGAGTGATGTTGTCGCGGATGATTCTTGCGATGAGCTCGTCCTTTCGTTCGGAGCACCGTAGACCTCGTGCTCTCAGCTCGTCGACAAGTTGCTTTTTCGTTGCATTGGCCATCGTGCTGTGGTCAAGGGTCGTGAACACGCTTTCGACGATGGTCGTTTCGGAGTCCTGAGACGATGTACGGCGTGGCGTCGCTCCTTCTCGTGGCGTCGCTTCCTCCTCCACATGCCACTCGGTCGATTCACATCCTGTCGGCTGCGCCATGTCAGCGATGTCATAATGAATGTAGTCATGGCAAGGTTCAAATTTTAAGAAAAACTGTATTGTGCTAAGTTACAGGTGAATCGGCAGTGGTTACATCTATAAGGAAACTGGACTCGGTGCAGGAGCTCGATCGGATACGTCCGACGCCACTCGCGTCTCGGCTCGCTCTCCGGTGCGTTGCTCTGTGGTCCCGGCTCGAACCTCGTATTGTTCTCCTCTCTCTGGCGATGCGTTGCTATGCGGTCCCGGCTCGAAGGCTCACTTTTGTTTTTTGAATGTTTGTTGAACCAATGGGCAACCGCGTCGAGTGGACGCGCTCAGGGCTTGGAGTCCACGTTAACGCAGTGCAGTGTTTCCCGAGCAAGCACGGAGACGCTACCGGAGAAGGAGGCGCTGCCGGAGAATGAGACGCTGCCAGAGAATTCAGCTGTGCGAACTCGAGTTCCGCTGACAGCGGCAACTGCCACTCGCAGAAGAGACTCGCTCAACTTGCCCGCCACCAAGGCCTGCCTTCCGCCAGGGGTCACCGTCAGCGCTACCACTCTACCAACAGTGGTGCTCAACGCGAACACAACGCCATCTATCGTCGGCGGTTGTCACTCTCGAAATATGGCTTCTGTGCGAGACACGTGTGCCACGCGGCGCAAACAACTTTACAGGGGGTGTCAGCACCCCCACAATACAAAACATTGTAGTTCCAAGGTGAGGATCACTTACTGTGTTGAGAGAGAGAAGAATGCAATGGACTCAGTTACGAAGCTCTTTTGAATGTATTAATAGGAGAGACCGATAGCTTCTAGTAGAGTATACAATACAATGCGCATGTGCATGGTTTTGAACTTTGAGTGAACGGGTTTGTTTTACGGCACCTGGTGAAGTGTCACATTGGTCTCTTTGCTACAGCTCAAGCAGCATACACCATTAGGGCATTCAGCAACACCATAAGCACGTGGCAGTTTGTCGATCTTTCCATCACAGATCCTTTTGTGAGCGTGCAAAGCACAGGTAGCAGTACAAAAACTACTCCTAAGACACGACTACATGAGCGAAGCGAACTTTGGCGAAAATGAAACGTCTGAACTATACTCGCGCTATTCACTGTGTTAACGCCAAATGGTTCTTTTTTCAATTAATCAAACAAAAATGGACCAGCAGCGCTTTGTCACGTGTTGCAATGCAAGGAAGGTTTTTTTCTTTATTGCGACTGGTTTGATTACTAGTGATTCTAAAAGGTATCATTCCAAAATGTTCCACTCATGGTGCATATGGTGTCAAACGTTTACCTTAGTTTCTCAATTAGTAGAGCGTTGCTGTTGGTAATATTGATATTTTAGACATTTTCAGACATTGATCTTTCACTCTGACATGAATTGAATTTCGGGTTGGGAATGGATTCAAAGTGAATAGGGATTTTGATTGAATAATTTCAAATCACATTCGTATAGTATGTGTATCACTTATTATATTTAAAGATAAATAGGCATATTTATTATGACCTAGCTAACCTTCACAATATATTTAAGAATTGAAGCAGTGTCTGTGCAAATGTCATTCTTTTTGCTTTTAAGGAAGAAGTGAAAACAGCTTTGAATAGTAGCAGGATTTCACTTTCGGTAGAATGCAAGTGATAACCTGTGAAGTATGTTACATTTTAAAATTTGATATACCTAGAGTACCGTAATTACTCGAATCTAACGCGCACCTTTTTTCCGGTTAAGCGAGTTTATAAATTGCATGCGCGTTAGAATCGAGTACGAACAAAAAAATTACGGTCAATCTATTGCCATCGGCAAATCCAAAATGGCCGCCCCCTACGTGCGTTGGCATGGCGCGTCGGCCAATTCTGCCTATGTGTTTCCCATGTGCGGCACTTCGTACGTGTGCTGAGGAGTTCGTCATCTAGTAGTGCATTAGCATCGACGGCGTGGAAGGGCCGACTCCAAAAACTCGAGTGCACCACGATGCCGCTTTTAAAAGAAAAGTCATGGCGTGTGCAGAAACGGATGGAAATCGGGCCGCATCGCGGTCGTTCGGAGCTCCCGAAACGTGCGTGCGGGACCGGCGGAAACAAAAGCAGGAGATTCTCGACAGCAAAGCTTCACGCAAAGGCTTCAGTGGACCACAGCAGGGTCGGTTTCCGCAAATTAAAGAGCTGCTCGGCAAGTATGTGCTTGAGCAGCGAGCGGCACAGCGGCCCGTGACAACAGAACTGCTCCAAGTGCGGGCTATGCAATTAGTCTTGGAAAAAGGTCTAATGCAGAGCCAGTTTAAAGCGAGCAGGTGCTGGCTAACTTTATTTAGAGGAAAGGCTTTTCCCTCCCAAGGGGAACATGCATATGCGAAAAGTTTTGCGGAAGAGTACGATGACAAGCTTCACAGTTTTCAGGGGTTCGTCCTAAACTTGCGGCGCAACAACGGCTACCTGCTTGGGCAAATCGGGAATGCCCATCAGACGCGTCTTTACTTCGACATGCCTGGCACCACAACCGTCAAGAAGAAAGGGGCGAAGCAAGTTCACGAGCTGACATCGGTCCACGGTAAAACTACCGTGACGGCAATGCTCTGTTACACGTCAGATGGGCACAAGCTTCGCCCGTACCTCATATTTAAATGGAATACGCTCCCGAAGAAGTCGTTTTTTCGAGTGGTGTGATCGTGCGGGCCGGCGAGAAAAATGGGTGCGCGTTGCAATCGATGTCTTGCGTTTTTTTTTTTTTCGCGGTGGAAATCGGATGCGCGTTACAATCGAGGGCGCGGTAGAATCGAGTAAATACGGTATATAAGTCAGTACATCAAGCCTATAAACTTGAAAAAAAAATGAATCGATGGGAGGGTAGTATCTTCATTTAACGATGAAGTGGGGCTTCACACCGATTCAAATTCGCCCTGGATATGTGCTTTCACAGTTTAGCACCTTTTCACTGCACTTAAACCTTTGCAAGTACAGTTGAGCCCGCTTATAACGAACCTGAGCGTGACGCGGCATCCGTTCGCTGTATCCCGAAGTGCGTCGTAAATGAAACACAGCTTTTAAAAAATTTGCGAGTGAAAACGCAAACTTTTTTGCTCCAAAAAGTTCGTGATGCACGTATTTCGAAGAGCAGAAGCAATAAGGGCGGTCTCGAGTTCATTTAAAACGGCAGGGTGCTCGTTCGACGAGGCCCGTGGCATAAGCTGCATGAGGCACTGGCTCCGAAGTTTCGTCGTTCTCGCTATCCGATTTCTCCATATCGCTCTTGGCACGTGCTTCATTCACAATGCCCCAATCCGTGCACGGTTTTGCAGTGTTGGCCTCATCGTCGGCTGTAATTAAACCACCGCAACAGATGTCCCACCCGCTCTCCCAGGTCTTAGTCGACGACGCGCTGCCACAAATTGCCGCCGCAGTTCGGAAGTTTCAGGCTCGGCATCGGGCCCGACGTCGACGAAGTCGACCTCACGAAACTAGTTTCGCGCGCATGTAGCCGTCACTTCCGCCCACGGAATATTCACCATCTCCATGCTCAGCTGAATACCAAGACGCCCGAAGCAGCAAGTTGGCTGCCAGGTGGTCGATAGCTATGAGCAAGTGCTCCGCAACGCGGCACCTAACACGCGGATTACGCTCAAGCCAAGCAAGCGGTCACACTTTCGACGTTTTGTTGAGCGGCAGGAAAAAGCGTGCTAGTCCTCCTGTCGGCTACAATGACCACACACGCACACCAAGAGCGAGCAAGACGCGCACGCGCGACACAAATGCCAGAACGTGTGGAACAGCTCTGGGCCCATTTCCAGTCAGAAAACGAAACTAATTCGAGCCAGCGTGGCGGTTGTCGCGGAGCGGTGGAGACGGGTGAAGGGGTTGTGATCAAGAGAGGAGAGCAGACTTTTGATAGAAGGGCAAGGAGTTCCGATAAAGGGGGGAAGGATGCAGCGGGAGGGCGACCTTGAAAACCAAAACACACGGGAACTACGTTGGGTAGCTTGCTTGAAAGGTCCGCGAAACTCGCACGCAAAAAAACTTGGAAAGAGTGCCTGTGCAGCGGTGTTCAAAGAATCGGCGGCCGTGGTGAAAAATCGTTTTGTTGCGCCGGCGGGTTGGTGTGTCCTCACGAACTTCGATATTTCGCGATTCGTTCCGTGCAAATTAACAGCCGATTTTGCGCTTCCGCACGCGCGGAGGGCAAGCTGAGCTGAAGGCGAAGTGAGCGAGAACAAGTCCTGAGCACAAAACGAATCGCAAATTATCAGAGTTAGTGGGGTAGCGTACGCGCGTGCACCAGACGCCGAATATTGGATACAGTCAGTGGCCGACGATGTTGGTAAATGGTCTGGTTACTCCAGGCCAGCGACGCCAACGAGTGCCAGAAATCAAAAACAGGGTAGATGGCCGACCGGTCTTCGAAAGATCGGTGGCAATGTGAAAACACGGGCCTCATTGTGCCCTCGCGATCTCCGATGTCAGCGCAGCTCTGGCCGACTGGGCTGGCCCTACGTCATCTCCTGACGCCGATCTCCGACGACAGCGTAGCTCTGACCCACTGGACTTGCCCTACGCCACCTCCTGACGCTGACAAGAGCTCTCGCAAGTGGTGCCCTGTCCTCGGACTCCTGTGACCGTGTTTTCCATCTTTCCTATCTCTCCTATCCCCTCGATATGTCCTCGTTTGCTGGCCTAACGCATCTCTCTTTCTCTATACCTTTACTTCTATCCTTTTAATCCCTCCTCACCCCCATCCCCTGTGAGCTACTGTGGAGGTGCCGCACCGTGATGCAGACAGTTACGGGGCTCACCTCTTCTTTTCCCTCTCTTAGAATCACTTAGTCGTCTGGTGATGCGGGGCTGCTCAGAATAGCGGGAGGACAAAGGACGGAGGGGTGCCTAACAAAAAGCAGTCGGGGCATGGAGGAAGGAAACAGCTTTCCTTCCTCCATGGGTTGGGGAGAGCGGCAACTAGAGGGTCGTGGAGGCAGGGTCGGCGTGTAACAATAATAATGTATGGGCACCTCGCTGATGCCTGATCGGTGGTCGAAATTGGTTTCCCGGGAAGTAGGCAGACCACTGACTCCGTTCGCTGTAACCGATCAGCGGCACTCGGAGACGTTCGTTGTAAGTGCGATTTTGTGCCATTGAACCAATGTATATTTTAACGGTCAGGCGGATATTGTTCGTTTTAAGCGAAAGTTCGTTTTAAGTGGGGCCGTTATATGTGGGCTCGACTGTATTACGTGCAAATAATGAACATGTTTGTTCTGAATACTTTGAAATTTTCAATAATTTAAATTTGATTTGAAGCGAATTCAAATTGTGTATTATTTGTTGGAACATTCGACGCATTCTAATATTCGCACAAGCCATATAGTTTATAGCCACAAAACTGAAATGCTAGAGAAAGATCCGTAGACAGTTCGCTAGCTAATGCGATCCAATCCGAAGCCTGTACTTCCCATGATTCCCTTGTGGGTACACAATTGCAGCGCCAGACTCCTTTCTAGGTATTATTGTATCAAACTCTATGACACAAGCCCAGTAAATTGTTATTTGTCTTTGGTGTTTCTTTAACAACACTTCTCCAGTGCTTCTGTTACAAACTCTGTTCTTTATTTGTAAATCTTTTTACCCTTTGTCATTGACTCAGATATCTCAGACAACACTTTGCCATAGTTTTCCAAAACAAGTATTTTCGCTTTTCATGTAATGTCCCTACTCCTATTACCCTGTGTATGAACAGTCTAGCTAATCTTAGTGGCTAGGTATCCTCTTATTGCCAGGTTCCAGCAGATCTACATGAAACCTCTTTTCACAGGAAATCATTCTTGACAAGAACCAGCGTCAAGCAGTCGTCAAGTTCAGAGAACATCAACAAGCCATGCAATTTCAGAAGAAATATCAAAGGTGAAGCTGCTTTGGTCAAGTGCTACATTCGTGTGTTCATGTTGCGATATCAGCTGCAGGAAAATTCCAATGAAAAAATTGTGGTGTTGCCATGGTGATAAGTACAAGGTTCATCTGTGATAAGATCCTATCAAGTGCTGTAGGTGATACGCTTTAGAATTGTAAGAAAGCATGTCTCTATGCGTGCAAAAGGTGCTCGGATACGGTTGTTACACCCCACACGAGAGGAGGACGGAAAGTGATAAATCTGGGCAGGAAAGGAGAAATGGTTGCAGGAAAAGCACATATTTACTCTGGTTAGTCTGGCAGTGGGGAAATTAGTGGAAAGTAGTCCAGAGACCTTGTCATGCTAGTAATGCGCAGTGATTTCAAAAGCTTAGCAAGCCGGTCTCCTCATGTGACTCTCCACTAGTTTCCTCAGATCTCTGCACACTTAATGCTGCAGCTCGCATTATTTTGAAAAAGCTAGGAGCTACTGAATACACAGTCATCGCTTCACCCTGAGAGCAGGTGCTACGTACAAGTAGACCATACGAAAATGAGACTTTATGCAACTAACTAAATTTAAATGTATTTATTTATACTTTTACAGAGGTGCAACAGCTGTGCCAATCGCGCCAATTTGATACAGTATCTTATTTTTATGCCGTTCTCAGCCAAAACTGTGAAACTTGGTGAAATTGCACCACACTGCGCTAAAATGCCAGACAAGCCTCAAAATCTTTTCAGTTGCGCTAACTGTTGCCAGAAATCGAGGACACCTTGGCAACCTGCTGTTGGGGATTATCATCCAGTCCAGAAGGGCAAACTCTCACCCTAATCAGATCAAAAAAAAAAAAAAAATTAAGAAGGAACGCCATTCTAAAGTTTCTTGGCCTTGTTATATTTCGTACGGAAGGCTTTTTAAACCACTTCTGTTTCTGTACTCTGAAGCCTTGCACAAATATTTAATAAAATTTAGAAGGGGCGATTACTAGCTATCACTAGACACAGCACATTTTGTTCCTCAGTCACTCGTGTGCTTGATCCATGTAATTACAAATGCAAGTATGATCGGTGTCATATGAAAAACTTCTGGCAGTCATTCAAAGCTGTGTATGATGTTTCTGTGGCCCTGAGAAAGAAACAAAATTGTAAGCCTGTGTTTGTTCTTGCCACCCCCACTTGCTGCTGATTTACTGGTTCCTGGAATTTCGTGGTCGACAGACAGGCCGATGCACATTACCATTTGCAACGCCTGTCAAATGTGATATGCTAATGTGGACTTCTTCATTGTTTACACTGCGGGGTGGTTCGACAGGCTGCTTTTATTGCTATAGCAATGCTCACGTGCACTGGGCAAGAGTTGGCTGATGTAAAAGGTTTGTACACAATTTAAGATTTCCTACTAGTAATGGAGTCTCCCCCCCCCCCCCACCACACACACACACACACACTCTGTTGTAACCTGCTCCAAATTTGGATTTTTGCGTGCCGAAAGGAATATTTCACTGTTGCAGTAATTTGTCCAAATCCTATTTCAGCCGTTGCATTATTGATGTTATAGTCTCTTTGTACCTTTTTTGTGTGGGTAGAGTTCAGGGAATTTTGCTCTGTTGACAATAGCTCATACTGTACATGCAGGCACATGTTAGACTTGTCCATGATTCAAGTCAGCCTGCTTCCACCATGAAGGTGGGAACAGCACTAGCTGCACTCGGGACATAGCCATGGCGGCAAGAAGTCATGTTGGATCCAGAGTACCGGACCACGTCCTGAGGATGCTACTGCTCCAGCCTACCAGCGCGAGGGTAGGCTGGATTGGTCATCATCTGCATTGCTCATCATACCTCCAGGGAAGTGCTCACCTTCCTCCACAAAGGTTCTTTGCAGCTTGCGAACTGCTTGCTAGAAGAGCCTCTTGACCTTCGTTTGGCTCTGCGACACACACCTCAACTCGTTTTACTCTCACTGTAACATTTCACTTAGCTAGCAAGGTGCATATCGATTGTTTCGAGTTTTTCTTGGTGTGGGGACTGCTTGACACTGTTTGTACCTTGATTGCTGGATTCGTACAACGGTGTTGAAGAAGAAAGTGCTGTCAGGAACAGTTCGACATCGGGACAGATGTGTGTGTGTGTGTGTGCGCGTGGGAACTGCCCTTGTCCTTATTATTATTTTTCTTTATGTGGAATTTGCCTGTGGACCATCAGTTCTCATATGGACGGGCACTTTCCCATGACACTGTCAAGTTTGTGCGACTGAACTTCAAGTGTGCTTCTTGCATTAAGCACCAGGTTGCTAGGTGCTGATAGGTCTTCAGAGAAAGGTCACTTTCATACTTGTATGCTTTTACAGCAAAGCTTCAAGTTTCCTAGAAACTTGGTCGTTCTTGTGCTGTATGGGATACATTCGGTGATGAGGATCGTGTCGAGACTGGCGAACTTCGAAGAAGCATTCATTGAAGATTCGGCTTCGGCTTTCTCGTTTGGCAACATTCAGGAAACATTGCCCTTTGGTCTTTTAAAGCTTGGCTTTCTTCAGAATGCATCTACTTCACCAAGACGTGAGAATAAAGAAAGCTAAAAAAAGCTCCAACAAAGGAACATCTCTTCTTTTAATAAGCTGCAGGCCAGGTTTTTCTGCAATATAGGGTGGTGCTCATGAGAAGCGTTTCTTCTGGTAATCATAGCTGTCGGAAATTGGTTGTTGAAGGATAACTTCACATCTGTCCTCACCTAGACTCTTAGGTGTACGTAAGTGCTTTTGTACAGTACTCTTGAGCGAATGTTTAATCTAATGAAGGACCTTGGAAATTCATTCTTCACACAAACCCTGTGCCTATTTCTATCAGTCAAGAGGTTCCAAATTATAGTTTTAGAAGCATCTGTCCTTCTGATCTCTTCCTTTCCATGCTCTTTACAATAACTCGTAGTCTGCAACCGAGTATTATTTATTCATACGACATTCCGTCCAAGTTCTTTATCTTTCTGTGATGCTGTTTGTGGGCTTCACAGGACTTGCATGTTCCACAAAGTCATTTTCTTGAAACTGCTCTTCATTTCAAGAATTTTAAAAATTCATTTTTATGATTTAAAAAGAATTGCATTTATTTTCAGGTTGGCAGGGAGCATTTTTTTCATTGCAACTGCAGCCTCATTTTCAGTTCTTATTTTATCTTGCTACCTGTGAATTTTGGTGTAGAGTTCCTATTTTCAAGTATTGTGTCATCTTTCCATTTGCGTACAAGTTCCCAAGAAAGGAGCAAAAATTTTTAATTCAGGGAATTCCATATAGAAGTGGGAGAGCGAGAAACTTTTTTCTTCATTTACCACATGATGGTTCTCGACATGATATTCATAACTAGTAAAATTTTGCAACCAGTGGGTGAAGATCCGAAGCTTTAGTAGTTGTTTATTGTCCGAAGATTTGCTTATCACATAAAAAATTTCAGCTACAGCGGAACCTTGTTAAACCTTGCCTACTTCAGCCATGCCCCGCCGCGGTGATCTAGTGGCTAAAGCACTCGGCTGCTGACCCGCAGGTCACGGGATCGAATCCCTGCTGCAGCGGCTGCATTTTAGATGGAGGCGAAAATGCTGTAAGCCCTTGTGCTCAGATTTGGGTGCACGTTAAGGAACCCTAGGTGGTCGAAATTTCGGAAGCCCTCCACTGCGACGTCTCTCATAATCATATGGTGGTTTTGGTACGTCGAACCCCACATATCGATTGAATCCATCAATTTCAGCCATAGTTTCCTAATGAAAGTTTGAAATCCTCAGTTTGGCTGTCATTAACTCCTTGCAGTCATGTGTTAAGCCTCACCTAATGCAAAAATGTAAATCTCAGTAAAATTATGGAAATCTCTTGACAGAGATGTGGCCTCGCGTATGCCAGTTTTGTTGCAACCCCTGTTTTAGGAAGCTTTGAGAGGGTGGATGTACCTTTTTTTTTTTCATATGAATGGATGAATCTGAAAGTGGGTTTTGTGCTGACAAGCAATACATTGTTATACTGTGGGTTTTCATGTGCCAAGATGGGATTATGCCGTAGGGCAAGGCTCCGGATTACTTTACCATATGAGGTTTTTTGGTGTACGCCTAAATCTTAGTCTATGAGCATTGTTACTTTCTTACCTTCACCAACACAGTGGAACCCCGCTGCTACGTTCCCCACTGCTGTGTTTTCTCAGCTGTTACGTTGTCTTGCATCGGTCCAGGCATAGCTCTCATAGAATCCCATGTAGTGTGAACCCCCGCTGTTACGGCGCAACTGTGAGAACATTCCTGCTTGATGCGTTGCAACCTAGTCCTCTAGTGTCTAGAATATACTTCTGGCACTATACTAGTCCGCCGAACCCGCCCGGAAATTGCCATTTTGATCTGATGTTTGACAGTCTTGGCCTGGCTTGGCTACGGAACAGGCTGCCGGAAGCCGCAGGCGATTTGAAGAGGCTGCTCCTAGATGACCATTTGTGAAAAGTGCTATCCCCATCATCACTGTGCTTACAATGGTATTTTCACGACGAAATGCCGGAAGTGCGCGACAGTCTCACGGTCACACGTGTTGACTGGTCTTCAGTCACTGTTGTGTTCGCTGAGCCTGTTACCGTTATACCGGCCAACTCTTCCGATTTCCTCGTAAAATGTACAAATTTTGACCGTGCTTATAATTTTACGAGTCTTGCCTGAAAGTTTCCGAAAAATATATATATTTTCTATAGAAAAAATAAAATAACTGAAATAGCGTGGCCTCAATGACGGCATTGTGCTATATTCCTCTACTATGAGAGAACAAAAATAATGTATTGGTGTTATTATCATCATACCTGCCAAGACTCCGGGATTTCTACCATTTCTTTCGTCTGTACAGTTGCCATGGAAATCTCCCGGAAATTGAAATTTGTGTGCCAGATCTGTCCACATTGACAAAAATGCAGGTCAGTTTGTTCCAGGCTTTTTGCGAGCCCCCCCCGCATTTTATTAGAAAAGAATTTAAGCGACATTAAGAGACGTTCATCTAAACATACAGTGGAGTCTCAGTGATGCAAAACCGCGGCAGATACGAATTCGTGAAGTTCCCCAACCAAATTCATGTGTCTGTTTGGCCAAAATTCGAATGTTCCAAACACTTTTCCCAATCACGGCGTGTGTTATGAACTTTAGTACTGAAACCGTCGAACGAAAGTAGATCGAGAGCGGCATGCTCGAAGCTTCGGAAGTAAGCATGCGACCAGCGCACGCCCTGTCTTCTTCAGTGCGTGTGGTTGTCGTTGCAACAACCGCTGTGGATGAAACGGCGGTCGTTCAACACGATCATGTATAGTGACAACGTTACTGACAGAACTGCGAAAGTGTGCGCGCAGCGAACGCTAGAGCAGTCTTAGCAATGCTGCTTTCCTCAAACTTCGTGCACAAAACTGTGACAGTTGCAATCGTAGATAGCATAAAATGACTTAGTTTTGAAGGCATGCGGGTTGAAAACAAAACTACCGTTTGCCGCAACAGCCGCGCACAAAACTGCGGGCGCGGCAATGGGATAGTGATCTACGAGCTCCGAGGGCACGTTGGCTGACGCAGCGGTAAATTAAAGAGGGTAAAGACTTTAAAAAATTGGAAAAGGCTAGAAGCGTTTCAGCGTTTCCGTCCAAAGAATCTAGTAGCGAGCAAACCCAATGCTTTGACCTGCACTTTCGCAACAGCCAGCTGCGCCGTCCCGTTCGTTCACTTGTAAAGACGTACGCTAGTTGCTTTGAGGGAAATAGATTTTTTTGCTAGTTGTTTTGATGACACGAAATTTCGGGAGCATTTGCGCTCCCCATTTGAGACTCTCACCTTAGTGAGAAACCCTATCCTCTTGTGTTCAGCCACTTCAAGCCATTATGAGACCACAACTTTGATGTTTGTGTTAGCCCCCCCCCCCCCCCCCTCCCCGCCGTTTTTGTTTTTAGAAATTTTTTTTGGTGGCAAAAATGGGGAAATAATTCAGCGCGTTGATTTGACTTGTGGCGGGAAAACGTGAATACGCTTGTCGTTAAAGGCAAATTCATTATAGCTATAAACAAAAAAGGCGGCAACACCCCCCTCTTCCTCGCCGCTCTGAGGTTTTACGAATTTCTCCATTGCCAGGTTGGCAGGTATGCCGTTTAACTTGTCAATGCAATCTTTATCAAGCCTTAATGGCGTTGTGTAAGCGAAAAGCGCTTTCTTTTGAGGAAAAGCTGGACGTACTTAAAGCAATCGACAAGCAGCCAGCGCGAAAAAGGGTCAACATTGCCGATGACCTTAGAGCAGCGCAAACAACTTTACAGGATGTGTCAGCACCACCACAACTGCTATCGTCAACACTCAACAGCATCACCTCAAAGCGACAAGTTCGGTACTCGGTGCCATGCATTAATTACGTCTCATCAGTGTGGAGTGCAGTGAGCTCAACTGTAGATCACTGCTTCGCGAGGTGTGGGTTCCGTATGGACATCAAAGGGAAGCCTACCATCGAAGCTCATCAGTCGAAAGCAGCATCCTGTGAGGAAAAGCTCAATGAGGCAATGAATGCGCTGGGTGCCACGGGTACGACGTACGATGACTACGTCGCTGTAGATGTTGCCGTTGTGACGTCGGAGTGCCACACAATCGCAGAGATTGTTGTAAACTCTATTGCAACTGAAGATGGGGACATTGACGACGACGACGAGCACAAGCCACATGATTCTGAAGAGTTGGCCTTGGAGTCGGCCGATCTCAACTTTGGAGAAGCCGCGGTGGCCCTAGACTACTTCCACAGGTACGTCGCACACCGAAGCGACACTGAAAGCAATGCGGCCTTCCAGATTATTGAGAAACGCGTGGTGCCTTCCAGCGAGCGAAAAAAAGGCGGTCACCTTCTTCAAATGATTAAGTCGTAGGCTCACCTCGCCAAAATAAATTGTTAGTAGTCAAAGCGCTTGTGCTCTCATTCATTTTCGGAGCTGTGGCGAGCCCATTTTCGATGGAGGCGGAATTGTTGTAGGCCCGTGTGCTCATATTTGGGGACACGTTAAAGAACCCCAGGTGGTCGAAATTTCTGGAGCCCTCCACTACAGCGTCTCTCGTAATCATATGGTGGTTTTAGGACATTAAACACCACATATTAATCAATCAATCATTTTCAGAGCTTTCCTCATTTTTGCATTTAATCGGCTTTTACGTTTTTTACCCGGTCCGCTAAAAAACGTATTAACGGGGTTCCACTGTAAACGGTTGCCTTGACTAGCATTAAACTTGCCTTGACCAGCATTGTATCTACTCTGAGTGATGCAACTTCGTAGAAGCTAAGCTCTTACACATGCAACATACGCCTAGTATGTGCAAAATGATTTTTTACTGAACAACCAAAAGTTGCTAAATGCTCATGACTGCAAAGGGTTAGAACCTAGGCATTCAATTCTTGCCCATGTTTCAGCGCCATTCAACATACCTGGTGATTAATACATAGTGCTAATTTTATTTATTTACTTATTTTAAATTCTATCAGTGTTCATTTTGCCTCAGAGGCAGTACAGTACTTCCAGGTTTAAAGTTAGGAGATGACAAACAGGGGGAGAAGAAAGAAATGGGTAGGTATGCTTACTGCACATATTTCGATTGTGGCTTACTGCCCAAATTCTAATTCTGCATTTTTATGAAGTGTCTGTAATTTTAGAGCTGCCTTGGTTTCGGCACAAATGTAATGTAACTTTTTGGTGCAAAACAACTCTTTACTAGCCTGTGTAACGCTGTTCCTCCATATGTATGCGCCGCGAGCCGCAGGTGTTGGCACCGGGCCAAGTAGGTCACACCGCTGCTGCGCGCTGACGTCACTCTCTACCTCGCGTGCTTGCCGCGGCATCTGCAGCTGCTGCCTCGTCCGTTCACCCACAACACCAGCCGCGCGCTACACCTCCAACTCGTCAGTTCACGCGCAATAAAGCTGATGCGCGCCTAACGTACGCATTGAAACATGTGTGTATGTGTCACCTACAAGACCTACACCTGACTGTCAATTTAAAGAAATCTTCCAGCACTCACTGCAGCAGCCGCGTTAGCGCCGTTCAACCCATGATGCCACCCGTGCGCAATGCTGCTGCTTTGCATTCCACCATGGTTCCATTTGGGGAGATGGTCCAAGTTATTTTAGAACATCCATGTTCACTGCATCTCAAATTTTTACATCATATATTCATAAAACTGGCCTTTGCACCACACAGTGCAAATGAAAAGTGAATTATTTTAAATGCACCTGGATGCATAGTTCAATAAAATACTTTTCAATTGGAGAGCACAGAAAAAAGTGGGTCTTCTTTGCTTTTCTACATAATGCGCCAGTTTTGTTTTATGCATTATGTTTTTGTTTTGTTTTCTCGAGTTCATAGCTTAACAAGGTTCTGCTGTACTGTTTCTTGTTCGGGTGATAACACTGCCACTTTGATAATTTAATTACATGTTGCCCTCATACCGTTCACTGCCACCTCATTATGGCAAAGGTCCAAGCTCATATTTGAATGTCAACATTGCTTATCTCACAGGCTCTTTACACCTGTGTTCTACATATCACTGTTAAATATAGTGCACATCGTTTAGACCTTTACAAGATGATTGACCGTTGCAGGAGGCTTTATCGAACTTTTCAGGTTTTACACTGATCTTTGGTCTTTTTGTGGTAATTTTCTGGATCATAGGGCATGTTTCTAATTATGGTCGTTACACAGCACTTCTGCTGATCTTAGTTCTGAACACATGTTTAAAGTACTTTTATACTTTCAGTGATTATCGTAGCACACATATTTAGTTTTTAAGCATGAAATGCTTCTTTTTATTAAGAGTTATTGTCACCATTGAATGCATCAGTATGACTTATTGCCGACAACTTTATCACAACAAGCATCTTGAGCTATCTGCAGCTGATCTGCTCTGCCGCATGTGTGCCATAGTGCGATTCTAAACATACTGTATTCTTTTAATGGGCAACAACCTAAACATTCTTTGCCGCCTCGTTGTGCAGGACAACTTGTACATGAGCGACGCTTGGTAGAAATGAAAGCAGCTCGCTGTTGCAGAGTTGAGTGGCGCATGCACGTGTTATAGTGCAGCTAGTGTAACGCTGTTGTAAGCATAGTGTTCGCATTCGTTAGACAACCAGCCAAACACGCCTTCTTCTACTTGGCTATTGTGAAGACACTGTAGTTGGCGTGGCTTGCAGGAAGCTTTTCGTTGCCGCGTCGACCCCACTAGCTACTTGTAGCTTTGTTCAATGTTTATTCTAATAGGGTGCATTGAATCTGCTGCAATTTGTATGTGATAGTGTTAAAGAGCTCGTTTTGGGAAAATTCTAATGTAGGTGTCAGCGTCGGCGCGATTGATGTGAGTGAAAAATCATCTTGTCCATAATCGAAAAATCGAGAAACATGCAAATGAAACACGTTATAAATATGTGAAAATTGAACCAGGCAGTCAGCACGGCAAGCGGGTTGTTTACTACAGAGTCACGCTACTGTTTGAAACTGCCTTGTAAAACGACCCTAAAATATCATGTAGTAGAATTGCACCAAGCGTGAAAATTTTGTGAAGTCCACAACGAGTGAATGTTTTAAAGGCCCACCCGTTGCAAAGTGCTCTGGCGTATTTAATCATCATCAGCTGCAAAAGCATCAACTAAGTTGGCAGCTGAGTAGGTTTGTGTGTAGCCTTACGGACGCGTTGTGGGCTCTCCGCTGATTCGAGTAAGGAAGAAATATGGCATAGTATGCACTTGATAACTGTACTTGCAGTAGACAATCTAGGATAATTTGAAAAGGCCAATGTTGCGGCACAGACGTTAGTTTCTCAATCGTTTCTTTATAGCATGGTTGAGGCAATCCACAGAGAGCCATAGCTAGGGTAGCGAATGAGAAAGCGATGTGCTTGGAGCCCAGTTACGCTATTGCATTCTACTCTTGAAAGTGAACCTCAAGTTCAATAGTTGGTGAAAGGGGAGATGAGCAGAGAGAGTGTTCGAATTCGCTAACACGTAAAAATGATGCACCACTTCCCACAAAAGGCCCTGAATGGAAAGTATGCCTTACGTATGAGTAGCATACTTTGATCAATAATTGTTGTGTAGGCAAATCAGCAGCTACAGCATTGCTGATTTTCGCGTGACACCTTTGTGCATGGGTGTTCATTGTTGCCGTTGTAAAAAGTTGCGTCCAGCTTGTAAAGAAGCATTTTATGCTTATATTACGCTTAATTCCAGGTATTGGATTAGACTGGCTATTCCTTGATATCTTCGGCTTTCTGCTGTTGCAACACATTGTCTTACCTTATTCTTCTGGTCTGTTACTTTCAAAAGGAAGTGTCCTTTGTGTTGTTCGCAAGAAATTGGTCGTCCTGGTAGCTGTCGTGTCATTGGCTTTCTGCCTGGTTTATACTGACTGGTGGATGGAGGATGGCTTCTCGTGCTACAGCCATACTTAGCACGCAAAGGTTAACCTTGTCGAGTCTGCCAGGTTTTCGCATATTCCAAACAATTACGTTTTCTTGCATGCGATAGTTTTTGTAAGGCCCATTTTCCATGAGTCCTTCACAACTTCTATTATATTATGGCTTATGAAATGCCGTTGGCTTACAAGATTGGTGGGTCAGTAGTTTACTGAGGACAGGTTATTACCAAATTTTATTGGCTATGCGGGGATATCTTGCGCTAGACCCCACGCAATTGAAACCTAATCAAATTTTCTCATTTTAACTTTTAAGCAGTATGATGGTTTTGATGATTTCTCATCGTTATGATGAGTGTAAACCATCATGAGTTGCATTAATTTTGAATGAATTTGTGAACTTTTCTCATACTTCTCTGTGCCAGCCTTATCTTGCACAAAGACCTCAGCCTTGCATGCCACTCAACTGTCTTAATGAGACAAAACCACGGATTGTCCTCCAGCAAGCACAGCAGCATGAAAGCACGATTGCGCCACTTGATAGTCTTGCAGAATTTATGAACTGTAGGGTCAATGGTAGCTTTCCTATTAACAATGTAACATGCCAGGTTGTTTTTGGTCACAAGAAAACGCATGAACAAACTAGAGAAATTGGTTTCACTATACTAGTCACCTTCTGCTACTATAGTCAAAACTTCAGCATCGTTTGCAGCTAATTATTGCAGTATTCTCTGCTCGCATAACTGTGGGAAACGGATGTTTCTCTTTCATAATGCTGTCTTGTTTTTATATTTATTGACATCTTTTTATTATTCTTTAGGCAAATTTTGTTATAGATATCAATTTACTTTTTGATTACTGCAGTGTGCTTGCTGGAGCTTGTTAAATCACATTGTGAAAATTGTGCAGAAGGTGTGACACAGAGGAGCAACATGCACTTCACGTGCTTCTGCCACTGCAGCATTCGTTACAAGCTCCCCACTTACCCCTTCCCGCTAATTTAATTGACTGCATTACATGTTTGTCCCTGCATTGCATATAGGCTTTTTTAACGGAGAGTAAACTCCTCTTCTCTCTGGGCTGTTGCATGGGAGCACAAAAGCCAGCGTCACAGCCTCAGCTATGCATTTTTGGGGCACGTGAACAACAGCCCAGAGAGGACTATGTCGGCACCGAGAGAACCGTCAGTAAAAAGGCCTATTTTGGCATAGGGAAGGATTTCTTAAGGGGCTTTTAAACCATACTCAACATTTTTTTAACATTTCAAGTAAACATTCACATTCAGTTCGGAGTGCTGTCACGATCCGCAATGCCAAACGCGGCAGCACCACTCTCTGCCCCATGCTTCTCTGTGGGTGACGTCACGAGGGTGCATTTAGGATGTCACCAGGAGCAGATGCTGTTCATTGCTTGAACAAAAATCTGTTTGTCTGCTAGCAAGTTTATGCACTCCATGATTATCCTCGTTGGGGAGGAGAGACCAGCTGACTTAACAGAGTGTAGCAACGTAAACAAGAACAACAAGTGACAGTTTGGTTTTGAACATCAAATGCTTGTAACTCAGCTATTTTACTGCATCATTTCAAAAATTAATTTAACTAAGTTTTCGTTGCAGACCCACGTATAACTGACACACCACAACTAAATTTTGACATCAGGATGGTTTAGGAGCTCATTGAAATAAAATAACTCTACTTGTTCAAAAACGATGTAGGCTTTTGTTTGCAGGAAAGATTTTTTTTCTATCTTTAACAACTTCACTTCATTGGCAGAAAATTTAGAATAGATCGAAATGCAGAGGGCTCAGTTGTATAGAAAAAAAAAGCTGTATTTGCTGGAGTTGATTCTTTTAGGCACATGCAAGTTGTAATGCTATCCTTTTTTATAGTTAGCCCCATTGCTAGACAAGGCAAACTCACCACTTGAGACCTTACGCATTGTTGCTCACACACCTTAATTGACGAAACTGAGGTAACAGAAGCAGTGCTTTTCTTTTAAACTGTTGCTTTTATTGCTGCTGGCTTAGCTACACAAAATTTATCCCAATTTGCTGGCAATATATTGCTTTGTGATGGAATATTTTCTGTATTAATCCGAGCTGCTAGTGTAAATCTCAGTGAAGCAACTTGCTAGGGGTATCCTCAACTTTCTCTCTCTTTCTGTTTTTTGTTACCTGTTCTTATTTAGTTTTTTTTTTTCCAAACCTATCACAGGTCTTGCAGCCTCTGATGAATTGGCATCATATGCAGCTGCACTTTTGCCTTTGAAACTAATTGTAGCATCTGAATAGTAGTCACATTTGCAAGACACAATATGGTGCGCACTCATGATTGCACTTGCTCAGTGTTTTTATTTTTCCTTCGTTATTCAGGGCACAAGTGGATAGGACATTTCTTTACAATAGGAAATGCCCAAGTAGGAAGGTTATGCTTTTTCTTGATAAGTTCGTGTAGACCTTTGTGAACGTATATCTGCGCCTTTACAAACGGGTGCAGGTAGCTCACCCGAATCGAGGGGGGCTTCATTCAGCATGTGTTATATCTTTTATAACAACATGCTAGCTGTGTTGGCAGATAACTTTGTGTGGCAGTGAAGGAGAAGTTACGGAAACTAAGCTTTTGGGCGTGTTACTGCACCGAGTAGTATAACAGTACTTTTTTTTTTCCTGGAATGGGTATTGAATTGGGTATCACATTTGTTAAAAGATGGGAATGTCAGAAAAAAGAAAATGTATATTTCGTATGTACCACTGAGTTGCGTGCATTTTATGTCAGATTTTATTTAATTAAGATAATTGTATTTTTCCCCAGTAGCTTAAATTACCCAAAAGGTAATTGCAAGGTATTTATCAATGGCGTTGTCAAATGTGCACTCCTTTTATGTCGCTACAGAAAGTACTCCACAACCATGGGTAATGCTTACACTTGGGTGTATCTCAATTAGTCTGCCAAAGAATTGAAGCTGTTAATGTAATATTAATAAGCTTGTGCGAATATTCGAATATTCAAACGAATAATGCAATATTCGAATTTGCTTTGAGTCAAATTCAAATTATTGAAAATTTCAAATTATTCGAAACGAGCGAATAAATGCATATTAGTCTGCATGTGACACCCTGTAAAGGTGGTTTTTCTGCAGTGGAGAGGTGCTAAGCAGTGACAGCATCTATTCAAGTGCACGTTAGTTTGCATGTGACGATGATGATGTTGATCTCTGTGGTCTTCCCCTTTGTACCGGGGGGGCACCTTTTAGTGTCCTGACCGAAACGAGAAACAAAAAAAAAAACGAAAAAAATGAAAGAAAAATCACACCAGGTCCATGAACATCACAATTGTTCACTGTCTCCTTGACCACCACTCTAGAAGCCTTGCTTTGGTTATTGCTGTCGCTGCCAGGGGGTGCACGTCGGTATAGCGGCTGTCGCCTCCCGGTGCGCCGCAGTCTTTCACAAAGCCGAGTGCCTCCGGTAGTGTGGCGCCATCTGTCTGACGGGGACACAGGCGTTCGCAGTGAAGCACCAGGTGTTCAATGTTCTTTTCGTCTTTCCCGCATGTCCTGCACTGCACAGTGCCGTTGGCCAACGACGGGTCGAAGTGACGGCGATACACCTGAGTACGGAGCGCTCCAGCACTGGCCTCAAACAGAAGCGCACTGCTGACATTATTGTCGTATAATCGTTCGGTGGAGATGGTGGTCTTGTGAGCTCTGTATAGGGCCAGGCTGGGTTTCTTCTCCATAGCCGCCTGCCACATCGACGTCTCAGCTTCCTGCACTCTATTCCGTACTCCTGCTGCCCATTTCCTCTCTCTGTCCTCCTGGACAGGGTCAGTAAAAAGGAAGTACTTGTGGCACAGATTGTGGAGACGCCTGCGCCATGGTGTGTTCATGCCCTTGATAGCTGTGTATCTAAATACACGACGGGCCCGCCGCTGGTCGTTCATGAGGCGAAGACGTCCTTCGTAGGTCGCCTTGTTCCTTGCCTCGCGTGCCTTGTAACTTGACCATCCGAGGTCGCCTTGTACAGTTTCGACAGCTACACGTCCATGACACGCCAGCGCCAGTCGCCCGACCTCACGCTGACCTCTTTCCAACCACTGGCGTGTTGCTGCAGACAGGCAGATGACGGTGTTGGCGAATATCAGCCCTGGCACATGTACTGCCTTCCACAGTTCGCGCACCAGTACAAACCGGTTGCACCCCCACAGACTCCGCCGTCACAGCACGTTGGCGGCCCTCACAGAAGCCTGTCGAACGTGCTCCTCTTGCTTGTCGTAGATATCTGCGGAGGTGCAAAGGTTGACACCAAGATACCGGTACTGGTTTGACACCGGAATGCTTCCTCCGTCGGGAAGCTGCACATCAATGGTCTCCACGCCTGAAAACTGCAATATGGCCGATTTTTTGGCATTGAAGTGAAGGCCCAGACTCTTCAGGTGGTCGGCCGCCAGTGTTACCAACCTCTGAAGGTCACTGCTGCGCTCAGCCAGTAATACTAGATCATCAGCGAACACCAAGCCGGGCTGCGTCCATGTCTGCGCCACCCCACCAATCATGAGGCGGAATGCGAAGCCAACTCCCGATTCCACGAGTGCCTGCTCGAGTCCCGCCACATATAGCATGTATAGCAGCGGAAACAAAGGGCAGCCCTGCCTGAGTCCTCTTGTCACTCTCACATGCTGTGTTCTGGTGCCTCTGAAGCATTCTATCACCTAGCTATCTGCATAGAGCCGCCGGAGAAAGTCTGTCCACACTCTCGGCATTTGTCGTTGGTCTAACTGGTGGAAAGACTCCTCGTGTGGCACACTATCATAAGCCTTGGCGACATCCAGAAAGCATCCAAGCAGACCTCTGGTTTCTCTCCGTGCCACCTCGATGGTCTAAGTGAGCACGAAAAGATTGTCTTCCAAGCGTCGGTTCCGTCGGAAGCCATTCTGGAGTTCCGACAGTATGCCCCTCTTCTCCGCCCAGCCGCTCATCCACACCTTCAAGACTTGAGCGAAGAGTCTATATAGGACGCTCGTCACCGTGATTGGTCTATAGTCGCCCAGCAGTTCAGCGTCGCCTCCTCTCTTGCACACGAGGCTTACTCTGCCGCATTGCCAGTCGGGTGGGATTGGGCCGTTCTTGAGGATGGTATTGAAAATTTCCGCGAGGTGTTCTCGAGCAGACTTCCCCAAGCATTTCACAAGGCCCGCTGGTATGCCGTCCAGTCCGGTAGCAGTGCTTGCACTGATACGCGGGAGTGCACGCTCAAGAGCGATCCTCGTTATCTGCCAATGGTCCTCTTCACTTGGTTGGTGAGGCTCATCCGGTCGCCGTTTACTGCTGAGGTCGATTCGTCATGTGTGGGATTGAAGAGCTCTTGCATGTGGGTCGTGAGGTGCGCTGCGAGGTCGGTGACCGGTAGGTTGCTAGAGTGGTGTCGAATTTCAGGTGCCGGAGTTTGGTGATCTAACGAAGACACATGTAGGTTGCTAGAGTGGTGTCGAATTTCAGGTGCCGTAGTTTGGGGATCTAACGAAGACACATATTTCCAAAATTTGTTTGCACCGTTACGCCCTGCCTCTGTGATAGCTCGCAATTGTTTCCTATTGTACTGAGCTATTTTGCTTTGTACGAGGATCTGCATCTCTCTTTTGAGGTGGAGGTATTCCTCCCAGGTACTCATGCACTAATCTCCGGGTGATGTCCTAACAGCCGCTCTGTGTAGGCGATTCGCCGTTCGTCTTGCAATAAGGGCCCCTTGTACCTCTTCGTCCCACCAGCCTTTGCGCCTTAGCCCCGCCGCGGTGGTCTAGTGGCTAAGGTACTCGGCTGCTGACCCGCATGGCGCGGGTTCGAATCCCGGCTGCGGCGGCTGCATTTCCGGTGGAGGCGGAAATGTTGTAGGCCCGTGTGCTCAGATTTGGGTGCACGTTAAAGAACCCCAGGTGGTCGAAATTTCCGGAGCCCTCCACTACGGCGTCTCTCATAATCATGAAGTGGTTTTGGGACGTTAAACCCCACATATCAATCAATCAAGCCTTTACGCCTTAGGCCGCCGCGGGAATTTACGCGAATTTCGTGCTTCTTCATGATGCGTCTCAGTTTGAGCACAAATTGATCATATGTTAGTGCTTCCGTCGGTTGAAAGTTCTGCTCGAATGCTTCTGCGACTGCCGCATACTCCGACTGCGGGAGGTGCCTCTCAGCTGGGTTGCAATGTTCCTTCTCAATGGTTCGCCAGGAGGATCGGGAAAAGCTCAACTTGATTCGGTTGTGGCCACTTCCTATGCTGAATTCACCCTTTTCATCGATGTTCATGTGGGTGAGACGTCGTGCTAAAGCAGGTGTCGCAAGCACGTAATCAATACAGCTGCGACTGTTCCTGACGCTCCAGGTGTACTGTCCTTCACATTCTGGACGAAGATTTAGCACGTCTAAGGCGAGTGTACGTGCCAGTAGTAGTTCCCCATTGGTATCTTGGAAGCCATCCAGAGCTTGGAGGTGCCCATTGAAATCTCCCATAATGAGAACCTCTTGCTGGTTTGCCCATCTTGCCACGTCTTCCCTGATGCACTGCGCCATTCTTGAGTTTCCAGCATCGGCTCCAGCAGATACGGCAAAGTAGGCCACCCCTACCAGGACTGCCAGCCCTTGCAGGTAGCCCTCGACCAACATATGCTCAACACACGGGCTGTCCAGTTTCTTCCAAGCTGACCTAGTTTTCCAAAGGAAACCTATTCCTCTCCCTTTCCTCGATTCACCTGAACGGTTCAAGCCAGCCCACTGCCAACTTTTATGTACTGGTGGCTCTTTCATGACTCGAAGGTGTGTTTCAGCCACGGCATATATCTCTACGTCTTCGTCACCCATCATCTGATATAGTTCTTCCCATTTGCTCGCCGTTCGAGCACCATGTAGGTTAAGGAAGCCTACATGTATGTCCTTGTTCTTCTTGCGGCTGCGGCGACGGCGGGCCGTCTTTTTCTTTACGTCCTGTGCCAGGAGCGCTTCTGCCTCCTCTGTGGATTGGCCATTTGTAGGATTGCCTGTCCCAGGGCAGTCATCATGGAGATTGTTGGTTTCACCCTCCATGCCCTGTGCTTGTAGTTGCCCGACGGGCGAAGCCCTAAAAAAGCACATAGTCTGCGTCCCAATCGTTGCCCTAGTTGCTCGGCGACGTATTCACTGTAGGAAGTTCATCTTATTCTGGAGAGCCTATGTGACACTGACGAACTCCACGCGCGTTCCAATGTCTGAGCAAATTTGACGTAGGTTTTGATTCCACAACTCGCACTTTATCCGCATGGTATCGTCTTTGGGTCCTACTTCTGGGACGCCGTACACCACGAAAAAGTGGCCTTTGGCTCTTGCCTTCCAGGAAGCTATTTGGGACTTGATCTTCTCAGTTGAATCATGTGGAGATGTGTCGTCTTGGATGTCGCTGAGACCGGCGTGCAGAACCACGATGGCCTCTGTTGAATCCCAGACGTCCGTCGCAGTCTCGATGGCTTCCATTGTTTCTACAAGCGTGGCATCTTTTTTCGTACGGCAGTGTACATCTCTGTGCCATGCACTGGCTTGGAGGACTGCCCGTTTGAGTCCACGTGCATTGCCATCCCCGTAGACGAATGCGCCCGGAAGTCCTGCTGGCCGTTCTGGGGGGCCGTTGGCTGTTTTCTTGCGCGAAGATGGTATGGAGGCCTATCCTCTGCCCTCTCCTTGCGCAGTCGCTTCTGAGCCCGCTTGCTTCGTTTGACCTGCCATCCTACGGCCTCCGCGGGAGAGCCACCCACTAGCTCTTGATCGCTGTTGGGCTTGTTCTGGGATTGGTCTATCACTCTGCCAGCATCGACGGCCGCGGCTTTGACCGCATTCCTGTCATCGCCACCCAGTAGGTCTTGATCACTGTTGGGCTTGTTCTGGGATTGGACTATCTCTCTGCCAGCATCGACTGCCGTGGCTTTGACCGCATTCCTCTCATCGCTTACATCTTCTGCAGACTTGGTCACTTCTACCCTTCTCGTCGCACTGGTGTTCTCGTGGCTGCTGGTTTTGTCTGCGTCTATTATGTCCAAAGCTCTCTGTAGTGCTCCAACTTGTTCAGGTAATGCTCCTCTCAGCCTTCTCTCCTCTGCAAGTTTGTCCAGCAGCACCTCTCGCTCGTTTTTGCTGTTCACAATATGTGCTTCCAACCGCGCTGCCAGGCTATCTAAGGCCAACTGCCACCTCTCCGACTCCTGTTTGTATTGTAACTGAGACTGTTCTCTCATGACCCTCATTCTCTCGCAGATGCGACAAAGGAAGGACGAATCAGCCTCCGCCTCTTGCGTTGTCTCAAATGGTTTGTTGGATCGCTCGAGCCATCGCTCGCAGCTCGGACACTGCATCCAATCGACCAGCTCTTGTCCATCTAACGCCTTTCCGTTTGACGCCTTCGCCCTCTTGGTGTGCTTCATTTCGGTCGAGTCCACACAACACCGCACTATGGTCAAACTGGCGCCACCTCTCGACCGTAGTCGGTACCACTACGTGTCGGCTTTGGCGCTGTCTCGGTGGCCACTAAACCGAGTAACTTCTTGTAAAAGAGGTTTCACTGCAGTGAAGTGGTGCTGAACTGTGACAACGCATACTCGGGGCAAATGCACACTGCCGCGAAGCCCTACGTCAAGATTAAATGAGGATATCACCCTCACATCGATTTCTTTTTCAAGTTTAAAAGCTTGTTATACCGACTTATATATATGCTCCAATTATAGGAAATTTCAAAAAAGTAACATATTTTACGGGCTATAACTTGCGTTCTACCAAAAGTCAAATCCAGCTACTATTAAAAAGTTTTTTTTCCAGTTTTTTTGACGTTACCAAATGGCATTTTAAACAGGCCTTGTCTCGAGTTTTTAAAAGTATTGTGTTAGGTTAGTTATGTCATGATAAATATGCCCTTTTTTTTAATATGTGACTAATACACTGTTCGAATTCGATTCGAAGTTATTCGCAAAAAAATCGCCATTCGCTTCGAACCTGAAATTCACTATTCGCACAAGCCTAAATCTTAAGTTGGTTTTTGCTCATTTTTTTATGTTTTCTTCTATTTGACAACATAAAAACAAGTTTATCAAACAAGATTTGATATTAGTGTCTTCACTAACAATGTTTTACAGGTGTCTTTCTCAAGTTTTTATACTTAATGTGCAATCGCATTCGTACACATTCTCCTTGAGGGACTTTTTTACGTGCTTTTCAGCAGCAGCTCAATCTACAAGCTTTAAGTGTTCAGCCCATCTCTTGAAGTTTTGGCTTTCGCTATTAAGTGTGTGAAAACCATAGAGTAGGAATGAAGAGAATGTTCATTTTCTCCCATTCTGTAAAAAAAAAAAAACATTCACCCACACACACATGTACTGAAGTCATGAGCAGCACATATAAAATCACACATCGTGTTGGTGACACTTCGAACGGTGCTAAAACATAAATCCACTGAGCACTCATTGAATAGTGCTTGTGCTATAAATGCCATGGAAGAAGAGCTTAGTCCTACTCCTCATTATTGGGAGTGATGGTTTTGGAGTTCTTTTTCTTTTCTAAAGCAATGATTGCATATGCTGTCATTCCTAAGCACTGTGGTAAGATTACCGGCTATGGTGGCACAATACTCACTATACGCGGTTCTTGCTTGACTGTGTACGTCAAGAAATTACTGTTGCTCACACTTTACATTTTTCTCACATATGCACCTGTATGGTTTGGCCACTCATTGCTTCATTGATCATTCCACTTATTGCTGGCGTATGTTTGTGTGGTGTGCTGTGAGATAAGAACTTGTGCTGGATCCGTGATGCGCCTTCCACTGCGGGACACGACTACAGAGTGTGTGTGGGAGTTCATACAGAGTTTCAAGTGCTAAGCACCTGCACCGTTTTACAAATGTGGCCTTTTTTTTGTATTGTTGGTCATCTGCACACATGGTCCCTTTCATCAACTCCACTGTCCATGGTTGCAGTTTGTTGCATTTGTTGTGTGCGGTTGTGCAGTGAATTTTATTCTCAACATCCTTGCCACATTCCACCCCTGTGACTTCTTTGGCTTCTGTGCATATGAATACACCGTATTGTTTACTGCTGAGGCGTGCCGACACATTACATTGTCTTTGTACTTGCGTGAAACAGGAGTTTTCTCTTTTGAGCACAATTGGTTTTAGAGCTGGCACAACTTGTTTTTCCTGAATTCCTTACCTGTTGGCATAGTCGTCAGCTACCCTGCTAGATTCTGCATGTGCTCTACCTGGCGGAGTTGTTCCTCAAGATGAAGATGATGTTTAATGATGGCCGAGTGTTTTTGTAGCATAAATCAGCCCAGTGGCCCTGTGCAATCAAGTGGCTCAGGCTGGAATGCTGTAACAATCCTTTCACAGTTCTCTTATTTTTAATTTTTTCTCACTGGTTGTGACGGAGCCCCAGTTCTGTTATCACTGTGATCAACAGATTACCAATTGGTTGTGGAGAAAGGAGTTGCATTATGTCGACTGTGGGATTTGATTGAATGTGAGAGCATAATGAAGTGAAACTTTTGTAGCTGACTCGCAAGCTGTTCATTTGGTGGAATTATTTAATACCTTCTTTCTGATGAATTTGATTAGCCCGAGGAATGACACAGTCCTGAAAAACCTTGCCGCCTATGAAGTCTCATGAACACTTTCTTTAACTTGTCAGGATAGACATGCACACCATAGAAGACATATTCATAAAGAAAATACATGCAGTATGCTGTCAGTGCTGTCATAAATAGCTAATGAGGAAATAGTTATTATTTATTTAGGAATACTGCAGGCCTTAATAGGCCCAGGCAGGAGGGGAAAAGTACGAACAAAAGTACAAAGTCTGCAAATATCAAGAATATATACAAGTAGGATCTATACAAAGCAACAACAAAGTGAATCTACTAACAAGTAAATGAGCACTAAAAGAAATGTGATACAAAGAAAAATAATATACAATATGAGAAGATAAACAATACAGAACTATCTAATCAATGTACAAAGGAGTTAGTAAAAAAAAATAAACAGGGGAAAAAAATACTGGATCACTGTATTGAAAGAGGAAGGGCTAGATCTAAGATGAAATGGATGCGATAGAGTCGGTGTTGCTGAGTGTACTAAGAGGTAGGCTGTTCCAGTCGGCTACTGTTCGAGGAAAAAAGGAATACTTAAAGATGTTGGTTCTGGTATTGTAAGGCGTTAATGTGGCAGAGTGGCGATGTCTTGTTCGGCGAGCAGTGAGAGGCTTTATGTAAGGTTCAGGAGAAAGAGACAATTTATTATTATACAGTAAGAATAGAAATTTAAGCCTGTGAATTTTTCTTCTTAGTTGCAAGG
This sequence comes from Rhipicephalus annulatus, assembly GCA_013436015.1. Taxonomy (NCBI): domain Eukaryota; kingdom Metazoa; phylum Arthropoda; class Arachnida; order Ixodida; family Ixodidae; genus Rhipicephalus; species Rhipicephalus annulatus. The sequence continues at coordinate 72,914 of WOVY01009477.1, read as the reverse complement.
ACTGAATGTTGTGTTGGGCCATTAGGTCACTTGGAGAGTCACTGGTGCGATATTTGGAGAAGATGAATCTTACTGCTTTACGTTGGATCCTTTCTAGCGCATCGATGTTAGTTTTAGTGTAAGGATCCCATACGATAGCTGCATATTCAAGCTTAGGACGGACAAGAGAGATATAAGCGGTTAGACGGGTCTCGGGAGGAGCATGTTTTAATTTGTGTCTGAGGTAGCAGAGTTTTTTGAAGGCTAAGTCGCAAAGGTGAGAGATGTGGGAGTTCCAACTGAGATTATTAGTTATGATGACACCCAGGTACTTATATTCATCAACCTCTGTAAGAGGCATGGATGCAAGATTATACGTAAACGAAAGTTTATTAATTTTTTTGGTGATTTTCATAAATACTGTTTTATCAATATTAAGCTGCATGTCCCAGCGTTCGCACCATGTTAAAATTTTTTGAAGGTTAGAGTTTAGGGTGATTTGGTCTTGCTGGCAGGTAATTTCATTAAAGAGTAAGCAGTCATCAGCGAATAATTTTATCTGTACAGGTTCAGTAATAGAGTCAACTATGTCATTAATGTATATATTAAATAATAAAGGTCCAAGAACACTTCCTTGGGGAACTCCAGAAGTAACAGCAAGGTCACTCGAACAGCAATTATCAATTGCAACAAATTGCCTACGGTTAGTGAGGTAAGCAGAAATCCAATTTACTAGGTATGAGGGAACGTCCAGATGAACAAGTTTTTCGATTAGTTTCGCGTGTGACACGAGATCAAACGCCTTCCTAAAATCCAGAAATATGATGTCAGTTTGTCCTGATTTGTCGACAACGCTAGCGAGACTGTGAATTACAGTAGTTAATTGGGTTACAGTGGAGAGGCCCTTCCTAAATCCATGCTGCATAGGAGTTAAAATAGCTCGATCATCAAGAAACCTAGTGATTTCGTTAGCAATAATGTGTTCTAAAAGTTTACAACAAGAGGAGGTTAGTGATATGGGGCGGTAGTTTTGAACTAATGATGGATCGCCTTTCTTTAGGATAGGAATGACACGAGCAGATAGCCAGTCGTTCGGAAGCACTGCTGAAGATAGTGATGCACGAAAGATGATAACAAGAAAACGCGATAGCATTTCGGCGTATCTGTGAAGAAACACGTTTGGTAAGTTGTCAGGCCCGGGTGATGATTTTGTTTTTATATTCAACAGCATAGAAAAGACGCCAGGCAAAGAAACAAAACTAAAGTCATCCTTCACCAATGTGTGATTCAGGCAACGGGGAACAGGCGAGTTTGAAAATATACTATTAAAATAAGCATTGAAGTGGACAGCGATCTCTTGTTTAGCGACGACAGGATTGCCCTCGTGCATAATATGGTCAACTGGTTTACTTTTTTTGCTGAGAAAGCTCCAAAACTTGCTGGGAGCAGTTCGGATGAAGTTAGGCAGGGTAAATTGAAAGTAACGAAGTTTAGCTGCCCTAACAGCCTCGTTTAATTTAGCTTGGCATGGTACGATTTCGTCACGAGAAATACCCCGTCGTCTCAGACGTTTGACTTTTCTCTTCGCATGCACTATCTCACGCGTCATCCAGGGAGTAGGTTTGGATGTTTTTTTAATTCTGCTTGGAATAAAGTTGTCGATACAGTGCATACAAATATTCTTAAATTCGTCCCAAAGTTTAGCTTCCAAAAGGGGCCAGAAAACATCTCAATTGGAATTCAGGTGGAGAATTAATAAAATAAATAGCTTTTAACTGCATATGAATAATTTTCAAAATGGGAAATAATGTGCCAAACATTATGTAGGTAATACAGTTAAAGATTAAATATACTATTATGGGTTAAGATTTGGCATTGGGTGTCATATGCACAGAACAGGGCACTTTGCAGTCACCTTGTTGTAAACATAATTTATTTGTGAATTTCTGTAGACTGTGAAACTAGCAGCATGAGAGAGAAAAAAAGAAAAGTGTTCTTTGCTAGAATTGAATGCAGTCACAAGCCACTTGCACTGTATTATCATATGAACACTAAATTTGGTGTGGAAATAGCAGGCACCTCCTCTACTGTTACAGTAGGCCCTGCATGAAAAGTGACAGGCTGGCTTTCAACAATGCAAAAGTTTTATATGTACACAAGGTAACACCACCGAAATAATGATTTCTGTGCGCCTGTGTGTCATTTGAACTGAGAAAAATTATATAGAGTATGAAGAGCTGCAGTATAATTGCATTATCTCATTTTGGCTAATTTGATGTTTCGTTAATTTGATCCCCCTCTGTACATTTCAGACCCCGATAGATTTTTATTGACCCAAAGCAGATTTTCCGAAATAATCCAAACTTTACTGGTCAGTATTGCACACACATGAGCACTGGCAGCACCTGCAGATCCAATGTACGTCACTTGCCAAATATGCCCCTTTTTTTAAAACAGAAGTACCTGGTATGTATATGGTAAGCCACTAGCAATTAATTTTTATTCTTTTCGTGGGTACTGCTTTTCCTTCTCAATTTACAGTTACCTGCCAATTTTTGGACATACTTGCAAATTCGGACACTTTCACGACGTTATCACAAGCTCCATAGACGTCAATGTATGGGACCCTGTGGAATTTCGAACGCAGACGCACCTCGGCATCAGATTTTTCGTAATTTCTACCCACATTTTATGACTGAAACAGCATTAATGAGACCGCCCACCTCTGTTGAGTCATTATCTTGTAGGTTTGAACCAGTGCCTTAGGATTATATCAGTTTGCAGCTGTAGCAGTGTCCAAAAGTCAGCTTTGCTGCAATATTTAAGTGTCGAAGTGTTAAACAGACCGAAAATATGAAGGGGCCACTATCACGAAGCAGTGCAACGATACTTTTTGCATATAAACATCGGAAACGCACAGAGGTGTGATGGCAGCAGGCGGCTAACAAGTCAGTACAATGTAATGGTTGTATGACCGACAACCCTTTATGATAAGCATCTTCAGCCAACTGCTCAGTAGTGCATGTTGCCTAGTGCAGTTGTAAGCATACTGCACACTTACAATGTGCGACAACCCAAACGCCCCATGCTAGGTGCACTGCACAGAAGCGCTGCTTTTGGGAACAAAAGCAGCTCAGCATTGCCATGCCTGTCTGCACTCAGAAACTGAGTCGACATCACAAACATTTACATGGCAATTGTGTGCATACGGCATTGCTGTCAGCAAGCATGTTGACAGCGCTGGCATCAGTTTAGTTGGCTATGCACTGCACACAAATAGGCACAACCGTCTTCACGCGACTGCAAATACTGTATGTCAGCGGAGATTTTTGCACGATAGCGCATACTTACGTGCGCGCACGCACCAGGGAAAACGGGACGAGACGCTCGTTCTTCCGACACAGCCTTTGTGTTCTACATCATTGTTTTTAAATGTTCCATGTGGGAGCCATAATTTATTCCACGGTTTGCTGCTGTGAGTGACATTCATCACGAGATGCAGACTTGAAATAGGTTGGTGGCACATAGTTAAGTGGGGTTTGCGTCAGCTATTGAATGTGTTCACGAGAGTTAGGTGCGCACTAAAATTCCTGGTAAGCGCACAGGAATGTGCTAAAGCTATTTCAAATTGGCTGTGGAAATTTGACCGCTTTAGCTGAATAAAAAAACATGAACTAATTTTTTTTTCCAGATTTTTTTACAGATGATCTCGTGGTTGTTACGGTGTCCGTCAAACGTTGACTGTATTAGCTGCGTGGTAGGGTTCACTAGAGGTCAGTGGTTGAGGCTAAGCTATGCTTCTAGCAGCTGTCTGCCAGCACATCGGTAAGCTTTATGCCACCAGGTGCTATGAAACTTTTGGCCATTGGGCCCTTGCACTTCCTCCACCTGTAGGCCAATAAACTCTAAGATATATAAAACTATCATCTGTAATCTAGAACGATAAAAGATAATTTAAAACTTGCTGACTGCAATCACTCGTGAGCATAAATTGGGGAACTGTAATGGTAGTCTTGTGGCATGAAGTGGTAGCCACCAACATATGTGGTGTGATTTGGGTTACAAATTATCAAAAGTTTGAAGCTCAGCGGGGTGACACGCTTCAGTTGCTGTGCTTGCCAATTGCCTCTGGGAGGCACCATTCACCACGCTGGAAAAAAGGGTATCTTTTAGTGCTCGAGAAAAGGAATCTTTAGGTCATCTGTGGTTGCAAAGTTCCTGTAACACATGGGGTGTGTTGTAACAGTGGCCGACACTCATCATCCACTGGAACTGAATGTTCGGAAGTATAGCAGTGAATTGTGATTGTGTCGGCAGCACTGTAGTGATTTGATTGCATGATGAAGATACTAAGTAATTATCAATTATTTTTGCCTCAGCTAAAACCATCTCCAACTATTGATAGTCTGTGTTACCCGCAAATAAACAATATTGACTGTTTAAAAGCATTAGAAGGCCCCTTAAAAGCCTAGCTGCAGCCCAGCCTTCAAAGAAAAGAGAAAAAATTATATATTGGCATTCAAATGAACAGACTGAAAATGTTGAAAAAAAAATTAAGTACATTTGCAGCAGGTGGTCTCGGCCAAGTAGATGTAATAGTTATATATCAACACCGACGCTCACTTGCCTAAAAAGAAAGTATTTTCATTCGTATTAATTCTTGTCACCATATAACTCAAAAAAGACTTAAGATTGCTACATTATTTACTCCGTGACCACAATGCAACATTTGCTTCATGATCGCATTGTAAAGAAAATGCATAGAAACCATTGATTGTTTTTTGGCTAATAATTATTTAATAATGAGCTGCATGAAAGAAGCAATATCGTCTTCCTGCTGCTTAGTATTGTTAGCAGATTTGCTGTTACTGCTCTCTATTTTTTTCACCTCTTTAACATACGGAACAGGTATTAATTTCATTGGACAGATAAAATGGGGTTTTGAGTTCTTAAAACTGCTCTCATTAGAGCTTGCTTGTGCCATCATCAATAATCGATGTGCATTTTGGCAGTGCAGTTCTTGATATTTAGTCTTTTTCTCTTAACTTCTATTGTCCCGTACCCTTTGGATGAGGCTGTAGTAATGCAATATGTCTGCTTTTTTTTTTCTTTTCTCTTGGTGACTGTATGGTAGGGTTTATCGTCTAGGGCAAAGTGCAAGAAAAAAAAGTCATAATGTAAAAGTGAAAAATGTCTTGTAGGAGCACACAAATGTCGTCTTAAAAACAATACCACGATTAAAGCCCTTCCAGCCTGTCCAAAGTTCAAGCACATGTACATAAAATTGGACACAAATCAGGTTCAGTATTCGGCACAAGAGAGGTTGACCACCCACACACAACCCGTAATTCATTAGACAACTATGCAAAGTCAGGTTTGCATCTTTATCATTCTTATATGTAGCAATAAGTTTTCACTTAAGAATTAAATTAATGAGCACAGCGTCATGCATGCCTTGGCAAACATGAATGCATAGTCCAAGAACGTCGTCGGCTTTTGCAGTGCTAGCATAATGAGCAGCACAAACATAATTGGGTAAGGGAACCTCCAGCTTTACTGACAAATACGACTTGGAAGTCAAGAGAGGCCCCTCCTAGATGACCGAAGCGTGGCAGCTGATTGCCCCGACAATTAAAGAAATTGCGAAGCCAGCGACCATCCAGATTGTGTCACTGTAAAATGCACACCCATCGGTGCAGACTCCTATTCATCCGCCCTTGGGGAGGAGCTGTTGTCCTCTAAAGTATTATCAAACTATAGGTGTGTGAAGGCAGTTCACGCTAAGTGAATAGTGGTCTCTATTTGCTCAGCTTTTGCACCCATCATCACCTATTGGACAGTTGCTGCTTACTGCTCCCACTGCACACTTTGCCCACATCTCTTTCCTCTGCTATGTGGGTCTTTCCTTCATTTCGATTTCTCTTATTGAGTCTACCTTCCCCTCACCCCTCCTGCCCCCTATCTGCATATGCTCATCTTTTCCCTCCTTTGTTTCAGCGCACTCACCTCAAATTTAATTCCCCCTTCAGCCCAGCATGCTTTCCTTTTATGCTTTCCCTTGATTCTACTGTGGGCAAGTCTTGATAGGCTTATATATATACTTCATACAGAACATCACTGCTACAATAAGTTTTTCTTGGGGTGGTCCCTACAATTTCTATCATTTTAAATGAATTTGTTCCTTTTGAGATAAGGGGCAAATGCCGACGAAATATTGCTCAAGTGTGATCGCTGCTATGTTGAATCCCACATTCTCAGTTCAATTATAGCCGGATAGTCAGTCCGTTGAAATGAAGCTTGACCAAACAAAGTATATTTACTTCGTTATATATTAGTTTTTATTATATCCAGGTTACTCTGCGTTAGTAGTCCTGAAAATCGCCATTTATAACCTTTGAAGACCCACTAAATGCACATGTTTTCTTACATATGCAAATATTGTGCATATGTGCAACATGCATGAGTGAAACGGTAAGAACTATGCATGTATCTCTCATACATTTGCGTATTTTGCATAATTAGATCAATTCTTCATGAATGCAGCTGTGGAATTTTAAAGCAGGCTACAGTACAAGGCACGAGAGCGTTTTGTACTTACTGTAGCCTGCTTAAGCAATACAACATGTGCACTCATGCGGTTGTGCGTAGTCGCAGCTACCTCTATCAGAGGCTGCTTACTGGTAAGTATGCACATGCATAGGTTGTGGAATAGTCACGATTAAGCTCCACTTTTAGGGGGGGGGGGGGTGCACTCACTTGTATTTGTAATGAAATATAATGTTTACATAGTTACGTGCCATATGAACCCGGAACTAGAGTTAGTGGGTTGATACATTGATAAATCTATTGATCATCAAATCACAGTTGCTTAAAGCGCTCATGCTGATGACATCTTGTACAACGACACACCGTGTGATAGCTGTGGCAAAAGGTGTCTTGTGGCAAAAGCCACGTACCGCCATTATGCTTCTGTCTGTACCAAGGTGTATCTACAGAAAATCTGCGCAAGATATGTGCACCCTACAGCATCGTTGTATGTCTCACCCCGAATTTGTTGCTCCCAGTGATTTGACGAAGAACTGTGAAACTTGTTCACCGTGTTTTCGTGTGCTGTCTGTGGTCCTTTAGTTGTTATGGATGGACATTTCCAAACTTTCATTGGACAAGTGAATATTTTGATATATCAAATTGTCTTGTGAGAATTGTTGTTTTTGTTTTGGTATGTCTTGTTCTATTTTCGGATATTTTTTAAGTGAACAAACAAACAAAAAATGCTGATTTTTACTGATTTGTTTAAAATGGGCATAGTTCTTCTCATTTGTGGTTATGCATTATTGTGCCATGATAAAAATTTGAAAAAAAGAGCTCTGAAAATTATGACTGTGGCTAGAAGGCACATGCAGATTTTCAATAATGGTGCTATATAAACATAAGGGTGACTTACAATAGCATTAAACATAGAATACTATGAGGGGAAAAAATGAAAACAGAAAAATAGGAATGTAACCAAGTGTGAAGTTTCGTGTTCGATTGCATTATCTGCACAGGGTGCGCACAGGTTCTTGAAGTTCTTGAAAACCTTGAATTTGAAAGACGGGTTTGAAGTTTTCCTGAAGTCCTGGAAGTTTTCCTCATCCTTGGATTTCCTGAGCAGTGCACTCCCAGATTGACATTTCAACCACCTTAATGTAGTAGATCGCTGTTGACCTGACAGACTCTCCAGTTTATAAACAGTAATTTAATGTAAGCACACATGCTTCTGTTTTGCTGAACTGCGCTGGGAAAAAAAATTCAGTTTATCTGTCGTTGTGGCATAGCAGTGAATGCTATCTCAATCGTTCTCATAATCTCAACCACTCTTGTAAGCATTCAGTACGTATTGTGTTCGTGAGAACCTATCAAGACAACTACTACATGTTTTTATAATTGTGATGTTAATTAATTAATGATGTTCATTTACGTAAGTGCAACAAAACTAGCTATGTTTGAAGATTTTAGAGGGAAAAATTTTCAACTTTGCATGCCGCTTTGAAACCTTGAAAAACCTACATAAGGTCCGGAAAATCTTTCAATATCCTTGAATTTTTGCTTTGGAAACCTGTATGAACCCTGCTGCAGTGTGCTGCCTTTACTACTACTTTGATACAATTTTGGTCATGTCGAAGTAAGCTGAGGTTCATTTTGCACTTCCTTCATTCCTTCCATTCTTCCTCCTATCCTCTTCATTTTACATTTACATAATTCCTTCTTTCTTCGTTACTCTTTCTAAATTAATCACGCTGTTTAATGTTTGCATGTACAGTCAAACCCACATATATCGAATATGGAAACAAGCAGTAACTAGTATGATTTAATAAATAATTTGACATACAAGTTTTAATTAATATTGTCCTTCAGGTGCAAATCTTGGTGTGCAAGTTGGCGTCACAGCACTGCCTCATGATAATGTAACGAAGTTGTCTTCAGAGCAATGTGCTATGTTTATTTTTGTTTTTTAATTATGTATTTTTGCATTGCCTATGGCTGAAGTTGCAGAGCTATATCATGCGTCTGTATATACATATGCAAAAAAATATGGTATTGGCCTTAAGAGTGGCTCAAAATTTTCATGCTTAGTTGTACTTGCTTATCGGACACCAGAAGGCAGGACTATAAAGTCTGCATCAGCCATATTGTTGGCCTTGTTTTTTCAATATCACACTTAGCCTGCTTTTTGGGGTGCTGTACGAAGCGGCGATGAAAGGCTTTTTTTCCCCAAACTCGACTGTATTTCGCAGACTTTGCGAAAAACATCAATTTCTTCTGTTTTATGGCATCCACTGCATTAACAATTAGAGGAATAAAGCAAATCGCGACCTCGCACAATGGACCGGCAATACAACAGCTAGAAATCGAAGGCAGGGGCACGTGTAATGACTTAAGGCATTTCCTACTCGCTGCACACGGCACTGTCCTTAGCATACCGCTCGATCTCCCGTAGGATATTGAGCTTGTGCCAGAGAGAAGTCTTCTTCCTGTTGTTTTTCAATCGCCTTGATGATGGTATAAAGTGCGAACATTAATTACTACTATGGCTACGGAAACATGACATTGTAAATCACATATATAATTTGAAAGAGCAAGCAAGTGAGAAATAGAAAGGGAAAGAAAAAATAGGAAGGAAAATAGAATTGGAAATAAATAGAAAAAAAGACAGAAATAACTGGAAACAAGAGGAGGAAAAAAAACAGAAACCGAAGAGGAATAGAGGAGGCTGGCCAGCTCCATACTTCCTCCAGGCTTGGTGCCACTAGGGCGAAGCTGCCCTAATATTTTTGTAGGGGTGCAGTCACCCTGTCTAAAGTAATTTGTTCCCCCACGTTCATTGTAGCCGTACATTTTTTCATGCATTGGTAGGATCAAAAGCAGTTCTATCTAAAGGGTTATTATATTTACCCCGAGTTCGATATATTTGGGTTGGACTGTACTTTTCTCATTTTCTTGACTTTGAAATATCCATCATTAAAGGTTCTTCAGTTTCTTTTCTTCCTGTCTTTTTTTCCATCATTATTCTTCTTTTTGTCATCTTTATCTTATTTTAACTATGCTCTTTTTTTTTCATCAATTTACTGAACTCCAGCACTACGTATACATTACACAAATCTGCATCAGTCATTCTTGCTACATTTTCTAAGGCTAACTTTATTACACACCAGCTTAATTTTTGATCACTTGTTCTGCAATTTTCAGCTGTCACACAACTATAAGAGCTGGGCGATGAGAATGTAAGAGGCAAGCCAAAGTATTGGGCTACATTGGTTTGCATGGCTTGCACAAAATGTAACATATCAATTCAGTATAAGGGCAGGAAATGAAGAGCAAACAAGGACATATGCTTGTCCTTGCATGCACTTCATTTTAGGCCCTTTCCCAAACTTTACTGTTATATTTCGGGGTTTCAGAAGAACAGTTTTTTCGTAGGCCTACTCGCTGTAAAAAGTTCACCTATAATATTGTGCAGGAAAAAATTCTGTCTAGTCCACTTAGCTTTGCTGATCAACTGCATGGGCATGATTGTCCTTGTACAACATAAGTGCCTCATTGAGTGGGTGGTAATATGTGCTTGTTTTAAGAGCATGTATGGTGCAACCAACAATGAGGACAGCTGGTGCAACAGCCTTTGTCAAAGGTTCTGATATTGTGTAGCATATAAGAAGCAGTTTTCAGGCACCGCAAAACGTTCTTGAGAACTTTCAGTACTTACACTATCCTTGTCAACTTTCTCATAAATAGAGAGCAGACATCAGTTTTACAGGGCCTAAACCGACTAGACTATACATGCTTAATAGGAAAGCTTGCGGAAACCTTTCTATGCAGCATAGAGCTGAGGGAAAGTTTATTGCAATTTTAAAATCTAAAAATGAAACATGACTCCCTTTATTGGGCTTGTTATGACAACAATTATGAAAATTTAGCAGTAAACTGGTGTTCAATAAAAGACTGTCAACCATCTATTCAGAGCATTAGCACGCAGCTAGGATACATAAATGTGCATTTCCCACCAGTTCCTGGAATTGCCAACCTTGATCAATGCTATTGACAAGATAATAGATAGCTAGCAGTCATCTGTGCTTTGGTTCTTATTTACATGATTGAAAGGTCATTTACGCAGCAACTGGTATTTCGAATTGGGAAACAGGGATATTCAAATTATTCTATACTAAATTAAGAGGACACAACTGTGCATATTCAGGACACTAATGTCGTCTCCTACAAGCTCTGTAGTACTTCTGGGAAAAAGAAATCACCACCTTGAAATTAAGTGTCCTCACTCATTTAAGCTTTAGAGAGCCAGATCTTCAACGTTAATCATGCCACGAGGCCTAAAGGCAGCCCAGGTCACTCATTCAGTGCGTTTGAAACTTTTGAGAAAGGCTAGGCATTACTGGATATAATAATTGGTCACGCAATGCAACATCCATTGTGGCGCATTCCTGTACCTTAGGGCAGGTCTTCAATAAGTCAACATGTCAATTGTTGCCAGTAGCTGGCCTTTTATTATTAGCACTAGTATTAGCATTTATTTCTCTTTTTTTAGTTTGTGCTGTAATGTGTATGGGTTGCCAAGAATTTTGTCCTGGTGCCGCCCAGTGGTCATACTATAAGTTGCGTAAATGCATTGAAGAAACATGCGACATGAAAAAAAGAATTGTAGTCATGGCTACGTATCTTTTGTTTCTATTGGCTTTCCCAGGCTCAACCCAATTAGTAGCTGCTAAAAAAATATTCTAAACACAAAAGTGTTGTAAACGACTTATGTTTCTCATAATGTTAATCGTGCGTACTATTTATGGAATCAATATTTTTATACTTATTAAGCAAGTAGCTTGGTTGTCTCATGAAATCTGGTGTACACGAACTGTTCAGAACTTTTCAGCTCAGAACAAAATAGGTAGGATGGATGTTGCCAAAATGGTTCAATGCTCCCAGCAAATTTGCTGCATCAGTAGTATTTCGAGTATGCCTGCATTCATGCCACTTTCCTTATTGTTGTGTGCACTGTACTTGTTTTTATAATTAAACAGGAAAGCAGCTGTGATGCTTTGAACTTCATATGAGCAGTTGCAAAGAGATATTTATGTGAGAACTGTAGGTTTAGCCAAAACCATTTATAATAATGTTACACAGCTTTGTTGTCTGCTGGTAAAACTTGCTTCAGTAGAGGAGGTAAGTATGAACCCCTTGTGCTCAGCTTGACTATTGAAATTTTATTTTGCTTTAGGTGTGTCTTTGTTTGAAGCTAAGACGTTCACATACTTAGTGTGCTGCTATGAAACACTGCTTTCACGAACATTATCATCATTTTGTGCTGCCGTCCTGCAGTGTTGCCCCTGGACTTTCTGTGTTTCTAATACTGGACGTGTGTGCTGCACTGACTGTCATAATCGCCAGCACTCAATTCTTTTACTTACCTTGCTTCATAGCATGCTGATGCGAAATGTGCATTCTTTGTTAGGAATGTCGTGGAGTGTACTTCTTTTATTCTTGTAGCATTTTTCTTTATATTTTGCCTTTAAAATTGCCATGCGAGAACAGCCTGCATTTATTTATTTTTTTGTAAACTTGCAATTTTTATTTACTATTATTGCTCTTTCAATCATTTGCCGCTTGTTGTGTGCTCCACCTTTTCAATGTGGGCTTCGTTCTTATATTAGAATTGTGCTGGCTTTTTAGATAATTGGGCCTTAGCGAAAGAGCTGCTTTTGTATAGTTGGCTACCTGCTAAATCCATGGCTCCCCTTCATGTTTGTGATATTTTATTTGAACTCATATTATGCGTGTTAAAAGCCCTCCATCTACTAGGTTGCCAAATCAGTGTTTTCTAGTTGGACTAAAACATTTTATGTTACCACTTGGTGATTTTACCTAGGACATGCCTGTTTCCTCATAAGGGTGCAATTGTTTCTGTCACAACTTCCGTGAAAGAGACTTTACGGCAGCTTAAATATTGTGTTTTCTCTTTATGATCTTCGTATTTGGGGCTCATGGTGCAATACTAGTAATCTTTCGTTCTGTTAACGTGCATTTAAATTTTTAGTGAAGGAAGAATGGAAGCATAATAGAGGGAAACCTGCATTTTTTTCAGGGTACATTGAAATTCGTGCACTCTCTGAGTTGACCTTGATGTGAAAACGTATGCCTTATCTTTCTGTCACAATTCATTTTGTGACTTCATTAACACTAAGCCAAATTTCTTAGAACCCACTTTGCCCTTCTGGAACATAAAACTATAAGGGTATTATGGTTATATCATAGAGGCGGCTATGTTAGAAACAGCATTCATATTGCTAAAATGGGGATGCACCTACATTAATATTTTAAACACTTTCTGGGTTTTGCATGCCAAAATCACAATATGATTATGGATTCTATCTTTTAAATATTATAAATTCTGGCTAATGGGAGTCTCATACTGAATGACTGTGTCGTGGGAGGAGTATACACTTTTGTTCAATTGATGTGCTGGAAAAATATTTGTCACATTACGGACCTATTCATCTGCATAGAAAGGAAACTGGTGCTTTGCATATTTAACTAAATCTCATGTAATAAGCAACTTAGTGAGGCATGACAGGGTCACGGGGTCTCTTTGCAGCATGTGCTGGAAAACACATATGAAACTACAACAGATCTATGCAACACAACTCCTTTCTTCATAAAAGCCTGGTCTACATGCTTCTGATCATAGATGTACTTGTCGAACACAGTGCAGGTTAAAATGTCTTTCCATGGTTACTAATTCTCAACCCTCAGCCACTAAAAATGTATACCAGTTTAGTATCGCTTGAGCTTGACCAGGCAACAGCTAAAGCCTTGTGCTTGTCACGTAAAGAAGTACTTCATATTGCAGCACATAAATGGCAATAAGTTATTGCTAATTGCACAAATTATTGGCTAAGACTACAGAAAAAAAGCATATAGTTATGAAATGGATGAGCAGTGGCTACAGGTATCTGAGGATTTGGGTAGTGCTTTTTGTTCCATTTAAAGTTCCTAGGCCATACCTGCTTTATCAGAATGAAAGAGGTAAGGCATATCCCGTATTGTATTTTAAAAAATTTAAAGAACCGTTCACTCATTTCTGATTGCTATACAGTGGCCACTATTTATGAAGTCAGTACATGCCTTTTAATGTGTGCCAAATAATGTACTTACATGTAGTGTTGTGGCACATAAACACTCCCTCTTTCAACATTTTGTATGGGCCTCCAATGCCAAGCCTAGGAAGAGCAATTTCACTAGTACAATATTTGCCATTCAATTTTCCAATGGCGAAAAAAAATCCATAATTTTTTGTTGCTTCAAAGTCTCTTGGAGCGGCTGTTGTGGCAGTGTGTTCTTGTGATACAAGCCCTGTGATATGCACTATTTCATTCAACCTAAGACATCTATCTATATTTACCAAGTCAAATCATGTCAAACTTTACCTGTGAATGTACAACTGTGCTTGTGAAAAGATAATCGGTTGGTCTGTATTATGTGCTGCCATGCTTTGTATATGACGGACTGCAGTCTTTGTAAGTTTGTATGCAGTCATTGATGTTTTGCCTTTGTATTTAACCTAAGCAGAAGAAACATAAAGGCACTTGAAATAGTCATCCATGATGTGCACTGTGATATCTAGTCACGTCAAACACTGACCCTTGTGATTTTAGAGGTTCTTGTTGTTTCACGAGTTTTGCGTTCTACGAAATTTGATTATTAAAATTCTGAAATACTTATGCCACTTCTTGGTGAAGATCTCAGAAATGTTTTTGAACTATAATAAAATTGTTTGATCATGTGTACTTCTGAACTTATTTTGCATTTGGCTATATGGTCTGGGCATACTCTATAGGCTAACAAGAGCTTAATTTGGGCGAGTCAATTCATCATGGTTGTGTTCTAGTAAAAGCGCGACAACTTTAGCAAGAGACAAAAAAAAAGGACAGCGTTTTTTCCTGCCCTTTTTTTTCTGGCTCTTTCTGAATTTGTCACGCTGTTACTAGAACACAACCATTATAGACTAAGAAGAGCCATTAGCTATGTTTACTTGCAGATACTGCGCAGAGATTGAGGAGAGCTACTTCGTGTGTTAATGCATGCTTGAATAATTTCATTCAAATTGTATCAACTGTAATGTTCATGAAAGATTATGTGGAAGTTATCATCGTCCAGCTCCATATTCCAGTCAGACAGTCCACAAGTTTACATAGAGGGTCCTAAAAGTTTACCAAAACACTGAGTTGCCATTGCCACTACCGCAAGTTAACTCAACTAGAGCCATTACATCCCGCAATTGCAGCCAAAGTCAATAGAGTGGTATGAACTATCTTATTTGTATTAGCAGCACATTTTTATTTGCATAGCCCTCTTTAAGCTGTTCTCTACTCTCGCTATAATCAAAAGTTTATTCTGAAAGAGTGCATGCTGTCACTAAACAAGCAACACAATAGATGAGAGGTCTCAAACTTGCTTCAGCTAGTGGAAGTCACGAAATTTAGTGAAATGAAGGCGGGAGCGAGAGGGCAGGGCACTCGGCTTCAAAACAATGCCAGGTTACGCTGTCGTTTGAAAGAAGGCATTTTTCATATCTCGTATACACCTTTTCACAGGAGAGTAAAAATTATCATTCAGGAAACTTATTTATACCCATCTCCGGAGCAACTAAGTCTAGAGATGGAGATTCTGAAATAAGATTCCTCTTCTATGCTCATGTTCAAGACATGGTGAGCGCATGGGGTGCCTCCCCCCAAAAAAATGCTGGAGGCGTGCCACATCCGTGTATCTTATCCAAATGAAGTATTATAATCCCAATAGCCATGAAAATAATGGTGGTAACAATTAGTAAAATCATAAACTTTATTCCTAATTGCTAAAGTTCTAAACACGTTGACGTGATGCCTGGCAACATTCAGGTGCAACTAAAGAAAAAAAACGCCGAGATTAGCTTCCTTTGTGGAGGGGATCTTCATGGTCTATCGCAGCTGTTCAACCTTGACTGGATTTGTTCATCTTGAGCAAGAGAACCGGCTTTCGCAAATGTAAGTGCTTCCGAACATGATGATCATAGCAGCTTGTCAAGGTAGCACAGTGTCGTGGCGGGTCACTAGCCAAAGGTCCCGCCTGCAGGTGGCATGTCTGAGGCCCCTGCCAAAGACTGTCCTTGTTATTGTTATACAGGCATTGATATAGGTATAAGTTGTCATGCTGCTTGAGAAAAAAAAAAGGGGGGGGGGGACTTATTAATATTAATGTATGCAGACATACATGGTACTATGTGAAGTTCTTCAGAGCAAGGGAAAAAGCACTCGCAATGAACGGTAAGCGTACAGGATTTTATGTAGTTGTAGATAACCAGGGTTTGCATACCATTTTATAAGTGGCCGTACAGGTTTTTCAGTGAGTGAAGAAAAAATGAAATGAAAATAAAAAAATGGGGGGGGGGATGTCTTGGCAAGAAACACTGTTTATGAAAGCTATAAAATCAAATTATGATTTTTGTTATAGGGTTATTGACTTCCTGACAGTGTTTTGTAAAATCAAGTGATTTACACAATAACTTTCTCAAGGAGGTTTTCCACACATCTCCAACTACAATTTCACAGCTAAACAAACTAGGTTTTATTAGTTTAAACCGATTACTGCTCTTAGTCAAGCAGCCATAAGAACTTCACATAAAAAATGTGCATCCAGGAATGTTTTCAATGATTTTGTCAATTATCCCTCGGTCACAGGTTTGCTTCGGAAGCAGAGAACAATGAAGCTCAAGGTAAGGTGTTAGTATTACTTCATCTGTTATTGTGTTCCATGTGAGCTATGATGTGCAGTGTTATGGCCATGGCCTGAGTTCTCTCCCATTTGAGCAGGTGGTGAGGCATTAGAATGCTGAGTACCCGACTATAGACACTTATAAGAACCATAGGTCATTGTATTTAATATTTCTGTACGACACATGTGGACATAATCTGTCACTCAACTATTAGGGATGGTGGAGTCGGTGGAAGTAGTTAGATCGACTTACAGAAAAAGCTCATACATAGAAACGAAGATGTTTTTTTTAATTAGCACACTGCGTGAATATAATGCAGGAACATGGTCATGATACAAACTGAATTTGCTGCAGAAACGTGCATCTAAAGTAATCACCGAATTTCTCTGCCCAACTTGCTTTTATATGCATACACATTATGTATTAGATGTAACACTATCACTTTAAAAATGGGGTGCTAATTTTTGCATATGTATGCATTTGTCAAGGTTTGAGTTCTTGTTTTCTACATTCAGTACATAGGTAGACATGATCGCATGCTGTCTATTTTATGGCTCAAGCAGATCAAGGTTTCTATTGGTTCACATATCCCGCAAGGTGTTTTTGTTTTGGACACGTAAATGTCATAGCCATGTTCTGAAAGAATTTGTTGAGAAAGCTATATAACAGGTAAGCAAACCACATCTCAATGTAGCTAATTTATTTATCCAAGTAAACAAACTTTTTATTGAAATTTACAATCAAACAACACTGTAGAATATATACCTATGTTGTAAAATAAAAGGCACCTGTTTTTTAATAAACGTGCTTTCGAGCTTTATTCTGCTGCTTTAAGCACTAGTTATCAAATTTTATTTCAAACTTCGATGGCAGATGGCAAGAATCGCCATTATTTTGAAAAAAAGTGCTGCTGACATCCAAAAAGTAAGAGCTTTGCCTAATAAAAAATGATCACATACCTGCCTGTAGAAGAGTGCTGCACAAAGGTATACATATAAATGTGCATATTAAACGTGCAGTTAATTAACCTATCAGACAACCAGCATGGCTACTGTCTGCACATTTCAGAAAGGAGACCAATAGAACATCAACAGGAGACTAACAAAAAAGGAAAGCAAATATTCAAATTATTTCACTTGGATTGACTAGTGTTTGCTATGAATATTACAGATCACTATTTGAAATTGTAAAATAATAATTTATTTCAAACAAGACTATAAGGGACAAGAACACTTATCGGAGTTTGAAAGAAAAACATAACTGTGAATGTAGGGCTACTCTCAACAGGATAGCTGCAGTTGATGTGTAAGGGCTTCCATAATGAATGTACAAGGCACCACACAATGACATTTAATAATTTACAGTAATTCAATGAGGGTGGCTTGCTTTTAGGTAACTATAGTTTGTACATAAAATTGTAGCTACTTGTTATTTGACCAGTGTCCTTACATTTACATTCTTTAAAATAATGTGTAGTTGTGTGTAGCACCATACTTCTCCTCTACCGCAGACATAACAGTACGTACATACATCGGGTAACATGCTTCGAAAATATTACTATATTGCTTTAAATAATTCGAAGCTATCATTGATCATTTACAAGACCATCAGTTAATTGGATGGTTCATTATGAGCAGTAGTATACACATAAGCTTCAATGTATATAAGCCTGATTTTTTCTATATCAAATGGATTATGTGAAAGGTTTATTTTTTATGTTACTTAATATGATAGCCTTTTGTAGTACATTTGATATTCAATGACCTTCTTAAATATGTATATTAAATTTAATTAAAGAAGCTTCACTGTTCATAATGAACACCATACATAACAGTGCTTCGGTACCTCTCTTCCATTGTTGTAGGCATAACAGAATGAATAACTAAACACGTTACTTATATTAACTGTTACAAGCTGCCACTCTAGTGCCGCCAGCGCGAAGTCGGCGACAAGAATGACAGCAGGTCGGTTCGTTCCGTACGCAAGCAGAGACAGTGAAGAGATCAGAGACATGAGAAAACAAAACAACTTTACTCTAGTGATATTGCAGCACACGGGATCTTAATACAACACTTCAATACAACTAACAAAATACATCGACACTTGATACAACTAAAGAAATATATAACAGGAACAATAAATCAGCTTACGAGAGAGACTATTACAAACTACACAAACTTACAAGAATAGAACGACGGAGGAGAAAGTTCGAAGATATAAACAGGTGAAGGCATACGTGTGATGACCGGCAGCGTTGTGTCCCCGACGATCGGATGCGAGAAGTCGAAGAGAGTTCTGGCACGACTGCGATGTCGGCGGTGTTGCAACGCTGGTGGCTCCGGGAGGCTAGTGCTTGCAGGTGACTTCGAGCAGGTTGAGCTAACTCGAAGCGAAGTCCCGATGTCTACGTTGCAAACGTTAATATCGCGTCACAACTAGACGAACGGCTAAGTTTAGGTGGCCAGCCGATACAGAGCCACACTAAAAACTTCTAGAAGAGATGCTTGTTGATCTGTTTCTACACCATCTTGGTCAGCGACTAGTCTGCCTAGCAGGGCAAAATCCTGCGCTTAAATCCCCCTTGTGTCTCCTCGCTCTCTTCCTTGGGAACAAGAGACCTCTACATGGGTCTAATCATGCGCGTTTAATTGATGGAAACTCCGCCCCAAAAATATTTTGACCCCACCCCTTTTTAATTGGGAGAGGGCCCTCAACTAGCGAGAGTGACAACCTGTCGGGTTGTTGTCATACGGCTTGGCCACCAGAGCGTTTCCCACGCTTTTCCCCGTGGGAACGGTCAACCATTTAGCTCTCAGCCGGTGCGTCTCGTAGTCTAATACTTGTTCGGGGTATACCGCGGCCTTCTACGACCTTGCAGACGCCGCCACAGTTACAAAAGGATTAACCGTCGGCGGCGACGTTCTAAGAAGAGCACCCCATTCTGCCCTTCTCGGCTCCCTTTCATGCGCCGCCGTTCTCACGGCCAGTCGGGAGTACGGCGCCCGTTAATTGCCGTGACGCGCTGTCGCCAAAAATGGCCGTCCGTGACATTAACAAAAAAAAAAAAGCACGCGTTACTATGTTGAATTACCTAAAAAAAAAAGGGTAGTGCATTACCATCACAGAAAAAGAAGTAACACAAGTTACTTGAGCTCTTACTCCATGATCATAAATTTCAATCATGCATCTTTGCTGTAGGGATCCCAAGTAACGATGTTATAAGGTCCATATTTGTAGTTCACATGAAACTTCTAGCCCAAACATTGATTTCAACTGAAATACTGATTTAATCAGAATACTTCACGCAAATGTGTTGAAACACCGCAATATCATTGTGGCCTATGAAGTTGCCTGTAAAGATGCATGAGATGGCTTCCAACTGTGGCACATGGTAAGGCTATTTTAAAGGGGCCCTCCGACATTTTTGCGACAGCTTTATTTAGCACTGGAACACATGTATCAATGATTACTGAGACGAAGGCAACAAGAATCATAGAAATTGGTGCACAAAAAGTGAAGTTGTAGCCCAAAAGCTCAAAACTCGAGTAGACAAGTGATGGGAAACATTCTCTTCCACATTTCACTCGCATTTCACAATAATCTGACAGGCCATACAAGCACAGTTCAGATTTGCCCACTTCAAACAGCTTCACACACACACATTTCAGCATCGACCAAGCATAAATATTATGCATCACCAGCACCGTCATAATCAAGCTGAATGTCCAATTCACCATAGACACTCCTAAGCATGTCGATCACTGAACACTGAATGAAATCTACTTCTTCTGGAGGACAGTAAGCATCAATGCTAGAACGAGCTATTGTTATCACCGCTGGCACTGCACACAAACTCTGGAGGAAACGAGCTGTGCTGGCAATGAGATCTGAGACTTCCTGCTTCGAGCTTGGGTGGTGGGGCAACGTTGAATCCAAATCGCACGTGCATCCAGCTGCATGCACCAAATCTGCATCCAGAGTTTCACCAATCGGGGGTCGTTCCCTCAGGTCGCGGCACAAGGCCACTAGCCCAGAGGGGCACGCAGGCTCTTCAAGGCCATTTTTATCAAGCGGCTCCTTTAGGTTCTCGATGTCGCGCAATTGGTAGTCAAGACACGTTTTCAGGTGTTCGAGTTGCCTTGCACGGCCCTCTTGAGCTTCCTGCAGCAGTTTTTATAAAACATTTATAGCTCAACAATAATTTCCAAAAGAATCCAAGGGAACCACAAAGTTTTTACTTCAAAATGTTGAAGTGCCTTGACAGAGTCGAATAGAAGGACATCAAGGTTTCATTTAGCTTCTTAGTAGCTCCATGCCTTAGCTTGTTCATGTGACTGATGTCCCAGTTATGTGAATCTGCCTGGGCAGATGACTGTGAGAAGTAGCTTAATTGCCATTACAAGCATACCCAGCCTGTAATGGTGCTTTATTTTTTCCATGTTTGATAACAGATTTATGGGAAAAATAAAATTGATTATTATATGTATTATATGATTATTATATCAAATTGATTATATTATTGATTAATAATGCCCAGGAAGCACAACTCTTGTGCTTATTCTTCATTGTTGTTCATGCTTCTATGTCCCTCAACTAATCAATTGGCCCACAAGTTCGTTGTATCAAGCATGTTACTGCCAGAAACATTTTAGCCCTTGCCATCCAATTAGCAATATAAGTAGTA
Organism: Rhipicephalus annulatus; assembly: GCA_013436015.1. NCBI lineage: Eukaryota > Metazoa > Arthropoda > Arachnida > Ixodida > Ixodidae > Rhipicephalus > Rhipicephalus annulatus. The sequence goes on along the minus strand of WOVY01009477.1, from coordinate 51,960 downwards.
AGCTAACAAAACAGGCTGATTGTGGATATACTTGTCAAGGTACAAAAAGGAGAATTGAAGAGAAATTGACAGTGTTTCCAGCAAATTGTATGTTTACTATTGCTAGCAAATAGTCATTGAAATATGAGAATAATCATGTGACACTGTACATACAGTGTAACAACACTTTCAAACAGCCTCTGTTCAATTTCATGTATTGATCTCAAAGCAATTCTTGAAAAATAGGGTGATGACGGAGCAGAGTGGGTAATGCGCAACTGCAGTGACCTGTTGATTTTTGTCCTCTCTTTGCTATCTGCGTTGTTTGTCCAGAATAAGTCACATGCAAACTATTCCAAAAGGACACAATATTAAACAATGAATTTCCTTGATTGGTATGCAATAGCTGCCAGCAGATGTTGGTCCATTGTGGAAATGATGCTTGTTCTGTTAATGTGGCCACTCAACCCAGTAACACATGAACAGCTTGTTCCCCACAGAGACTGTTCAGTGAAACCATGGGTATATGAGCGCTAGTGACATATACTTAAAACAAGTTCTTCAAATAACTTAGACAGTGTTCAGTCTCTGTTGCTCTACCGACGTCATTTGATGCACAGGAATGCATTCAATGAACAGCTCTCATGTACTGAGACTATGCATGTCGTTTGGTGCCCTAGCACAATTAGAAAAATAAATATTCCACATCAGCTAACTTAAAGTACAAAAGGTGTCACTTATATTTTGTTACTCGACAGATCGTGTTTAAGGCGGCCGAAGTTCTGTGACCACAAACCTTGATCTTTCGGGTGTCCTGCGAATCTTTGGGCCAGTCCCAGTGGTAAAGCTTTCTCAGCCTGGCCATCTGGCTGGCAGTGAACATGAGTGAAAATGGGTCCTGCGTGCTGTAAAAGTCCAGATCAATGTCGAGCACCAGCTGTCGTGAGCTTGGCCGCCAGGCCTCCTCTGGGAATCGCTGTGCAAGCAGCCAGTCTAGCGGTCGCACCCTAAGGGTCATACCGTGTGCACCAGACAACTCTTCACTTGGTGACCAAGCACATTCACTAAGAAAGTATGGCAGCGCGCTGGAAACCTTTGCTCGTCCATCCTACAAAAGACACATTAGCCGCAAGATGAGTCGATGCCCGGGCTTGTTGGTGGGCATTGCTGAAACCTAGCGCTTTACAATAACATACAGCATTTGCTCTTGGAGAATGCCATAGTGTTTATCTGTGTTGTTTTCATGCTGTTCATTTTTCGAAGTGCATTTTTCGAACCCCATGATGTTACTAACCTGCCAATCCACTTTTCTTTACCCATTAAAAGGGTCATGAAACAAAAGCTGCCAAGTTTTAATTTTCCCTGATTCAATAAGGATTAGACATGGATATTTTGAAATATTTCTGTGCAATATCCTGTCTATAATTAATTACGTTAGAAGTTGCAATTCTTTCGAGCTCCTAAACGACCATGCAGCCCTACCGGTCTCCATAGGCACTAACATATGACGTCAGTAAAATGCCGTGGTAGGAGAAGTTATAAACAGAGCTTTAGCTTTCTTTTGCTCCAAAACGATAGATTAACAGGACCCTAGAAAATAAAGAAATAACACAGCAATTTTTATGCTCTGAGCTTCTGCGTGGTTCCATATTTAAGTTGATCTGGGCTCCGTCATGTGTTGCCTTTGCTCGCTCGGCCACCATAGCTCGGCGCAGCGTTCCAGTGTTCCTCTTACTGGTTACGCTGGGACGTACCTTATGGCGTGTTTTGGGTAGCTTAGTTCTCGCTATGCTTATTGTGTGAATCGTCAGAAAGTGCTGCGCAACTTATTCATGTGGAAACAGTGTTCGTGACGGGATTTACAGTGCCCCAATCAAGACTACAATTCTATGAACCTCGGTCAATAATGGCTCAGCAAACATCGCTGCGTTGCCATGTTTTGCCAAAGACAAACTTCTCAGTGGTTCACTTGAAGTGACGTCTACTGTATACTTGAGGGGAACGTGAGTGGGGAATCGAAATTGTGATTTTATAGCTGTTGAATGAACTCTGCCGATGAAGCAGCAACCCCTTTAAAGCCTTTTGTAAGTGTACTTTTGTGCACTTTGCATAATACATACAATGGGACTTTGTGGGAGCATACATGTGTCTAATGCTGTGCGTTGCCTCTGATATATATATATATATATATATATATATATATATATATATATATATATATATATATATATATATATATGAGAATGCAGATTTTTTTCAGTTATCTGGGACTCGCAAGGCTGCACTAACCCAGAAACTTATGAGGAGTAGAGGACTGACGACAGTATAAATGGATGCTGTCTGCCTACGTTTAAAGTTCTGATCCATAAAACAAGTTTTGTTTCGTAAAGGTCAAAGGCAACTGCACAGTTGCTGTGCTTGCAACCAACAACACATGGAACGCATGAAAGGGGTTTAACTCGAGGACCAAGCTGTGAATAACTGCAGAATTTTCATCCCTGACGAAAAATCGTACCAGCCCCTGATTACCCAGACCCAGATGATCGAAGTGGTCGCACACAACGCACACAGGGTTTGCTATTGCAATGGGACTTTCAGCAGAACCTCTACGCATTGACTATTGTTATTTAATCGCATAATAGCGAGACACTGCACCTTGTAGCACCCAGGTGAAGTATTAATAGATCTCCAGCGTCCACTGTGCTTGCTATAACCCTTTATACATATGAAAGTTTTCACAAGAAGCTTGTAAAAACACTAAGCTATGCCACAATATATCGAAATGGTCTTGCACAAAGCGTAACATTATGCTTTGGAAGAAGTTCTGGTGCTTTAAGAAGTTGCCTGGGCCAAGGTAGCTTTGGTATTAGTTTGCCAAAAGCCTAACATACTCTCATTTCTTGCATCAGACCCACTTGACTGTTGCCATGTCAAGAGCCGACCATACTTTATAAAATACAGTATAAAAATCTGAAAAAAAAAATACGTGAAACTCTATGACGATTTGCACGTGCTGTTTTTTATCGCAGTTAATTTAATGTGCAAAATTTCAATAAATTCCAACCAGTAGTTTCTGCATGAGCCTTAATGGGTAAATGAATAATAAATTTTAGCCCACGTCTCCCGGCTAAGGGAATAAAGCCACGAAGTTGAATGAGATGTAATGAAACCGCGCACTCATCCTATCTCTGTCCCTTTGGTCTAAATTAAGTAACTTAGTAATTACGAAAACGTACAATAAGATACAGTGAAAATGAGGGCAATTTACAACGAGATACAACAACCAGAATAAGAAATCGGACGCGAAGCGAACGTATTCGGGCTGGTTTGTTCACAATTGCTAAGTAAACAGCACGAAAAACATTTCATATTCCGCTTGGATAACTTTAGACATCAAACCTTGGTGCGAGAGTTTTACTGCACGGCAGTATTTTACTAGTCCACAAGTGTTGTATATCAAGAGAATTGTTGCTAGATTGGCAACGCTTGCAGAAAAACAACAGGTTTCTCAGTTCTTAGCTGTATTTAAAGAACTAAAACCCGGCAGCATTTGGAACCAGGAATCCGAACGAAAGCAGTGGTCAAGTAAAGGCGGCACTGGGGCAATAAATAAATCGAACACAGCTGTACCCCGTCTTATTCGTGCGAGCGGACCGCTGTGTCAAAGTGAGCTTGCCTTTTCACCAATAAGAAAGCAGTGGTCCCCGTCAGGCAACTGATCAGACCAAGGTGACCGAACCCAGAGCAGGCGGTCAAAGTGGCCTGCCACAGCGGCAGGCATGATCCAGCTTTCGATGTCAATAGACGACATCACATGTTCACGATCCTGTATCTTCGACGGTTCGAGCAGCGGAGGAATCACAAGGTCCGGATGGGCATCGAAATGAATCATCAACAGGCCATCGAAGTTCAGTTTCTTGGATCCTATCGCGCGATAGATGTGGTCCAATGCATGGAAGTGTGGCTCAACCACACGAACCGGGACAGCGCGACCCATTTCACCAAATGCGGCGCCGATGTGGCTTGGCGTTGATGCGTTCGTTTGAAACTAGACAATCAATAAAGGCTATAGAGAACGCCTAGCCTGAAAACATGACCTAATGAGCTCAGCAAATGACTTAAAGAAAGTTTTGATATCTTGTGTTTTTAGGCAACTTTTTGGACGCTGCCATGTTGTTTAATATGATGATGATGATGGTGCGGTTGAAAACTTTCTCGAAAACATTCGTTGAGACGGTTCAGATCATCCTCGCCGTTCGGTTTTTAAGTGAATAAAGCGTTTTGCCATGGCAGATAAGATAAAAACCTTGTTTTTTTTTATCCAGCGGCCGTGGTTATGTTTACGGAGGTAGAAAAAAGAGGAGAGGGCATGCCTATCCGGCACGCTACGTAAATAGTTCCTCCATAAAACTAGGTGACATCATAGCGGCCATATTTTCTGGGCACATTAACAGTGTTGTTATGGTTACGTGTTGTGCAGTGTAAGTGGTCTAGCAGTGAGCGGCGGCGGCATGTGCGCCTCAGTAGGTCTCGTACAGAGCCGTGGCGGACGATATCCGTGCTCTGTGCCCCGTTGTTAGTTACACAGGATTCTCCCGGCAGTTATTGTACTTCTAGCAACTTTTACGAAAGCTCTTGTTAGCCACTGGCCCTCAACAGTGCATGTAACGAGCGCATATGCATGTGTCGTGCGAAATTGCGTTTGGGTACCATGACAAAACGGAACCCTGGCGGACGCCTTGCAGGTAAGTGACGGTTCTGCAGTGTTCTTGCTTGTGAGCACCGACGAAACATTTGTGGCCAGCAGGGTGCACGGTACGAGGACGTCATGTGCACATAAACGTAGCTTTGTGTTCGAAATGTGTACAGTAACAGCTCGCACGTGCGTATTAAAACACCTGTTTCGCTTCCTATGCTCGCCCCCCAGCATTGTTCTTGTGGCGTTACAGTAACTACGTTCAAGTGTCACTTACACCGTACTCAAAGTCAGTACAATGCTCACGTCGGCGAGTCTTACGTGTAACACGGGCTCGGTGGCCAGGCACTGCGTCAGTCTCGAGAGAGACGGAATGCAACCGTAGAAAGCGGCGGACGGCTGTTCGCGTTGCCTGCGCCGTGCGTGAATTAATGACGTGGAAACACTGACATCGCACCCGTTGTTGTCAGTGGATCTAGCGCGCGTTCTCTTGTCCTTGATTTGTTATCACCCAGCTGTTACTCGCTGTTGATACTCGGACGAAATGATTTCGCCAACGGTGTCGCGCTGGCCCAGCGTGTTGAGCCCCGCTCCGATGGTTTCGGTTCGCCACGACGCGCATGCGGGGCCGCGCACGTGGTTTTTGCGCCGGAGAGAGAGTCGTGCCTTCTGCTTCACATTCGGATGTAAACAAGAGAGGAGAATTTGCCCAGTCAATATGGCCGACTTTCGGCTTCACACACAGAGAAAGGAAAGACCTTTTTTTCCTCCATGGCTTCACAACAAGTGACGTCAGGACCTCTCCTTAGTGGAGCAACGCTGGCCCCCCAACACGTTGGGAGCTTTGATTAAAAGCAACTGGTTGTTGTGCGTGTCTCTGAATATTTTTTTAATTGATCGAAAATAGCAGTGATTGCGTTTATAAATTTGTTTATTAGCGTCACAGAGTTTTACGTTGAACGTATTAAATGAATACATAAATTTGCGATCGGCATCATCATCACTATCATCGTCTGCTTCGAAGCTGCATATGGCTGCATTGAAAGGAGCAGCGGCTGCTGTGTCGGGAAATGACCATTCATAATTTGTACATATTCAGCCGTAATGGGGCCTTCCTCTACTACGACGAGTGGAAGAGGAGCAAGAACTCGGGCATGTCGAGGGATGAGGTGAGTGTTGCGCGCGATTGTTGCTTCCACAGGCGAAACCTGTCGTCGTTATGTTGCAGGAGGCGAAACTGATGTACGGAATGATATACTCACTCAAGTCTTTCGTGGCCAAGATTGCCCCTGCGGATTGGTAAGGATAGTAAATCTGCGTGTGGTTCTTGTTCCTAGAACTTTTGATTTCGTCGCAGCAACGACGGCTTTCTCAACTTCAAAACAAACAAGTACAGGCTGAACTTTTACGAGACACCGTCAGGCCTGAAGTTCATCATGAACACGGACACCAACGCCAGCAACGTGCGAGAGCTTTTGCACGACATTTACCATCAGGTATGTTGTCATCTTCGTGAAACCTTGTGTGCGTCATGGGGAGTATTTATTTTGTAAAAGTGGCCATCGATTTCCAGTTTGTTCGTACGGGAGACGAGCACTTTTCTTGATATTGCAACAGTTGTGCGAAGTAGCACAACCCACTGGGAACATCAACAGAACGAACATTCACCAATTCCCTTTATTGCGCTTTTGTTCCGAAATTAAGACAAACTTCCTAAACGAATTGCTCGCACTAACGGTGGTGTGCTCCATTTACAGCTTTTGCAATCACCCAGAATAACGTACATTTAAGGTTCACTTTGTCATGAACATTGATACGTGGTTTGCTATGTGAACAATTTGCACTGCAGTGCACCAACGCTGTCACCAATCCTATATTGCTTTACTGTGTGCCTTAGATAAACCTTTACAAACTTTTCGAAAGTTGTAAGGGTGCGAGGCGTACCATAAGAGCGCACACTCAAGTAAACAAGTGGCATGATGCCAAAGGCTCTACCACACTTGGCTTATTCACTGTCAACACGGTCAAACAGCACAAATCATATAAAAGAAGCTAAGCACCGATAACTACGAGGCAAAAGTTGAACAAGCAAACAGCCCCTAAATTAGCAGGAGAACATGCAACTCGTAGTGGCACAAGGAAGAGTTCTTGTCTGGCGGTTTTCCCCACGACATTCGTGTAGTAGCTACGTTTTGTTCCCAAATATTGGCAATGCATGCAGCTACATTGTGCGTAAATAGTAACTTGAATGCATGACCGTGTTGGTCATTTATAAGTTTTTCTCGGCTATTCTATCCACACTCCTGCAATTTTAATCATTGCACTTGAAACGGGTTGTTGAACAAGCAGGCGAACTCAGCGAAGGAGAGCTTTATTTAGCGCAAGGGCTAACTGAACGCAAGCCTGCTATCACAGCAAGTCTTCTTCTCTTTTTATCCTCGAGCTCCATGCCCACTACCCTCGTTACAATCGCCCCCCGGCCGATGAGGGAGCCATCCTGGCGACTTAAGGACAGGTGTAGACAGAAGGGTCATGGTATGGCTTGAGCCGAGAGATGTGTACGATTTCTTTTCCCCGACGGCGCTTGTCCGGAGATGCATCCAGCGGCTCGACAAGGTAGTTGACTGGGGATGTTTGGCGCACAACTCGATAAGGGCCATGGTACCTGGACGAAAGCTTGTGGGAGAGTCCTGGAGTAGTAGAAGGAATCTATAGCCACACCAGTGAGTTCGGAGAAAAGCTCATATGCGTGGTTGACGCGTCGTGGCGATGTTTTTGGCGCGTCTGGTCATGTGACGTGAACGCACGAGCAAGCTTCCGACATTCTTCAGCGTGTGCTGCTGCTCGAGAAACGGTAGTCATCTCTGAAGGGTCCGGTCGATAAGGAAGAATGGTATCCATTGTTGATGATGGCTCGCGTCCATAAAGAAGGAAGAAAGGCGAAAATCCAGTGGTGCTTTGCGTTGCAGTGTTGTAAGCATATGTCACAAAAGGGAGTATGCTATCCCAATTTGACTGGTCGGATGAAGCGTACTTGGCCAGCATATCCCCAAGTGTACGATTAAAACGCTCTGTCATCCCATTAGTTTGCGGGTGATAGGCTGTGGTAGTGCGGTGTATGATGCGACACTCGCTCAACAACGCTTTGATGGCATCGGAAAGAAAAACGCGGCCACGGTCGCTTAGTAACTCCTGAGGTGCTCCATGCCTTAAAACCAGGTTTTGCAGTATAAAACACGCAACGTCTTTTGCGGTAGCAGAAGGTAACGCAGCTGTTTCAGCGTACCGCGTTAGGTGGTCGATAGCGACAATGACCCAGCGTTTGCTACTCGAAGTATAGGAAAGCGGACCGTAAAGGTCGATTCCGACACGATCGAAAGCTCGTGCTGGACATGGCAACGGCTGCAAGGGACCTGTGGCATGTTGAGTGGGCATTTTGCGTCGCTGGCACGTAAGGCAAGACCTTACGTAACGGCGAACGAAACGGTACATACCGCGCCAGTAGTACCGCAGCTGCAAGCGGGTGTATGTTTTTAACACACCAGCGTGGCCACATTGCGGATCATCGTGGAACGTGGCACAGATGTCAGAGCGCAGATGTCGGGGGATCACGAGCAACCACTTACGGCCGATCGAGCTGTAGTTTCGGCGGTAAAGCAGGTTATCCCGAATAGCGAAGTGTCCTGCTTGACGGCGAAGCGTCCTGGAAACTGGAGCGGGCGACCGGTTTGAGAGAAAGTCCAAAAGAGATGAAATCCAAGCATCTTTGCGTTGCTCGGAAGGCATGTCCGAGATGCTGATGGCCAAGGCAGCACTAGTGGAGATAGGCGAGCCGACAGGCTCTGAAGCCAATGGCGAACGTGACAGGGCATCGGCGTCGGAATGCTTCCGGCCAGAACGGTAGATAACACGGATATCGAACTCCTGTAACCGCAATGCCCAACGAGCGAGCCGACCATTAGGATCTTTTAGTGAAGATAACCAGCAAAGCGCATGGTGGTCTGTTACAATATCAAACGGACGTCCATATAAATAAGGCCGAAATTTTCCGATTGCCCAAATAATGGCGAGGCACTCCTTTTCAGTTACGCTGTAATTCTTCTCGGCTTTACTGAGGGTGCGGCTGGCATAGGCAACGACGTACTCGTCAAAGCCCTTCTTGCGTTGGGCCAGTATGGCCCCTAGCCCGACACCACTAGCGTCCGTATGAAGCTCCGTGGGAGCAGACGGATCGAAATGTCGGAGTATGGGAGGCGTGGTGAGGAGCCGTCGGAGTTCCTGAAATGCATCATCACACGCCTGCGACCACGCTGACAAGTCAGAACTTCTGGCAAGAAGATTGGTCAAGGGGGCGATAATGGAGGCGAAATTGCGGACGTAGCGCCGGAAGTAAGAACATAGGCCGATGAAGCTTCGAAGCTCTTTGATGGTGGTTGGCTTTGGGAACGCCGCGACTGCATTAAGTTTCGTAGGGTCCGGGAGAATGCCGTCCTTAGAAACCACATGGCCGAGAATTACAAGCTTGCGAGCGCCGAAGTGGCATTTCTTCAAGTTAAGTTGAAGTCTCGCCGTGGAAAGGCACGTAAGAACTTGCTCGAGGCGGCTGAGGTGGGTCGCAAAGTCGCTTGAAAATACCACAATGTCATCCAAATAACAGAGGCACGTTTTCCATTTCAGACCTCGCAAGACCGTATCCATCATTCTTTCGAAAGTGGCAGGCGCATTGCAGAGGCCAAAGGGCATAACGGTGAATTCATATAGTCCGTCCGGTGTTACAAAGGCTGTCTTGGGGCGGTCACCCTCTGCCATGGGCACCTGCCAGTAGCCAGAGCGTAAATCTAACGAAGAAAAGAACTCTGCTCCTTGTAGGCAGTCCAAAGCATCATCGATGCGCGGCAGAGGGTATACGTCTTTGCGCGTTATCTTGTTGAGTCGGCGGTAGTCAACGCAGAACCGGATGGATCCATCTTTTTTTCTGACGAGAACAACCGGTGAAGCCCAGGGACTGTTGGAGGGCTCGATGATGCCACGTTTCAACATGTCGTCCACTTGTTCGTCGATGACACGGCGTTCAGCAGATGACACACGGTACGGACGCTGCCTTAGCGGGGCTTGTTGACCGGTGTCAATACGGTGAACGACCGCAGAGGTTCGACTCAAGCCTGACTGGTCACGATCGAATGAAGAACAAAAGCGGAGAAGAAGATTCATAATCTCTTCGCGCTGAGTTGGTGCGAGCTCAGAGTCGATGGCATCCGAGAATACGTCCAGAGCATCATTAGGCGCGTTGGTAGGAGTGACAGCACCAATTGGGAGCGAAACCGCAGAATCGGGTATAGTAGTCGGAAGAATGCACTCGTAAAGTTCGTAGCTTCCCAGGCATTCTCCACGTAGTAGGGATGACGGGCTGTGCGACGGGTTGCACACATAAATGGCAGCGTGACCATTGCGAAAAATGACGACGGCAAGCGGAAGCATGATATTTCGACGGCACGCAGATGGGACCGATGGCATAAACAACACAGGCGATTTCGGAGGGGAGGCACACGACACCGAGACAACAACAGCTGAGAAAGGCGCAATGTCAACGTCAGAAGCAGCAAACACTCTACACGAAGCACCATCGTCGGGGTCATAGCACGGCACAGACAACGCGAGTTCAGAACGAGCACAGTCGACCAAAGCAGAATTTGACGAAAGAAAGTCCCACCCAAGGATAACGTCATGCGAAGAACGGAATAAAACTACAAATGTGACGACGTACATCGCACCTTGAATGACGACTCGTGCGGTGCACAATGCTGAAGGCTGAATATGATGGGACGTAGCTGTCTGCAAAGATAGGTCGGTAAGTTGTGTGGTCACTTTCTTCAAGTTTCGGCACAGTTTCTCGCTAATTACAGATATGGCAGCTCCAGTGTCAACAAGTCCGCGCACCTTAATGCCATCAATATAGAGTTCGATTTCGTTCGGGGGACAGCAGTTAGGTCTTGAAATTTTCGCTGCCAACGCAGTTCTTGCCTCCGGAACTGCGCCCGTCAGTTTTCCCCTCGCGGTGGGCTGTTGCGACGTAACATCGGAGAAATAGATCGACGACGAGGAGAAGGTGAACGGCTTGCGCCGGATGGTCGGCGACCGGGACGTACGTCTAGAGGTGGATTAGCAGGAACGGGATATCGCGGCTGAGTGGGCATGGTGGGCATGTATTGTGAGGCCCCTGCAATGTCGTGAGAAGGGAAGCTGCGACGACGGCAGTGACGAGCTACGTGGCCTGGGATGCCACATGAAAAACATATCGGCCGATTATCTGGAGTGCGCCATTGGCTGACGATAGGGGCACTGTTCGCTGAATAAGGTACCGTAAATGGTCGTGCAGGCGGCGTCATATAAACGTTCTGACCTGTTTCATATACAGCCGGAGAGACGGGACGGTCAGCGAGCGGGAAGGTGGGGTCGACGAATAAACATGGCGAGTAGCTTCGTAGATGGCCGGAGACGCTGGCGCACGTGGTTGAGCAACTGCGGCTGCATTCGTTAGTGGTGCGGTAACAGTTGGGGGAGCCTGAGCTGGCGGCAATGCTTCGGCAACTTGCGAAGCGAAGGCGACAAGGGTGCCATCGGCTCGGTAATTCTTGTGATTGTAGATAGCTGCCGGGCGACCTCCTCGCGTATGAATTGCTTTATGACTGGCATCAACGCAGAGTGGTCGGTGGTGTCATGGCGATAGTCGAGGGATGAGATGTCCGCGGTGTCTTGAGCAGCGCAACGTGTAGAAGCGCGCTGCCTACGCAGCTCATCATAGTTTTGGCAGAGCTGAATCACCTCGGCGACCGTCTGGGGACTCTTCGCAGCCAGCATTTGGAATGCACCATCCTCAATTCCTTTCATGATGTTCTTGATCTTGCCTGCCTCGTCCAGAGTCGAATCGACGAGCTTGCAGAGAAATAGCACATCTTCGATGTAGCTCGTGAAAGTTTCATCTGCTCTCTGTACTCTGCCCCGCAAGCGCTGTTCAGCACGAAGGCGGCGGACAGCAGGACGGCCAAAGACTTCCGCGAGGGTTTTCGCCAATTCCGACCAGGTACTGAAATCACTTTGATGATTTCGGTACCATAGTTTTGCCACGTCGGTCAGGTAAAAACTCACATTTGTGAGCTTATCGGCTGCGTTCCACTTATTGACGGCGCTCACCAGTTCATACTCGGCAATCCAGTTGTCCACATCTTGGTCCTCTGTGCCACCAAATATGGGGGGGTCGCGCTGCCGGAGAGCGCCAGCGCAGAAGACAGGCACAGGTGCGAGATCTGGAGTAGCAGCATGAGATGGCCCCGGATCAGTCATTGTAGCAGGTCGTTGGAGTGTGCGGCTGCGAAGTTCCAGGGTGAGGACCAGGTGTGCCCAGCACTTCCACCACTTGAAACGGGTTGTTGAACAAGCAGGCGAACTCAGCGAAGGAGAGCTTTATTTAGCGCAAGGGCTAACTGAACGCAAGCCTGCTATCACAGCAAGTCTTCTTCTCTTTTTATCCTCGAGCTCCATGCCCACTACCCTCGTTACACACTATTCAAACATGCGCCTGTTTCTGTATACCACTAAAACGTAACTGCGTACGTGTACCCTTTCTGTGCTGTTCCCTATGATAGTACTGCATTGATTATACCAGCAAGCCATATTTTGAAGTTCACCACCAGTTTCCTGGGCTCTTCTCAATGCATTTTCGTTTTGCAGTGTGTACATGTTGTCCTTACCTTGTCTTCATTTTCTGCCCTGCTTTCCGCAATGATGCAGTACGAACTCGTACAAAAAACCACTTTTTTTAGTTAGCGTCTGACTTTTCCTGTGCAGGTCTACGTGGAGTATGTTGTCAAGAACCCAGAGTGCCAGCTGGGCAAGCCCATCACGAGTGAACTTTTCAAAGAACAGCTGAATGCCTTCATTCTCAAGTCGCCACTGTACAAGTGAAAACATACATTTTATTCACATCTGCCTCTCCTTCAATGGAGGCTCGCCCTAGGACGGCTGCGCCTGGCAAACACCTTGATGGTTCCACCAAAGTCCGCACTGATGATCACATAATTGCCCGTTGCGGGGCCCTCTGGCACTGTCGTGGTTTCCTTCTCGTCCAGTTGTTGTAGAACTAGGTCGGGGTTGGGTGCAAACACCGCTGCTGTCACCACAGCATTGTGAGCTGCAAGACGACATGTAGCACACTTTGTAAGCACATTTCCATGTCTACCTTATCGCCAACACCGCTACACTTTACGCAGGAGACATTTTGAGGTAATTGACAACCTTTTGTTTTCTTTGTCGCTCAAATTGTACGTGTGATCCTGCTATTTATGAATACATTTGTCTGCTTCATCTCTGTTCTTTCTTTCCTAGAGGTAAAGAGTTATTGCTTGTTTCCCACTAAGATGTGTTTTTTTTTTTTGACACACACACATTTAATAAAAAAAAATGCACAGCGCTCCTCGACTTGCATAATCGTAAAAATTGCTTTTTGCTGCACTTAAACAATGACATGTCTTCACTCGCATAAGGAAATGTAAACATTGGGCAATGCATGAATACAACAGGACAGCTGCTCAAGCATAGTATTAAAATTTATGATGTGTGAAGAAATGTTAAAGCATTACTATGTTGCACTTACTGCTTCTACGTTAAGAGAGAAGCACAGCAAGCCCAAAGTTCTAGTTTCTGGCAAACATTAAAGCTAAGCATTCATCAGTTCCAAATTAAGTGTGCCAATTTGAAATAAAGATCCCCCAGAAAGAGCCTCATTTTTCTCTAATCAGACTGTCTGCACAGTAGTCGTAAGTATTACAATAGTTTTACAGCGAAGGCTGTTATGAGACTACAAGGGTCACGTGTGCCGTAGTTGTCCACCACCGCCACTGGTGTCTGTAACCACTATCGCGTGCAATTAGAAAAAAGAACTAAGAAAATAAAGAACGCCAAAGGTTACGGTGGGATTCGAACCCGGGTGCCCTGCGTGCCAGCCTAGTGTACTCCCACTGACCCACGCCGTCCTTGAAACTTGGATGTAAGCCGACTCTAGGCAGGCTTGATGTCAGGAAAGGAATCTCATTAATATGAGTAATAAAGCGTTTTAGAACAGCCAAGGAACAATCGGGCATCAAACAATATGAATTGCATAACAAGTAGTTGTCGAATTCTCCAACGCATCACTAAAGCTTCAGGCATAATTCTTCATTGTCATCAGCCACAGTGTCAAAAATTGCACAAAGTTCTTTGCAAGTGTGTAGTGGGTACCACGCATTTCCAAAGAATGAGGAAGGATAGCATAGTGAATGCCTCACTGTACATTTTATAATTATAGAATGGTAAACAATAGTGTAGTTAACATCCACGGACTACAATAGGTTTTCTTGGCCAATCCCCCAGAGTGGGTATGTGCCGGAGTTGACAGGCCACAAACAAACCAACGGAATTGCCGCCTAACTACACAAAATTTATGATGATTTATGTGGTAGTAAGTACCCTGCAAGTGCACTTAATGCAGTTTTCCAACGAGAGTTTAAAAAAGGCTCTGAAAAGCCACTCTTCCAGCTTTCGCTGTGACTGTGCCGCACGTTGCGTGCAGGCCTGGCTTTTTTTTTATTGTGCTCTGCGGCAAGGCTGCAGTTTATGTCAAAAAAAGTTTAGAGAGCATGCCTAATGGGCATAACCATAGTCTCTATTGCTCTTAGTGTCCACTCAACCGCTCCCCTTAGCCTTGGAAATATTTTCTCAACTGTTGCCATGATTTAGCATGCAATATAGTGGAAGATAGGGACAACATTACAAGAGGCAAACAGTGCAGTGGATCAGAGGACAAACACTAATAGTAGATATTCTTGTTGGCATTAAAAGAAAAAGCGAAAAAAAAAGTAGCCTGGGCAGATCAGATAATGTGTAAGATTGGTGTTCTGTTGCAGCAACATAAGGGTACCAAGAAATGAAAATGCTACCAAGAATCAAGAATGGCAGACGGGGTGATGAAATCAGAGCATTTGCAGGCACAAACTGATATATGCTAGTGCAAGACACGGTAACTTAGAGTTATTTGGAAGAAGTCTTCATCCTACAGCGGACATTAAAAATAGGCTGAGGACGATCACATTACCATAAGGTACGGAAACTAGATGTACAAGGCATCCCACTACGTACGGCCACCAGACTAATCATTATACCTTTTATGCTTTCCCAATAAGTGTTCCGGTCCCGCCGTGCTGATGAAAACTTGTAGTCATGGTAGGTTTTCCAGATGTAGATAAACTGGTTCTCCGAGCCACTGATGACGTACCTCCCGTCATGGCTGCGCACAGTAAGTAGGGTTCTCACTTGCCTGACCCCAATATAATGCCCCGGGCTTACCTGAAGGACGCTTTGATTTGACTACTAAGGTTGACGTAGCCCTTGTACTTGCACGAGAGCGATAGGTCTCGCAGATCATACAGACGAATGCGCGAGTCATTAGATGTCACAAGAATCTGCAATACAGAGCACACATAGACTTTTCAAGCAATAAATCATTATTTCAGATTATAGTTAAATGCAGATTCAATTATGTTGATGAAATATCCAGTACAAGTAGGAAACACATAAGACATTTAGGCCCCTCGATCCATACCATCTGACAGCTAATTCACTTTGTGAAGCCCTGAACCTTGAATTCTAACAGCAATTGTTACAGTGCTGTACAGACCCTATCAGAAACGGAGTTAATAATCTCGCAGTCCGATGCAAGAGGAGATTTGAAATTGTAAACCACCAGAGTACAGCATGTACGCACAATTACATTTGACATGAAGTGTGTAAGAACATACGTAGTAATTTGCACTAGCAACTTGGGCATAAATTGCCGCTGACTGTACACTTGCCTTGTCTTCTCCAGGCATGGGCTCAATACCAGTGATTTTGCGTCCCTGAGCATTCTTTCCCCGTGTAGAGCGTACGTGAATCTGGGTGTAGTATTTGAGCTGCTGCACAAAAGAAACCAAGTGAGGACCCTGCACCACAACCAAAGATTGGCTTTACCTCAGTATTATAAAAGATGCACCGCCCATCGTAGGAGCCAACAACGGCAAACTTGCCCTTCTGGCAAAAGTTGGCAGCCGTTATCAACTTGGTCTGGCCATCCAGCTCGTTCCACAGGGCAACTTTCTTGTCTGGAATGTTCCAAAGCCTAAGCTTGCCATCGAGGGAACCACTCAAAAAATAGCGGTCGTCCTGCAAGTGATCACAAGTGAGCACCATCTTGCACCCCGCACACTAGCATGGGCAACCTTACCCTAGGGTGGAAAGCAATGGCCGTGACAAAGTCGACATGCTGAAAGCAACACAGGCAGTCGCGACTGCTGATGTGCCACAGTCGCACAGTCTTGTCCATGGACGATGACAAAATAAAGTTGTTCTGCGCAAAAAGAGAAAGGGCCGGAATACTCAGTGCTGTAGAAAAAGACAGCTGTAAAAATACAATAAAACATTAAATAAGGTTATGTATTAAATGGTACGAGGTTCTAGCGGTATGGGCACAATAGAGACATTGCAGCTACGTATTGGCTGTGGGAACGTGTATCCTCTTCAGCGCCGGTGTGTACTATTGTACAAATCAACTATGGAGCCGGGTCACGCACAGAGTGAAATAGTGTAAGCATATTTGTACAGGCTTTCTGAATGAACAACTTAAACTGCACTGTGCTGTGTATTGCTACAGAGGATCGCTTCACTGGATACACTACCATGTTTGATGATTGTTTGATTTGTCCTGTTCCAGGATCAATGTCAAAAGTACTATTTCCATTTGCTCGAAAGGAACACAACCAAAAACAAACTGGGCATATTTGATAATTTTTTATGCAAGAATCAAAGCTGACTGATTGCAGAATAACTAGATATTTATTTTTTTATGTTTTTTATTTAATAATACTGTCAACCCTCGCTTGAGGGTCATAACAGGGAGGGAGTACAATATGAGTACAAACAGAACACCTAAAAAAACCACTAAGCAATAAACACAGGAAAACAGAATGGGCAGTACTTCAACCATTACCAAAATAAGCATCAATTTCTCTGTCAAAAGTTTGTACCTCGGTACTATTAATAACATGTTGGGGTAAAGAATTCCATTGTTTTATAGCATCCGGGAAAAATGACCAACGAAAGATGTCAGTGCGAGCGCTGAAAGGTTCAATGGGGGCAGCATGATTCAATCTAGTGCTACGTTTTCCCGGAAGGCGTATGTACTCGTTTTTAGGTATTTTGAATATCCCTTGGATTTTACAAAATAATGTTTTAAGTTTTTGTTTCCGTCTTCGAATTTCCAGTGATTCTAAATTTAATTACATGTTAAGTAACATCAATTGCCTAAAGTTGCACAAAACAATGTGTTGCCTCATTTTCTTCATTAGGATGTAATACTGAATGCATATTTTCATGCATTCCATCATAATTTGCACCAGAAGGAAATATTGGCAAAGCAAAGCTTTTTTACACATGCATGGGTAGCTATACTATGTAACGCTGAACCATTTGATAAGAGACACTGATGTAAGAGACACAAGTCGGCCTCCACTGAAATAGGGTTTGATAGAAAAATTTATCCGTGGTACCCTGCTTATAAGACGCCTCATATAAAAGGTGCATGTCTCAAATAAAGGGGTTCAACTGCACTAGCAAATGCACTTTCATTTTACACAGCACTTCTATGATGCTGAATGTTATATAAAACTGTTTAATTAACAGGGTGTTTGGAAATTTATGCCTAACAACAGCTACAGTTGTGCGTGTATTAACGTACCCGTGACCATGACACATCCAAGAGGTCGGCTGTGTGCCCCGCGTACTTGCAAAAAGAACGGAAAGGTCCTTCTTCCTCCTCCTCTGGTGGTGGATCTGCTGTTTCTGTGGTATCATTCTTGGTAGCTGCAAGAGGACACAAAGCAGAAGCCATGATGTTAACCTTACATACAGCCAAGCTGCACAAGTTGGAGGGACTTATAGAGACATTAAATCAGTTGGACACCGACTCTGGCAATTTTTTTTCTTTACCATGTCAAAGTAATGGTGTTTCTATGTTCTCGAAAAGCTCCTGTCATGAGATCAATAACAGAGATACAAAGCAAATTGGGAAATAATCTTAAATAAGCAAAAAAAAAAGCATGACACTGAAAACTCGGATTGAGCGAATATTCAAATGTTTCGAATATTCGAACAAATAATATTGTATTCGAATTCACTTCAATTTAAGTTTAAACTGTTGAGAAATCTACATACTGCTGCTAAGCTCCACTTCAAGGTTAAAAAAACATAACACCTTCACATAAATTCATAATTTTTTATAAGTTTTAAAGCTTGTTAGGTTGGCTTATATACACTATAGTAAATTTTAAAACATACCATAATTTACAGGCTATCACTTGCACTTTACCGAAAAAAATTCTGCGACTATTCAAAATGGTTTCTACTTTTTCTGAACCAAAAAGAATGGCATTTGCACATACAGTATTTCAATTAAAGAAAAAAAAACATTGTGCAGGTTAGTTGCACCAAGACAAATATGCCCCCTTTTCTTACAATATATGATACATACTCTTTAAATTCAATTTGAAATTAGTTGAGTAAAATCACTATTCATTTTGAATTCACTTTGAATCTAAAATTCACTATTCGCACAAGCCTACTGAAAACGAAACCCAACCGAGCAGTACTGTCGTCGCATGATGTATAGGCTGGTAAAAGCCATAAATCATTCAAGGCATGCCGGTCTTGCCACACAGAGCATGACAGCTGCAAAAGGGGCAAAAGGCAGGCGCTCACCGGAAAGGTGACCATGCCTAAAATAGCCGCTCCATGACTGATCGTTCCATGTGTGCAAGCTCGTCAGAGCTGTCTGATAATAACTGATGCGATATTGGTACATTTAAATGCCAACTAAAATCTGCAATCCTGCTTGAAGAAAAACAAACTTGTCAATGTTTAGTCATGTGCTTGACAAGTTGCTCACTACTCTGCCAGATGGCATCACCTGCCGAGGTTGTTCAAGTATTTGGCCCCTGCGATCGGCTAAAATCCTAGCACTAAGGAGTGTGCAGCCAAACTAGAGCTTCTTAGAAGGGTTATGGGAAGAGCACACAAGTTTGTGGGCAACAGAGTTCGATTTGCATGGATATAAATAAATGAATAAACTTGATTTGAAGTCCAGCAGTTTTCTTTGGGCGAGGCGGGAAAGAGGCGATTGACCCCAGTCCTATCTCATTCTCCGTCGATTATGATAGCGATGCCTCAAGTGACAGCTCAAAGTCTCCACAGATATTATTGACGAAATTTAATATAAACTAAGTATGAGCCATCTTTGTCGCGATGCGCCGCTTCCCCGATCACCATTGACCCTGCACGCTACGGCACAAATCAGAACACTTCATTTTCCTTTGATAAAACTATCAGCTTATATATACTAGCAGCAGCAACTATTTTCAATATGACACCATAAAACACCATGACTCAGATAAAATTCATGGTTCTGACTGGCAGGAAAGGATGCAAAGTTTTTCCCAACATTTCACACAACAAACCACAGCTTTGGTGCCTACGTAATGGTCTCTATGGCAATGATAACACCTTGAAGCTTACTTTCCTGCTTGTACTTGTTGCGCATGTCGTCAAAGAGCTGGAAGGCACTCTTCAACACCCAAATACGCAGGATGGTGTCCTGGCCAGCCGTTGCCTAGCATGGGAGAGCAGGATGGTGCATTAGACCCAGTAATGAGCAGATATGTTTCATTTATACTGCACACACCTATCTGCTTAATGAGTGGCCACACACCCGAGTTGCCTCTCTTCTGTATGCTTAACAGACATCAAAACCTTTTAACAACCCCAGAAAAATACTGACGAATCTCGGATTTCGTACACCTTTCGGAAGGCGAAGCATCGCAGTATTGTAACACCTTGGTTTGCTTCTTTCTTTCAAATGGTATGAATGCCAAATGTGAATCACGCTCTAGACGAAATGTGTGCAACACACTTGCTTATTCCTTGATGACTAACATCATTATACCTAGTCCTACTGATGCACAATAGGTATGAAATTGTTAGACTACGTGATATACTTCACGACCCACACGTTCACTACGAACTCCGCGCGTCCTTTATTCTCCGCGCCACATCTCCAACATGTACGACTTCTCCCCTCGTACCTCATCTCTCCCTCCCATCTTCCCCCACCCTGCAAGCACCGCCCACACTGTTCACCCGACACTCACGCCATCTCGTTCCTCCGCCGTCAACCATACACACAGCCTCCGAGAGACTCGCGCCCACACACGCGTTCCCTACTCCATTTCATTTCTCACAAAATAAAAGTAAGGTTTTGTTTCTCAACCTATATGGCCACTCAGTGCCATTTTATTTGATGTGCTAGACACATGTGCTGAAATTTTTACTTCAAAAATATATCAACATAATGCGCTGAACCAAAATGAATCCATTGCTGAGGCAACATAATCCATGTTGAACTTTTCTGATCAGCCAGCCACATCCATAGATATAGGGAAGCTATAACATTCGAAACAAAAACAATTACATGATGGATATAACAGTGATGGCTCTGTCAAATAAATGTTCGGACAAGGCCGATGGAATAACTTACCAGCTGAAATCACTCTTCAATGTCCCTTTACAAAGGCAAAATTGCGTTATTATGCATTGCAAGAAATGTTGAGAAGTAACATTACAAGTAGGTAACTGCTGCGTTACAGATTATTCATGATCAAGTATCATTCTAAGAAATACGTTTGTTTAACCATAATATGCAGTACATACACATATGCACTATACAATATAGGTCTCTTAAAAAACAAAATTTAACTCGTCATTCAATACTACCGAGATACAGAACCTTGTAGAGCTCTTCTACGGTCATTTTTTATTGTCCTAATAAGAACAGCATTGCTAAATTTTTAAACGTATTTGAGTTTTTAAAATGTTGATTACAGTGGCAGCACTAAAAAAAATTGACAAACTGTTGACTAGCATACACATAGCTTAGGTTTCTTGCACCCCTTTATCAGAGAAAGACAGACATTTACATGATTAACTGAAATCGCATAATTTGTACTATGACCAACTAAACAATGGCACAAAAACTGCTGAGCTTATTACTATGACCAGACTTGTTCAGCAAACGCAAGTTTTCAGCGCCACAAGTGCACTCTCAATGTAATACCGAGTGCTGGCGAAAAAGCTTCTTGCATAAGTGCTGGCCTGTAACCTTGATTTCATAAAACCAACTTTTTGAGAGAAAGAAAAAGAAGAAAAATAGCAAGGGGGTCATCAAGTAGCTCACCAGCAGGCGTCCACAAGCTGAGAACTTCATGGTCCAGACAGCACCCTATAGAAAATTACACAATATGGCAAATTATTTAACATGCAAAAGGTCCACAGATAGGTCAACACAACAAAAAAAGTTCATACTAACATCTAACATTACCTCATGCAGCTGATGCCTGAATTTTGCCACTCAATTACAGAATGACCTTCAGTCTCGCAATCAACTTCTGACAATTTTTTTTTACCTAATTGTCGAATATGTAAGTGATTTGGAGCCTTTGCCTCCAAAGCCACCTGGCTCAAGAAGGACAATATGACAACGTGCCATTTCCTTCACCTTTCAAGCATGACCAGTGGAGCATTATGAACAGATGCTAAGCACAGCCTGCCACATGCATGAAAGTATAGCACTACGAGCAGACAACTTTCAATTCCTCTGTTTTCTCAAGTGAGCATGCTCGGGTGACTGAGGCTCAAAAGTGTACTGCCATCAGAGGAATAAAAATATACGGTAAAAGCCCACTTAAGCTCATGCTCCATAAAGAGTTTCAGAGAACTGAAAACTTCTTTTATACAGGGTTAAGTGTGACAACGTAGGGCACAATAAGGGGCTTGTGTTACCGTGTGCACATTGGCGATTTCCTGGACAAGACGAACAGAATCGAAGTCCGGTGGGTTTCGATGGCTGGTTTTGACCTTGAGTGTTTCCTCCTCGCTCCCTTCTTCTTCACTTGGTCGTAACCCTGCAATATGGCAGCAGTCAAAGAGTGAAGATTATAAACAGCTTTGTCCCGGTGCAGCGAGCACTTGTAATTCATCTAGCCTCCCAGTTTGGCCATTGGACATGCCCAGATCACATTTGAGGCAGTCGATGATAGCTGTGAGATCACATTTCGTGCCGAGAATGACAGGGATAACAAACAAGGAATGAAGTTTAATATGTACACAACCACAACAATATTTTTCTTTATATTTCATTTGCACGGGCTGTTAAAATGTTTTTGTAAGATCACTGTTAATGAAAACAGTTAGCAGTTGATAACAGATGGCTGAAAAAGTGTTGGAACCACAAGTGTCTGTGTTATGTACATACTTTCCTTTTATTAGTTTTTGCAAGAAAAGCCTCGCCACCACCTTTGGCCAGAGCTTTCTTGATAGTTAAAGGATATTCTCTGACCATCAGAGAAATAGCCACCCTGTAGCCACTAATGCATCACTCAGAAAGTGCTAGTATTAAATGCAAGGGTGGCCCTGTTTCCCCTTTGGCTATAAAATGGTCTCGCTGGTTACATCCACTTTACACAAAGAAGCTCTGAGGTAGTCTACTCTGCTCATTAGCAGCTTGATGAAAATGCAAGTTGATAATTGGTGACACTAGGTTGATCTTGTACTGCTGATCTTGTACAAGACCATAGCATGAGAGTGACATAACTATTCTAGAACAGAAGAAATTGTAAGGATTGCCGTACTAGTTTTGTATAAGCCTCAGATGCACCCTCAATCACTGGGATGAGTTGAAGTTGTTTTGGTAAAATACACACAGCCTTGTCGATTCGTAGCTACATGTCTTCCAAAGGTAGGCAAGCTGTCAAAGTTGCAGATGTAGCGCATGTTTACGTCCCGTCCCGTCTTGTGACAACGCAATTAGTTTGGCAAACATGGGTGCCTACACTGTACCTGGGCACGAACTCAAATCATAAGTTGGTTGAATTATGTAGTGATGACAAACAATGCCACAGTAGAGGGCTCCGAGTCGACTAATTTTGAGCAAATAACATGCTTTCAGTGTATGCTGAAGGGCCACTAGATCGAGGGCATTTTTTTGCTACATCTATGCAGAAATTCGGCTAGTAGCAACACCAAAATGTCCCTCGAACCAGCATACGGCTCGAACTAGCATACGGTTCTGTAACTTTGTATTACACAGCAAAATACCAGAGCCACTTAGTTACTAACCACCTAATGGTAATAACACAGCATGCAGCCACTGTTACAGCTATGGCAAGTAATAATAGACGTACTTTCATCGGCTGCAGACTTGATTCGTGTCACCGTCTGGCCCACCTTCTGGCCCACTTTCCGGCCCAGCATTCTGGTTAGACGGCCCCTAAAAGAATGCACAATAGTTTATAATGCAATCTTTTGAAGAATATCAGGCTCAGTTTGAAGTTCATTACAACATGATTTAACCTACCTCACCACGATTTTGAAACTTATTTGTTTGATTAACCCTTTGGGTGTTTTTACTGTACAAGTACAGCTCCGGTTTTCTGTCTTACAGTGTCTTTGCCGTACAGGTGCATTTTCGACTCTCCACTTCATAATTCGAGCGTAATGATGACGCATGCTCACTAGGAGGTGCTGCCACCTCCTCTGACTAACAAAAAACTGGAGAAATGATTGTGCCACCTTTCTGCAAAGATATACAAAACTGACACTAGCGCCACCATATTGCATGGTCTGTGACAATGCCATTTTGTAGTTTCAGAATCGCGGCACGATCGTAACAGTGACGTGCAAAACCTGATTTTAACCTTCATCAGTACTCGCTTGC
The DNA here is from genome assembly GCA_013436015.1 of Rhipicephalus annulatus. NCBI lineage: Eukaryota > Metazoa > Arthropoda > Arachnida > Ixodida > Ixodidae > Rhipicephalus > Rhipicephalus annulatus. The sequence goes on along the minus strand of WOVY01009477.1, from coordinate 28,399 downwards.
AAGGGGTAGAAGTTCCTTTCTATATTTATTGGTACTGCTCTTAGCTTGTTTATCACCAACATTTATGAGGTATTCTAGTTTTTCTTGATCACAGAGTCTACTCTGCCCAAGGCAGCCACACGCAGAGAAGATGCCATGTGTTTGCCAGCCAGACTCAATGCTCCGAGAGAACTGAGACAAGTGTTATGTGTGCAGACAGTGACAAGGCGCTGTCTGTAGACCCGTGTTACGAGAAATAAGAAGCTCTGAAATATTATTGAGCGTTTTGCAGTATTGAATAATTGGCGTCTTTCTTGCAAATTGAATAACTCTGACACCAAAGAACTGTTCATTTTTATTCAAGAGATATTAGAAAAATATTTCATTCAATTTGCACTGACTTCAACATTCGAACTCTCTCCAAACCCAAAACTGTGCTATTTGCACATCTCTAAGAGTTGAAGGTTCGGCAATAATGACAATACTAAAACATGATAGAAATACAAAACATTAAGTTTGACTCGGCAGCATTATCAGAATGCATAACTAAATTTACCACGTTGTTTCATGTTTCTGACCCAAAACCAGCATCACAAATGCATGTCTGTATGAGAACACTATCTGAAACGCTGAAGAAGTTCCTCGTGTCACGAAAACGACCAAGCACTTTTGGATGGAGCATTTTTGCACATTTTTTTCTGGGAAGGAGAGCGATGGCTGTATGTGTAGCTTATATATATATTTTTTATTAAGTTGTCTTTTTGTGCAAGCTATGAGTGTTCAGCTCTGTCTCAATGGTGGGCCAATGTACAATACTGTACAATGCACACAATGTACAAAGAATAGTGCTCTTACGCTCTGCGGCGAAGACTATCAATGGAGTCACCGGGTGGCCTATGGCTCTCCTCGTCCGAGGCAGGCCCCACATCTGACTGGCCGACATACTCGGACGTGATGCGCATGATGTGCAGAGCCAGTGGGTTGAGACAGCGTGGAAGGCGCTCCTCGGCCACACTTAGGGGCACTTTTTCGCCCGTGTCCAAATTAAGCACCTCCACTTGATCAAGGATTTCCTGCATTCCAGCAGCTTCACTCAGTACAAGACGTCATCACGTGCTAGAGAAGTATCACTTAGTCAAAGCAAAAGTGAATGCATACTTATTGGGGCCTGTTGATGCAACTGAATCTTAATTCACTAGCACTTAGCACAAGCATGAACAAGCTAAGTGCCACTGGAAGATTGTGCTTTATCTAACTCAAATATCTTCCAAGCTATGTCTCGCTGTCGATATTTCGCAGACGATATACGCATGTTCATGGGAATCGATACCGCAGGCTATCTCGGCCGCTAAATTTTGTGTGAGTACCCCTTTAAACACAACAGCTTTTGCAGGACAATGTTTGTCCCATCTTTCTTAAATGAAAAGTAGGAGGATGGGACTAGCTATTTAACAAATACTTAAGCACAATGCTCAGGATGAGTTGTGTGATTGCAAACACTACAGACTTTTTAGCAGGACTCACCTTGTCGGTGAGTGGCCGGCCAGAATCGGAGCGGGTGCGCATCATTATGTTCAGCTGGCGCAAGCTCCCTTCTACACGTGACTCTGGACTCCGTGGGTTACCACGGTCGCGTTCATCATCCTGCAAGCTCACATGAACAAGAAATATTTCTTGCAAAATGTCCACTGTATTCGTGAATCTGTTGAAAATGTTACTGGCTATGCTACTAGGAAACACTAAAAATACTTCAGGAAATTGGTGTCTTCGCACAGGCAGTGTTAACAACAGCATGGCCATGTGCTACGCACTAATAAGCATATTTTTATGTAATTCGGATGTTGCCTGTCCTCGGCACACAGCCTTACTCAAGCATGAACAAGTTGTAGAGAAACGCAAGAGGAAGGACCAGTTTTTCATCTCACTAAAGTAGTTTATTGAACATAAATCCACAAACACACCCTTGTCACTCTCAAGCACCACACAGTGTTACAGCTGCACGCAGTGTTACAGCTACAAATATAAACTGAGATATATCTACAATTTTGTGTTGAAAAGTGCAAGCTACGTGATGAGAAAATAAAGCTTAGAGACACAGCAAAAACTCCTGCAATAGAATGGCTCAGATTTTATGGAGCCATTACAAATGAGAGTAAAGACAACAAGGCAATGTGAAAAAAAATAAGCTTAGTAGACCACAACTACGTACAGTAAACCCTCAATATAACGAAGTTGTTTTATTTGAATTCGCTTTTATCGAAGTGTCACGGAGTCCTGACCCCAATACGTGTATTTTAGACTGGATTACATGAAGCATGTCCACAGCTTCCTCGACCTAGAGAGAAGTAAGAAGTTGCGGATCCGTATTCACAATGGCGCTAAGAGCAGGCGAGCGAACGCCCACGTCGCCAAAGTGCCCGCAAACTTTTTGATACACTCCCACGCCAGGCGGATTTTTCTGCGCTGAGCGAGCGATATTTGCGCTAGCGTTGCCAGGCTAAAGGGCACCAGTGCAGACTGATGCAGACGGCGCGAGGGTCTCCATCGCACGAATTTTAACTTCTTCCTCTGCGCCCTACTGCGGTGCATAGGTGACCTTAAGTGCACTTTAGCTTTCAGATCCAAGAAAACTACTTTGAAGAATGCATATATTTTATACAGATAGGACCAACAAGTTCTTTTTGTCAGACACAGTCTCATTACTTTGTGGTCAGACCCTCATATTGTGCAGCGCACACATATACACATGTAAGAAGTTTTAATATAATAAGTCAAAAAATCAATCTCAAGCTTGTGTAGCACCAAAAAATTTATCAAAGCGATTGTTATGATTATAAAAACCATTTGTGGTCTCCCACACAGTGTTATCCTTGTGTCTTTACAACTTTTCATCTAGCAGCAACAACATGCATTTATTAATTAGTAGAAGGCTGCATTCTTTTTCACCAAGCACTGCCTATTATTTGCACTCCTTCATACCTTTTCCACAGCGAAGTAATCAGGTTCTTTACAAGCAACAGTCCACTTTCGATTTCTACACATTTATCACTCTATGTATGGAAACAAAATGGGATTCAAGTGTACTGCGAGCACAGAAAGTGCACCTGAGGTTTGACGACATATTGGCCCCGGCAGGCACTTGGCAGATCCATAGAGAACTCCGCAATGGATGGTGCTGGACTGTGTGGCAAGCCCCGTGGAGTGGCATCACCGCTTCCGCTGGTACTGGGCGCCTGCCCTCGACGACGACGTGGCGGCGGCATGGGACCCTCCTTGGTGCTGGCTACAAGGTCTGGCTCAGCACCCCTACCCAGAGAAATGTCTTTGTGAAAAGTTTTTGCTAGCAACCGGGCAAAACTATGCTTGTATGAAGAGTTAATTTCAGGTTCAAAGTGAATTTGAAAAATATGCATGTCGCATATTATAAAAGAAAATGTGTATATTTGTCGTGACCAAACTAACCTGCACAGAGTTTTTTTTTGAAATCGAGACAAGGCTTTTGCAAATAGGTTTTTTTTTTTGCATCAAAGGAAGGGGAAACATTGAATAGTAGAACGATTTCACTTTTGGTAGAATGAAAGTGATAGCCTGTAAAATGTGTTGATATAGTATGTGCTTACAATTTGGTATAAAAAGCTTTTAAACTTGACAAATAAATCGATGTGAGGTTAATATCTTCATTTAACCGACGAGGCGGCAGTGCGGATTTCCCCTGAATGTGTTTTCACAGCTTGCCACCCCTCCACTGCAGTAAAACTACCTTTACAGAGGGTTACATGCGGATTAATACGTATTTATTCGTTCGTTTCCAATAATTCAATATTTTCAAAATTTTAAAATTGATTTAAAAAAAATTCGAATACTGCACTATTGGTTTAAATATTCGAAGCATTTGAGTATTCGCACAAGTCTAGTCAAAACAGGCTTTTCTCTTCAGTCTTTATGCCACTACCTCTGCTCCGAATGCTACCAGGGCAAGATATTTTGCTTATCAACTTTGCTATCAACTGCCCCTACATTATAGAACAATAGCTTTAAATATCATTATGTCATGTTGCTTGCTACATAACACAAGCAAAGAATAAAACAGAAGAAAGTAAGAAAGAAAGGAAACCAATCAAAGTTGACGTTGCAGAGAAGTTGGAAGTTTTCTATATTAAAGAAATAAAGGTGTAAAGCAATTCAAAACACTCACCTGTGGTCCTCTGCGAGCACACGATCACTGGGGAAAGACAAGAGGCAAAATAAGCCTTCTAGAATTTACACAAGAAATAAAGGCAACTACCGCCTTTTTAAACAGATAAGGCCACCGTAGTGGCCACGAAATTTCGTGCATTACAAATGGCGAAGCACGTCCACCTGTACATTTCATTTTTCAGTTTTGCTTTTTGTGCACTATATGGAATGACTGACTCACTGTTGCTGCAGGTAAAGGCCTTCGGCAGAGCTCTGCTCTGAAGAGAACCCTGGTTCCTCATCCTCGTACAGCATACGGCGGCGCATCTCCTCAATCTGCTGCTGCCGCCGCTCAGCTTCCTGGGCTTTGCGACTTGCCTCCTGCAGCAAAGCAGCAAAAATCTGGCATCGCAAGCACACTAAGGGAGAGTCATGCAACTGTGAATAAGAGAAAGAGATGGCAGTTGGGCGAGTTACAAAAGATTTATTGTCAAATATTACGTGCAAAACCAACTGGGATGATGAGAAGAATTGAAAGCCAAGAGCTTTTAGAAAGGATGGCTATTACAGCATCTTACTTTTAATGGGGAAAAAAATGTATGAGGAAAAATCATGTGGAAAAGCATATAATAAATCAAAACGCCTACATTTTGTAGTTCCAGAATAACACTTAAACATGCACCGTTGTAAAGTGGAAGCGCCAAGCAGGAGATGCACATTTTCCCAAACATTTCACTAACATTTAAACCCAAACATTTTGTACCAACGTAAAAGACCTTATGGCTGCGATTCGCCAACAACCTCTAAGTGAGCTACAATCATTTTCCGGGGGGGGGGGGGGGGGGGGGGAAGGGGGACACAAGTTTACTGAGGCATTGAAGAATCATCACAGAAGGCAAAGTCTTAAAGTGCAAAGTTATTCTACAATAACTGCAATTAAATGCATATTCTGGGGTATGAAAAAAGACACAGAGAAGAGGAAGCAAATTGAAAAGCAACCAACGAAAGCTATAACAGTTGGTTACGCACATTGCACTTCCTAATTTAACAGAGCTAAACAAAGTACAAGTCATGCAATGACACACACAGAGCAAAACCCGAAGTTAATTTATCACTAAGGAAGAATTTTGATACGATTATCATCTAGTGTACCTCCTTATGCAAAAAACATCAAGCTGCCTTTGTGTCAACATCGCTGAAGATGCTACATATGTTCAGAATAATAAAAGTTCAAGCAGATAGTTTTTTCACACTGGTCAGCTAAGTGACCCCAATCGCATAGTATGACCTAAATCGGTCATTTACTCAGGTGCTGGTATGGGCATTGCAGCTACTCCCACAGGAGAATGCAAGATGGTATATCTTACTTTAATTTGGTTTTTGTACCTCACTTGGCATTTTTACATTCTAATGACTGATTGGTGTGCTAGGCATTTTGTTCCATATCTTGTTTTGAAGCGTTACTGGATTGTTTCAAATCAAATAGGATACTTTAAACATGTCCCACAAATTCATTTGAATGCAGTATATCTCGCAAGAAGGTGCAGTATCGTAATAGGTGCAGTATCGTATTGTTAGCTGGGCTGGTACCGACATAGTACTATAACAAAATACACAAAAAAGCAGAAAAAACTAACTCAAACATACACAGTGTCCATTTACTGAAGCGGCTGCCCTCTGCCTGGCAATGAAAATTACAAGCCTACCTCAACTGCCTTTTCCATTTCTGCCTGTGAGGACCGCTTGCCATCTTGCTCGACAACATCCCTGAATACAGAATGGAGGAACTATTAACGGCATGAAAGGCGTTGCGTGTGAGATCCAAATACAGAGACAAGAGAGGTATACAGCATGTGCTGAGAAACATCAAATTACAGTGACGACTGCTGACACCATGTTTGTGGCAAAATGCACTCTAATAAAATAAAAGAGAGAGAGACACACTGTTATAACTCATTATACAATAAAATAGCATGAGACAAAACGCTTTTATTTTAGCCTGTGTTTTTTATAAGCAAATATTTCACACAGGCTGATACATGTCATCAAGAGGAATTTTAGGTGCATCTTGTTTAGTAATTTGCTACACCAAGTTCTGCCCGCACATTTAAGATGTACATCATATTTACAACATTCTATTTAATTGCTGAAAGGGGCCTTTGCACTGGCCCTAGGGTTGCATGAGAAAACACACTGCAGATGAATGGAGCTGTGCACAATTCAGCCAAACTGTGCAGCTGTGCACAGAGTGCGGAGTTCACAAGTGAAGGGGGAAGTTGGTACACAGTCTCCCCAGACAGCACAGTGAAGCAGTACCAGAAGCTGCCCCCCAAAGTAACCGGGCAGACCATGAAGTAAAGCTACCATCTGCCGATAGACATTAAGCCTACAAGCAGCCCGAGTCAGTGCAGTCCAACCTACTGCTCCCACATGTATTTGACTTAACAGGCTTCAGTAGTTGCAATTCGAAGTTTCAAACTTTGGACCAGAACTGTGTTCTATAGGAACCAGGTGTTGCCAGCGGATACTCAACCACGCTTATCAGTGTTGTCAGGAGGGATGCAGTGTCTGGGGGGATGCAAACCAGCGTTGTATCACAACTGGGGGAGAGAGCCCTGGTGCAGCGTGAGTGGTGGCAAGTGCCCCTTTTGCAACCTCCTCATTGATGCCCACAGCAACGCCCATCCAGCAGAAATGAAACAAAATGTCGTAGGCTAATTATTAAGAGGCTGAATGTTCTTCCTGTCTCACTCGAGAGAGACAGGATGATAGCACAGTGACTACGAGAATAAACTTCCCGAACTAGAACCAGCAAAGTGAATGCTTGTCTGTATATCAAAGTGAACTGCCTGGAACACTCGAGATGTAATCGACATCATAAAAATGAGTATGTGCAATTGATGGAGCATTTATGTAAATTTATGTAAATTATGGGAAGGATAGTTATGCCTGAAGCTGACATTTTTTTTTCTCATGTCGTAATCAAACATAGAACAGACAAATGCTATCAAGGATGTTAGGTGGGGCAATGAAATTAGGAGAGTTTCAGATTAAAAGTGGAATCTACTCGTGTAGGACGGGATGAATTAAAAATTATCCGGAGAGGCTTTCATCCCGAAGTGTACACAACAATCAAGTGAAGAATGATTCTGAAAAATGTCTTCAGTTTATCTTTTACCGAAACTTGAGAGCACTCAAGAGCGCATGAAAACAGCAACCCAGGTATGCCATATGAAAGGTCATCAAAGCCTGATATCTATGTTTTCACCTCTGGGAAGCGCAGTTGTTTGCTATGAGCACCACAGTGTGAGCTGCGTGAATGGCTTCTGATCACAGAGGAAGAAATATTTAGGAGGTGTAACTCTGTAGGCGTCCAGATAATAACAGCTATAAAAATAAATACATAGTATTTGTATGAATGAAATATTAGAAAAAAAAGAATTTAACCACACCCAACAGCACTGCGAGTAAAAGAGATGAAACTTATAACTGACAACACAAAATGCATTTTACGGTCTAGTTCCGATTCCATCGATCAAATGGTTCACATATTTCTTGAGTTACCATGTTATATTTGAAGAGCTTCGATACCACAGAAGTGCTCAAGCTTTAGCTGATACACGAGGAGCTGTTTATAAGGAAACATATGTTTCTCAGCCAGGGTCTATGTTCCACACAGTAACAGAATTGTTGCAAACACTTGTTAAACGAGGCTGTTTTCAAGTCATAATGATAATAGTGTTAAACCACGGCATGGGTCTTAAAATGTGAAGTGCGACGCGCATACTTCGCCAATGACGTTCACGCGCAGACCGGAATGCATGCCACACCACCACCGAGGTACGAGCATCCGATATTGCCATATTCGCCACAATCTATGACGTAATGCGTCAGGCATTTCGCGAGCATCCCATTACGTTCGTCATCCACTAAATCGAAGTTGCCTTTGACGTGCTAAGATAACTGTTCCTCTGTGGCTTCTTTCGGCACGCTATCTGTCAAATGTGGTAGCTTGCTGTGTACGGCTCAACAGCGAAAGCCTTTTCAAAAACAAAGCTGGACCTTGACCCTCGCTTGACAGGCAATTGTAAAGCACGGATCCAGGTGCGCTGTGCAGCCGTTTATCGTTTTTTTTTTTTTACTTCCGAAGCGAACAGCTGCATGGAGGAGGGGGAAGAAACAGAAAGTGTTTGGCAGGGGACGTGGTAGTAGACCCAGGGCGGCAGCCGTTTGACAACTATCCGAGGGTCCCGCACCACCGGCGCGCATTTATCGGGTTCCTCTCAGATCGGCGCCACTTTCGGCAAGTTTGGCACGCGCCATCGGAACGCGCGCCGGAGCGAGGCGTGTCCCAAGCGCGTGGTCCCACAGCAATTTTCAAAAGAAGGGCGGCAGCACCCGTGCCATTCAGCTCGAGCAAACGGAATTCCTGCCGCACTTCAAGCACCCGTTACGTCGCGGGGCCAAAGAACAGGCACCGACGCTGACTCAAACACGAGACCTTCCGCGACATCGGGAGTTCGAAGGCAATCCTGCGCATGATCGTGCGAGGAAAAAAAAAAAAAAAAGGAAACAAGCTTTCGGATGACCGACGACAACTCACTTATTTTCACTAGTGCGAATCGGGCTTGAAACGGCATCGAAGAATTCCTCCGAGTCGTCACTGTCGGAGGCCATTTACACGCACTCGCGAAGCGTCTCAACAGGCTAATCTACATCTGACGAGAAAAACAAAAAACGTAGATGTTTCTTCTCGTACAACGAAACCACTACACGAAAAAGACATCGCGCGCCCGCATCAGCAGCGACAGACAACCATGTTTGCACTTTGCGCAGCCAGCGGGCATTTTGTGCAAACTAAAAATAAGATCGCATCAACGTTTGGCGTGATAAAGATTTGATTACTTTGATACACAAAAATTCACGCATAAAGCGCATTTAAAAAAAAGCGATAGCGACCATCGGTGGATACGAATAGTGCGCATAAAAAATAGCACCGATCCAAATCCCATGATGCTCATGACTGTAAAGATGGAGGACCTGACGGTCGAAGTACGCGGCGAAAACGGAGCCCACTATAAGGTAAATTTGCTGATACTATTTTAAATTATTTTTTTCCGTTGCATCGGAGACACTGTTGAAGCTGGAGGATAGTTCCCAGATTAGTTTTCAGGCGCTGCGCATTGCCTAAACGTGTTGGACGCCAGACCGAACTCGAAAGTTTTGTTAGGGTTAAAAATGCGTTGCCGCTCTCCATCCAAACTGTCGCTGTCGGCCTTAATTTAGGCTTAAGTACCAGCGAACACGTTCTTTTGTGAGGATTTGCGGCGTAAATCGCGTTCCTTACGCTCCTGGCAGCGTGCTTTGTTGTTGCGCCGTGCCATCGGACCACGCGCGGTGTGGCCGAGCAGCACTGCCTGTGACAGCTTTGTTTCTCCCTCTGCGAAGGCGTCTGCCTTTATAGGGTCACTGAACCTAATAAAATCGCCGCTAGCTTCCGTGTGCATGCTGTGGAATAATGTGGCGAGCTAACGCCGAAGCATAGCGGGTTGAAGTGGCTTATCGCCGGACGGCCAAGATATGTGCCCTCCGCTACGGCGTTGCCAGCGTCTCGGGACCTAGCGTTCGCGAAACGCCTCGATGCGAGGCTCACGTGCTGCTGCTCTTTTTTTTTTTTGCGCAGGCCTTCGTCGTGGACGTCCACGAGAACGACATCACAGTCGCGTTCGAAAATGAGTGAGTGCTCTCTTTATTTGGTGTACTGCCCTTGTGGTAAGACGCGGCGAGATCTGGTGTGGCTCCTCCCTCGGTGTGCGAGCGGGCGCACGCCTGATACGAGATCCTCCGCTTGTTTCCCGCATTGAGCTCTTAACGAAAGTTTGCGTGGACCGAAGTGGGTGCAGTCTCTACTTTGGCTCTCGTGCGGAATGTGAATGCTCGAGAAAGTGAAACTCATCGCTGTGCACGATTTTTTTTTTTTTTTTTGCGGTCAGCCTTTCCGCGTGGCCCCAGCGGGAGCGGGGTGCGCATGGGCGGAATCAACCACCTCGCATGCAGGTTTCGGGCTCATTTAGCGGCTCTGGTAATTGCCCTTAACGTTGCAGTGTTTGTAGTGGGCGTGCCATTACGGTTTTGTTATCTGCACACACACACAAAAAAGGCATTGACTGAATTGCGATTAAATCATGTCTGGAATAAAAAAAAAACGTACTGGGAGGTGGGGCGTTGGGGATTCCAAGCTTTGCCTTAGTATATTCGGGAAACTAGTTTGGGGGAGCTTTGCATAATCTGGAGGTGAATATTGCAAAACGAAACAAGTTTGCTTGAAATAATGCGACAAAGCCCTAAGTTACTTGATGCTTATGCACTGTATTTAATATTGCAAAGGAGAAAGCGCATCTGCCTTGGCTTTACAGAAGTAACAAACACTCATGTCACAGGCACTTGGTTGAACGAAAGAAGGAAATTTTTTTCAAAGGCATGCTTCTTTGTTGATACAACCCTAATGAAAACCAACAGATAATGTATTCATGAAATGTATGGGGGTGGGGGGCATAGATTGCACTGTTTTAATGGTATTGTAGTACGAATGATGTGATAAATGTAAACTAAATGTCAACTTGCCGCCAGCAGGCACCAAATTCGCAACCTTCGGAAAACTCGCCCGATGCTCTTCCGATTGAGCTGTGACTGCTGTGTCCTCTCGTCCACTTCATGCATTATGTGCACGCAAACCTAGGAAAGTTAGTCAGTGCCACATGTAGCCATGACAGCGAGTGGAACACTTTTTTTTTTTTTTGCCATAAGATGTTGCATGGTGCATGGCTTTACGAACAGACAGCTGACCGATAAGCCCTTGCATACTGCCTTAAAAGGGGCCCTGTGTCACAAATGGAGCATTTTTTTTTTCTTTTCATTGCTTTTAGAACTGTGGGATTCACTGATGTCGTCGTACAAGCGGCGACGTGAAAAACAATGCTGTTATAGTTTTATTTAAGCAGAAAAACCACAATAGTTTGCGACTAGAGCGACACAGAGCGGCTATTTTTTAGATTAGAAGTGATGTTTCATACCGTGAGAGCGATAACATTGGCTGGGTGTTTTGATTGGTTCGACGCGACAAGGCACATGTGATACTCAAATGGTTCCCGTTAGGCCATGTGTGCTAAAAATGATAAATATCACTGCTTCATTTGAAACAAAAAGATTTCCACTTATAAATACGAAACTGTGAAAACGATTCCTAAACTATGCTAGGGGCACTGCACAACTGCGACCATGAGAAGTCTTCTAGTATGGATCTAAATAACACGGTGGAGATTGAAAGTGCATTTGATGACGATAGGAGGGTGAAATGCTGAAGAGAACATTTCTTAGTGTTGTCTGCTCGAGTTTTGAACATTGAAGACTAATGCTAGTTTTTATGCGCTCATTTACATAATGTTTTTTTGCATTCGTCTCTGTATTTATTACTGTACGCATTCTAGTGTTAAACAAGGCAGGTGGGGGGCCCCTTCAAGGCATCAAGTCTGCCACAATGAGTCGCTCGCTATGAATAAGTGAGAGAAGGAAATGCTCGTTCCCCTCCCCCCCACACACAGTTGCTTGGGGTGACTTTCAAGTGCGTCAAGTGAGCGAACTGCTTATGTGCGTTGGGGCGTCCTGAGTGGGTCACACGATAGAGTATGTTCAGTATCAGTGTTTCTGAGCTATTGTTGATTTACTGTCTTTCGCCACTAATTATAAATGGTTGATCAAGAATTATCGCAAAATTTTGTGTGCATTATGTGGTAATGAAAGTGGTGGCTGGGTGTGCTTTTGCCACTTTTACAGCCATAAACACCAAAACTTGTTGTATGTGCAGTCAGCCACAAAAGTTTACCGACCAGGTGAGTGCAGGGCTAAGAGCATTCGGTTGTATTTCCACTAAAATAGCAGTGTGATGCCCCTATCGCATCTTTTCCCTAATAAGTGGTTTGCCTGTCTATAATTCCCACCTTTCACTTTTTAACGGCACACACTGTTCGGAAGTTGTGGCTATGTGCATCTGTTTCAAGAGCAACTTATCAGCATCTCTTATCAGACGCAATCTTTCCCTCAAAGTGAGTCTACTCAACGGCTGCACAGTTAGAAGCACGCCATGATAACTTCCACTGTTATCAAAGTAAAAGTGGGGCGGTCATGCAGCAGATGAGTGCTTTGCATGAAAACAATGAATAGTGTGTCATGTAGCAAGTAGAAAATTCATATACCAATGAATTCAGTTATTCATTTGGCATATAAATGAATTAGGGGTATTTATATAAATGAACAGCTTGCGCTATTCAGTGTTCGACCGAATAGCGCGAGCAGGCAGATTTGCACACTCGTGTAGTCTGCAAACTTTTGTGCTTGACTGTACCTGTATGTTTTGCACAATATAATGGCTGACTTGAGGCATTATTTTGAGAACTCGTCTTGAGGAATTAACAGTAAGGGAGCTTCACGCTGGAGTGCTATCTTGATCGCGCGGTTACTCGACCCCCACATACGCGCTGTACACTATTCTGCGAAGCAATATAAGCAACTTTAGAAAATGGCATTGGAGCTGCTGTTTCTGGTTGCATGGGCACGTGCATGCCCATGTTCAAGAATTTCTAAGTACTACACTGTCTCTAACTTACTGAACTTGCAAGATGGCTTTGTGTTTCATGAGCCAGTCAAGGTCAGAACCCTTAAGAAACATTCGTGATCAGTCACTGGTCCTATGTAGCATAACATTAACTGCAAATCTATCATCTGCAGATGATAGATGTCTCTCCCCTTCACTTCGTGCATGTGGAGCATCAAAGTGCTGCATGCTAACTCTTTGTAGGTTCGCCTATATTTTTGGCATGATGTTATAAAAACTGGCTGCGGCATTAACCTCAAAAAAGGAAGTGAAGGTGCCTGCACGCGATCACATCAGTGAGTGTTTGGGATTAAACGGCCATAAGTGTCATAGAGGAGCACTTGTGATGTTGTGCAGAGGAACATTGTGGGCACCTTATTTCCAGCAGTGGAACAGCACCTGCACATACGCTTTACAAGACTTCGCGAAGTTGTGGTCTGCTCCTGTAAAGCTTGCTTCACCACACACAAACCATTCTTTGCCAATCGCGCGGTCCCTTTTTCCGCTGTAGAAATGGTCGAGTACTGTAGTTATCCCAAAATATCCTCACTTCTCAAGAGGTATATGCTACCAAGAAAATTATCTTGTAGCATTATCCACAATTACGCTTACTGAAAAGTGTGGGAGCTTCGCAGATAACGATGTTTCAATGCATTCTTCAGTCAATTTACCGTGCAAGTCTACATAAACGCAGGATGACTGGGAACTGAAATTGCCTACTTAATAAACCAGAACTAGAATATCTGGCAATTCATTTGACAGTTTTTTTTTTATGTGAGCTGACAGAAATTCAAAAGCTTCCCCAAAAGTTGCAAATTTAGAAAGCATTATGGCACAGCTTCCACCTTTCGAAACCGCGCTTAAATAATTTTTCTCGAGTTTACACAGGCTTATATGAGACAGTAGCCACTTAGTGTTTTGCTGGCTGTGACAATCGATGTGGGAAAAAAGTTTCTGCAGAAGAAAAAGTAGGACGTATGTGTCCTACTGTCCCACAAAAGGCTAAATTCTTTAAGTTTCTGTTCCCAGCTGTTACTGGGTTTCGCAGAACTCACTGGGATGTAAACGAATTTGTCGTTCTTATTACTGATCACCAGTACGGGTTCAGTCATCGTCACGCACCTCGAAGTTGGGACCTGCCTCTGTTGGGACGGTTTTTTTTTTTTTAACTTTGCACAGTTACATACACTTTATGAAATACTGGCTAGAAACGTGGCTCTACAGGCGTCTTTCGCAAACAGCAATCTGCTGAAATATGAGTTTAGTAATATGATTTGCTCCTGTCATAGGCAGAAACATATTTCATGCATAGAATGGAATTACAAGGCTCCATCTAATGGAATCTTACAGGGGAAAAAAATCAAATCTGCAAAATGTACGAGAAGTTGTAACAAACAAAATTTTCACCATGCCATCAGTATGTGATGCTTAACTGTCCACAAATGTGCTCTTTCTACCTGCTTCATATAATGTTCACATAGGGGCATTCATTCCTCATTCTCTCATTTACTGTGGTTGAGGGACCTCTTCAAGCCCACGTAGTGATGCTTAGATTTCCCCTTGCCCCGCCTTTTCTTTTTAACTTCTTTCCTTCACACGGTACTTCGAGTGGTAGCGTGGGGGCATTGGTGCATGTGTGGCTGTTCCATACTTCTCTGACATGATCGCCACTTATGTACAGCCGCGGCCACGTCTGTGTATAGCATGCAAGCAGACAGTTCTTGCCATGGGGGCAAAACTTCGAGGCAGTTGTGGGCTCTGAGGTGTGCTGTATCAGAAGCGTGTGCGGCCTAGCTGTCAGGCTGACCACATCAGCGCCCGATACTGCCTCGAGGTTTTGCCCGTAGAGCAAAAACTGGCTGCTCGTGCGTTATACACAGATGAAGCTGCAGCTGTACATTTCCCCCCATACATATTTTGCTGGCAAGGTATTAGTGAAATGTAAAAGAATGGGCAAGTTCACTGATACTGTTGTTCATCTTCGTTAAAATGGGTTATACAAGAAGTTCAAGAAAGTGCCGCATTCGCAGTGCTTAAGGTACACAAGTCAAGTGTTCTGCATGCTCTAATTGCTCAAATGGGGCTCATCATCGCTGTATGCCCTAGTTTATCCATTGATCTGGCAGTTTTGTGCTTGAGGTATGCGTGCCACCTAATTGGGATATCTGTTGTGCCCAATGGTTTTATGTTCAAAGCGCATCTAATCGCTGTAATAATATGAGCACTTCTGTATTGTTAGTAAATACTTGAGAGCAAAAAGAGCAGCATGAACTATTTTCTTTGTATTCACCTTTTGAGCTTGCATGGGTTTCCTTGTCTGAGGCAAGTCGATGCCAGTTAATAATACTCAGACCCGCACACTTTGTTCTACATGTGGAAGCCCTGAACTGCTCGCGGGGTGCCTGCTAATATTTTAGACAGTTGCGTCGAGTTCAGTGATGTTTCGTGCAGAGAACTTTTTTTTTTCCGCGGGATTTTCGCCTGTCATTTTGAGTCAAAAGGAATCTAGCTATTGCAGAAATTTTTGGGAATTGTTAAATTCTTCTTCTATGGACGACCAATAATTAACGGCCACAGTGCACCTTCATCTGCTGTAATCTGTTCTGGCGCATGCACCACGCAAGCATAGCCTTTGAGATTTGTTTCTGATATTTGGGCACAGTGATTTCTAGTTCACTATTGGTGTTAGACTTGAATTGAAGTCCACAATGTGCATTGTACTAACAGTATATGAATTAATAAAGTCATGTTTTTGTTCTGCACCTGTCGAGGGGCTGGTCATGATTTCAAAAGACCCCAGTGCGTGAGACATGTGTAATAAAAGTATGTGTGTGTGCAGATGGGGGCAGAAATTACTAGTGTTGTGCAGGAAATATGTTGGGAATTTGTCAATGGTTACGGGGGAAAATCCCCAAAATATGGAATTTTCATGTCCCTAAATGGGAACTCTTCGGCGTAGTACCGGAACATCACTGGTTGAGTTTGGTTCCTGGCCCATGAGGTGGGTACGCCAATGCAGCAACGTACTTTGAACATTATCTAAAAAGCAATGAATGGCATTCCCCCTCCCCCTTTTTCTAATAGGTATAGGTATTATGTCGAGGGGCAGCCTAAGATATGACATGTTGAATTGTTTGTTGTGGTGCAGCTGGCAGCCACCAAACAAGTTCCCGTTCCAACGAGTGCGACTGCCAGCGAGCACACGTGGTGACGAAATTTTTACCGAAGGCCAGGAAGTGGAAGTGTTTTCTAAAGCCAATGATCAGGAGGCCTCTGGTTGGTGGGATGCGAGGGTCAAGATGACTAAGGGTGACTTCCATGTGGTGGAGTACCAGGGCTGGGACACGGCTTACTCGGAGATTGTACCTTCCGACCGCCTGCGGCCAAAAAACCCCAAGTAAGACAGCCCTCTTCAACTCATTACTTTGGAGCCATTTCTTTTTCTGGAGCTGCGCCCCTTGCACTTAAAATTGAACCTCCGCTCGTACTCTTACCTTTTCAGTTTCCAAAAAACATAGATTCAAAGATTGCATACTAAAAAAAGTATATAGTATTTTTTTCTTTTATTTATTTATCTATATTTATAGTTCAGTAATTCTTGGAAAAATGAAACTTGACAAAAGGCAGCAGTTTATTGGTTCACCTGGTGCGGTCGGATGTCATTCCCTGGCTGACAACACATGGCCGTAGCGGTCCGTTGTCATGCGCTGCTGTACAAGTTCTTTTGTGGTCGATTCAGTCGCACATTTTCTCATTACAATATACACCCTCTGTGAAAGAGCAAGTAAACTTCCTTCACTTGAGGATTGAGCCTTTTACATTTGGACCAGAACGAACAAAAGGTGGGAAACAGTTCGGATCACAAAGGGTTAAAGACGGCCATAGTGTCAAGCTATATGCCTCACAAAATTGCCATCCACATTGTAGCAACAGATAAAATGTATAGATTAGTTCACTCCAGACGACAAAAGTCAATTCTTATTTCAGGCACCCTGCCGCGGTGGTCTAGTGGCTAATGTACTCGGCTGCTGACCCGCAGGTCGCGGGTTCGAATTCCGCCTGCGGCGGCTGCATTTCCAATGGAGGCGGAAATGTTGTAGGTCTGTGTGCTCAGATTTGGGTGCACGTTAAAGAACCCAGGTGGTCGAAATTTCCACAGCCCTCCACTATGGCGTCTCTCATAATCATATAGTGGTTTTGGGACGTTAAACCCCACTTATCAATCAATCAACCAATCTTATTTCAGGCTTCTTGGTTCAGCTGGGAAATCGTCAAACTGAAACAAAATAGGTTAGTTCATTCCAGAAGACAAAAGTGAATTCTTATTTCAGGTCTCTTGGATCAGCAGGGAAATCGTCAAACTGAAACAAAGAATAAAGTACTGCAGATAAAAAGTAACAAGAGAATATTTTAAAAATTAGCTGGATTGTCTGCAAAGCTGGGTTTCATAATTACTAAAGTCAAACAATATAATATAAGGAAGCACTGACCTATTTCTTGAAGTCTCATGTTGTCACACGTTGAAAAAGAAGAATGAGTAGCATAGAATTTTAGTATATAATATTGTGGTTACTGATTTTGCAGTCATTACTCCTCTTTAGTGAGTTCTATCAGTGTTTTCTGTTTCATCACAAGCCAGTGGTGAAGTGTGTTCTATCAGTGTTTTCTGTTTCATCACAAGCCAGTGGTGAATTCACACTTTCTTCATTGCATGGCTCTGAAGAAATGCGATACATCGAAGTCTCGTATAAGGAAATAGGTAGGTGACTGTAGTAAGTTGCGGGAGTCATTTCTGTGAAGGTGTTTGGAACGGGCTATATATACCGTATTTACTCGCGTAATTTTAGCACTCGCATAATTCTATCCTAGCATCCTATCCTAGTCATCCTAGCACTCACACTATTGCACGGAGATTCCATCCAAGCCAAGTCAAAGTGGCAAGTGCGCGTTGCGACTCGTTTTGTATGTTGTGTTGGTAATCGTGTCACATTATGGGGCGATACTGAAGCTTTACGGCTGCTCTCAAGTTGAAAGTCATAGATCATGCACTAAACAATGGCAACAGGGCCGCCAGTAGGCCCTTCGAAGTCTACGAGTTTTGTGTTAGCTACTGGTGACTGCAGCTGAAAGCCACCAAGATGTGTTGGGCCTGCCGTGTGCCTAAAATGGGGATTGATGGTAAACTTTATTTCTTCAGAAGGAAAATTTCTTCAGAAGGAAACTGCGGATGATTCTGTTAAATAGCCATCAGCCCAATACTGACGTCCTACGCTTACCTTTTAAGGGCTCCTGTTGAGCGACGAATCCTACCGCAACGCTTACAAGTTTTGCGTATGGTATTCTAATTCTCGACTATTTGCTTGCACTTTTTGTGTCTGTGATGATGCCAGAAATTTATCATCTGTGATGCCAGAAATTTATCATCTGGTAGCATTGTAATTGTAGGGCCTAATAAAAAAAGGCACTTTGCATCTTGGTTATATGGGCTGTGAAATCTCTGGTCTCATCTGTGACAAGTGCCGGTCTTTTTGTTTGTAGCCCACCTATCACCAAGAACACATTCACCAAGTTTGAGTTGGATGTGCCTGACGACCTACGTGAATAGTGAGTATCTTAGCCAACTTGAAGTGGTGAGACAATTTTGGCTGGTTTCTGGGTCAGTTGGCGTGACCTGGCGCCTTCGGCCGCGTTTCTTTCTGTGGCTGTGGCAGTTCCAAAGATGACTCTGCCCACAAGGAGTTCAAGAAGGCTATCGGGGCAGCTGTGGTTCGCTACAACCCTTCCAAGGAGTGCCTCATGGTTATCGTGAGTGGGCATCTTTCTACTCTTGCTTAATGATGTGCTTTGTTGTGGTGCCGTTGTCACTCTGACTGCGGGTATCAAGCTCACGTCAGCTAGCGGAGTCACAAAATTTTGTCCCTCAAGGTTCGAAGCCGTGAATAACGTTTAAGGCTCTATACCACCCACAGGTTGAACTTTATTTGTGGTGTTGCAGTTATGCGCGTCTACCAACAAACGCGTAGTGAGAATTTTTCCAACCGATGCCATGGTGTAATAACAGACTTACACGTATTCGATGGTGCAAAGGAGGTCTTTTGTTTGTCGGCTCGTCTCTACTCCAGGCCGAGTGGTACTTCTCATCGTGTGAGTACAAAAAGTGGTGAGTGCACCTGCCTGTAAGCGATAAAACAGGTTTGTAAATGATGAGCAGACGACATATTCACATCACGGCAAACACTTCAGGTGCTGAATACTGGCGAATGGTTAGGAGAGAAGGAACTGTTTGTTCGAATTTTAACGCGATAGCGTTAAAGGGCTCGTTTCACCGAAATTCTAGCGTTGGCGTCGTTGGTTGCGAGTGAAAAATGACCTAATGCGTGACTGAAAAATCGAGAATGCAACTAAAATAAATACAGTTAAACCTCGTTATAACGAGACGGACTATAACGAAATAATGGATATAACGAGCAAATCCTGATTCCCCTTGAAAGTCTCCATAAAAACCAATGTATTCAAAACCTCGTTTTAACGAGGCAAAATTTGCCTGTTATGGGATATAACGAACAAATTTTGTTAGGAAGTGAAATTTTAGCCGATGTCACGACATGTGCACAACGCGAATTTGAGATGGCGCGCAACGCGAGAACTGTATTTGGCAGTTCAAAACTCGCGCCACGCGCCCTCCAGCAACGCACGCAAAGCAGACGGCACGCGCTGCTTCCAAAGGAGAAGTCGCTGCACGTGCGCCGCTTGGCTACCACGGACAGCGGAGCGCTTCGCGAACGTCTCGCCCTTTTCTTTTCTTTTGTGTCTTCTTTACATTCTCCTTCTCCCCTTTCTCATGGCGCTGAGGCGCACTTCCTAATCTTACATACCCCCTTCCCCTTGAGTAACCGGTTCCTAGAGGGCAGCGCAAAAGAGCGCCCCTTCTGCCCCTTCCTCTTCACAGTCACTTTCTCTGCAATTGTTGTCGCTCGCCGACGTGAGCCGTGTTGCTTTTGCGTGCGTGTTTCTTCTCTTTTTCGACCGCTTCCGCCTTATCTTTTATCAGGCTGCGCTCGTGATTCCAGCAACATGAATGCGCCAGGCGAGAAGCGAAAGCGCATAAAGCTAGATCAGAAGGCGGCTATGATAAGAGCCGTCGAATCGGGGACCAAGAAAGGCAACGCGGCAAGAGACTTTGGCGTATCGACGAGCACACTGTCAACTATCTTGAGCAAGCAGGAGTCCATCATCGACGCTGTTGCACGTGGCGTGAAAGGAAGCGCTAAGAGGATGAAGGCACCTGCCTTTGAAGCGGTCGAAAGGGCCGTTTTTAAATGGTTCTTGGACACGCGGGCCGTGAATCTGCCGGTGAGCGGCGTCTTGCTGCAAAGAAAAGCGAGAGACTTTGCCTGCATCATGGGCTATGACAACTTCGTAGCAAGTTCGGGTTGGGTCCAATGCTTCAAGGAGCGCCACGACATTGTCGGGAGAGCGGTCTGCGGCGAATTGCAATCTGTCGACGAAGCAGAGGCTACCAAGTGGGCGAAAGAAAACATCGTGCGGCTGCTAGAAAAATACAGCGCGGAGGATATTTTTAACGCGGACGAAACCGCTCTCTTTTTCAAGATGTTGCCGCACAAGACGTTAGCCCTCAAAGGCGAGCCGTGCCGTGGCGACAAACAAAGTAAGCTGCGGATCACTGCGCTACTTTGTGCAAATATGACCGGCTCTGAGAAGCTGCCAATTTTTTTAATTGGCAAAAGTGCATCCCCTCGCTGCTTTAAGGGGAAGAGGCAGCTCCCAGTCAAGTACGTAGCCAATCGCAAAGCCTGGATGACCAGGGAGATTTTTTCCAAATGGCTTTGCGAATGGGACGAGAAGCTGGCAAAGGCGAACCGCAAAGTTTGCCTTGTTTTAGATAACTGCACCGCCCACCATACCGCTGCCGTGCTTCAAAACATCGAGCTGCTGTTCCTTCCTGCCAACTGCACAGCAAAAACCATCATGCCGCTTGACCAAGGCATGATTATGTCGCTGAAGGCAGGTTACCGCAAGCGTGTGATAGACGAGCTCCTGCTCAACATGAGGATGAAGCGAGACACCGATGTTGACTTGTACGCTGCGCTTGAAATGGTTCAGGCGGCGTGGATGAGTGTGACGGCGACCACGATCGCAAACTGCTTTCGACATGCCTCATTTGCT
Organism: Rhipicephalus annulatus; assembly: GCA_013436015.1. Taxonomy (NCBI): domain Eukaryota; kingdom Metazoa; phylum Arthropoda; class Arachnida; order Ixodida; family Ixodidae; genus Rhipicephalus; species Rhipicephalus annulatus. The sequence goes on along the minus strand of WOVY01009477.1, from coordinate 7,407 downwards.
GTTGCACCAGACGCCGGCGATGAGGCATGAGACAAGCCCACTGTGCCGGACGATTTTGCCGCATCAGACGAAGTCGCTGCATCATGGACGGCACTTCGTGACACCGGTGTCGTGCCTGACAGCGAGTTGTTTTGCGACTATGTGAGTGCCGACTCGGAAGTGGTGGCAACGGAGCAGCTCCTGGATGACGATATTGTGCGTGCTGTCAGTGATCGTAACGAAACCAGTGACGATGACTTTGTCGACGAACAGGAGACAAACGTGCCGACGGTGTCAGAGGCCTTAGACGCGGTGGACGTACTGCGCCGCTACTTCGGCGCTCACGAGGGCGGCGAAGATGGCTTGAACATTGCGGCCGCAGCTGAGCGAGCCATCGTTCGCATCAGGAAGATGCATCAACGTCCAATTACGGACTTCTTTGCAGCTAAGTCTGCCTGAAACGCAAGCTGTGTATATTGAAGTGCATTAAAACAGGTGCATGACTTCTTCCTTTTTATTTGGGAATGCGGTTATTTTGTTGCATACCACCGTGCGGCGGGATGCTATTTCGCCCGCTATTTTTTTGGGGGTAAGTACAGTGCATAATATTTGCGATAAATTCCCGCTGCGGCTATAACGAAATATTGGTTATAATGAGCAAATAGCGGCGGCCCTCCACTTTCGTTATAACGAGGTTTAACTGTAATATAAAAAATCCCCAGTCAGAGTACTGATTGAACCTGGGTCATTTGGGTCAGAGTAGGGATTGAACCCGGATCGTTTGTGTAACAAGGGGATGTCCTATCACACAGCCATTCGTCTGTTTGTGAATACAGTGAAAATAACTTCCTCTGCTTGGAAATGTAGTGAAAGTAACTTTTGTGCTTTACAAACACATGCGTCTTGTGTACATGCTTCACAATACACCATGAAATATTACAGTAATAATGCGTGGTACAAATGTACATTGCCATCGGGTGTCAGAACATGTGATTATCATTATGGCTTCATGATTTAAAGCCGGTCGTCACCCACTACAAAAGGCACATACTTGAAATTTGTGGGCTTGCTCATCTTTCAGTAAACAGAACTGCTTAATGAAACATGCTTTTCTTGTACCTTCAGGTTCTGTTTAATAAGTTTACTCTATTGAAAGTCTGGAACTGCAGTAGATAGCTCATAACCAATTTACGATATCCGCACAAATAATCGGAGCTACCTGCCAAATTTAATTTTCTATTTCTATATTGCAAAAAATAGTTTTCATTGCCATGGTCCCGCATAACAAAAAAAAAAGTTTTTTTTTAGTATGTGATGTAAGACTGTCATGCGTGAGCCTGGCTGCCATCAAAAAGGTCGCAGGCTGTGTGTTTGAGACCCCTGGTATGTATGAACTTTTTAAACTATTTCTTGAGAGTGCTGAATTTAGGAATTCTACCTGAACTCCAAACAATACAAAGTTGAGTGAATTTCAGTTATCTCCTTCTTGTCACTTTATGTGGTTCACAATTTGAAGTGTGTGGATCCAACGAATTTCCTTGTTCAAACTCGCTTTCTTCGACTGGATGGAAGAAATGAAGCCATAGCACTTTGCTTTAGAGAAATTTGACGTTGGGAGTGTTGCCAGTATGCTAGAGTAAACCCCTAGTTCGGGTATGAGTACCGACACCGTTGAAGCGGAGTACATTAGTAACTATACATGTAAGTAAGCTAGCGTGTTCTATGAACATGCAGGCCCGCTCAGAGGCAGCGAAGAAACGGGCTGAAATGATGAGTGAAATATACTACCGGAACCTGCGACAGAAGTTAATCCTGCTCAGCAAGACGGAGGAAGCTGCCCGGCAACTTGAGGCAAGTTCTTTGCTTACATAGCACTCTCCTTTAGTTTAATTCACACAAATATTAGAATCATAAGTTCAAAAATAGTTCTACTCCAATTATGTATAGCTCTGTAAGACCGATGCTGTGTATTAAAAGCTTGTCAACTGGGAGAAAATGGCTGAAGAAAAGAATGTTGATTATTGAAAGCATGAAAAGAATAAGCAGATGTCTGTTACACCAGTACACTTTCATTTTTTGATGAACATGCAAGTCTTGTGCCTATATTTTCAGAGGAATGTAAAAGCCGCAATTTTCGTTACGATAGTTTTTTTGCGTGTAAAATTGCTGGTAATTGATAGTTTGTCCATCACAATGTCGTGAGTGTTCTGCCAGCGTGCGGACTGCGGCTAAAAGCTCATCTCGTTCGAGTTTTATGACATTGCGCGCACATTGCATCAAGGCAAAATCGAGCCTTACCGGGTGCAGGATCTCTGTTTGGGCGTATTCATAGTTACCAACTGAAGATAGCGATATGGATTGCACTGCCCCGTTTCCAGGGTCCACGAACGCTGCTTTAACTCTTAGACATCACAGTCTGAATTAACTGGATTGCAGCCAAATATGACTACTAACGAAAGTTTGATGCAATTAAACAATGTCAGGTGCTGGCTGGGACTTGAGAACACTTCCGATTGTCTGAATTGATGAGGGTCACATAGACGAGCTTTCTCTGTAAAACAAGTCACCGTATGAGACTTCCCTAGTACAGGATCTGCATTACTTTATAGTTCTAGGCAGCCAGCACAAATGAGAGTACTTCAAAGATGCTTGAAAGCAGTGGCTGAACCAAACCTCTCTGGCCTATAAAATGTTGCATTTGAGAGCCAAAAGTAATGGTATAATACTGTCAAATGTTTCACAGTACAATTGTTTTAGTTTTGAGAGCAGTTTTGGGTTAAAAGTGGCATCAGGATTGTAATCTTAGCCAGGCTCATACCTGCCAAGACTCGGGTATTCTGGGAAACTCCACAATTTTGAATATATCTTATGTTTGTACGGTAGGCTGGAAAATTTTTAGGAAATCTATATTTCTGTGTGTCACCTGGCCCCATTAACAAAAAATCAATCCAACCGTATCAATGCTTTTGGTGAAATTATTGTACTATCGCATTATAACTTTCATGAATTTGGAGGCATCGATATAAACGTACAGTAGAATCTCGGTGATGCGAATTTGCAAAATTCTTCTGGCGAATTCCACTGCTTTGTATTAATTCCAGCAGCTTCGTATCAATGAGCTTTCATCTAATATACTATCCTTGAATAGTGCAGGCTTTAGCTCCAGAGCCGAATCACGTTTTTTTGCCACATTGTTCATATTCATTAATAGTGTGCATAACTAGTTAGTTGTGTTGAAGTGTAGTGGTTGAATTGCATTCTTAGAAACTCTCATTGCTTCCTAGCAGAGGTCAGTAAGATGTGTTCTTGTTGAGGCATAATTTATGGTTGGAATAATAGTACGTTAGTATGTCACATGAGGGTGCCTGGGTGTCTTGCATTATGTTACCTTCGCACGTTAAAAGAAAAAGCCTTGCATGCCCACACAGCAGCAGCAACAACTAACATTTGTGTCTTCATGGAGCCTTGGCCTGTGGTCTTGGGATTGCTTGCATGTCTATGCTTTAAAGCACGGGCGATGCTGGAAGGTGTAATTGGTTGTGAGTTTGCGTTTGTTAGAAGCTTTGAATTTTCCAACAGCGAGTTTTTCCTTTTGATAGAAATAGGCTTTGAGTCTTGACCACAGAGCCACCTAGCTAAAGTATTTAATAGGAATTGTGAATACAGTCGACGTCCCATCTCCCGGATCCTCAAGGGACCGCGTAAACGTCAGGAAAATATGGCATTCCGTAAAAACAAATGCACGTGAAAACGCACCTTGTTTTGTAGGTATTTTTCACTGATGCAGAGGGTAACGGCTGGAGTAGAAGCTTCCCATTGCATTTCAGCCAATGCACATTTAGGTGGCTCTGAAAAGAGCCATTTATAAAAACAAAATCCGACATGGCCGGCGCTACCTCATAAGTCGGCACTTGGGTGCTAAGAAGTCGCCTATTCTTCTTTGCACGGCTTTCCTCTTGCCCACGATCATGTCTGCCTCAATTTCGGTCAGCATCACGTTGCCTCTGTACACCGATGAGTGTCATCAGTGCTCTCGTCAACTCCGAGCTCGTTGGCTGTGCAGGAGATGCCTCTTCGTTCTCGGTGTCGGAGTCGTCGGAATCCTCCGTAACTTGACGAATGATTTCGTCATCGGTCACGTCCGCACATACCTCGTGGTCTTTGTCAGCGTCGGGGAAGCCCTGAAAGGTTATCCCGGCTGAAATTGACAAGACGACAGCGCGCAGATCTTCGAAGGCAACATCCGCGCATGGCAGTTCGTCACACGGGCTGTCCACTTGGGGCAAGACTCGGCGTTGAGTGTGAAGCCCATGTGGCGGAAACAATTCCACAGAGTCTCTTGCATAACCGCCTTTTACGATTCCTCTAGCATGCCGACGGCAGACCTGAGGTCAACAGCGTAGTTCTTCCCGTTGTCGGAGCAGAGCACCATGCGGCTGAGCACGCGTGATTTGTAATGATGCTTTAAGTTTTGAATCACGCTTTGGTCCATCGGCTGCTGGATCGCTGTTGTTATTCGGTGACCGAAATTCAATCTGTATAGCCTTTAGGTCCTTGATGTGGCCATGTGCAGCACAGTTATCCACAAACAGAACTTTTAGACTTAGCTGCTCGAACTTTCTGTCCAGCTTGTGCACGCATGCTTTGAATAACTGCTGTATTACCCACATCTTCTTCTTAGCTTCATAGAGAAGAGGCAGAGGCACTGCCCCTTGAAACATCTTGGATGTTTTGACTTGCCTATTGCTGGCAACGGAAGCTTCTCGCTGCTTGACATGTTGCTGCCAACGAGGACAGTCAGCGACTCACCAGCAAATGCAAGCCTTTTCTCTGGCAGCAGCTTGTAGAATGGTCCAGTTTCGTTGCAGTTGAAAATATAATGTGGAAACTGCTGAAGCAGGGACTGCAGCTTTCCATCCCAATATTCGGCGACAACGGAATCGTCGACGGCGCCGTTTTCCCCGCACATCTTGAACTTCTAGTCATTGCGGCTCTTGCAATTGCGAAGCCATTCATCGCTGAATTTGAAGTCCTTCACCCCAATCTGAAGCACGATAACCTCCGCCTTCTGCTTCAGGATGTCACCTGACACCGGGATTTTCTTAGCGATCATGGCACTGATCCACACGACTGTGCGCTTCCTCAAGCTTGGTGAACAGCCTGGCTCGCATTTTTCTTTCCAGCACCGGTTGATTTGGCAGCCACTTCCAAGATCTTTGCCTTGTTTTTTTTTGATGAACTATAAAACAGTTTGCTTCGAAGTTCCAAACTCCCTCCCCATCTCTGCCTGCGACCAACCGCATTGGACTTGTTCAATGATCACGGCTTTCTTCATCTGAGCTTGCGAGGGGGCTTTGTGCGCTTCGAAGGCGCGGTTGACGATGAAGAAGCAGTCGGTGCCATCGCTGTAAACGGCGAATCCGCGTCGACAAAAAAGTGCAGCACGAAATAGCTAGGAACTCTGTAGATGCTGAAGGTCTGGGAAGCGTGATCAGCGAAGATAGTGTGCAGCAGCGAACGATCAACCGCAGACACGGCCGCAGAGTTGACAAAACAACACGGGAACGAACACAGTGTGGTCTTGCGTGGCTAAGCCGCGGTTGGCAACGGATTGACACGTGCGGTTTTGAGGTTACGACAGCCGCAACGGTTGGCGGCGGTGCTGCTGGCCATCCCAGCGATGTGAGTATAGCGGGTTAAAGGATATGAAAACAACCGATATGGCAACGTCGGTTGTGACTTAGGGTCGCGATTAACGTAAAAAAGTCCGGAAGGTTGATGTCCGGAATTTTGGACTGTTTAATACATTCACTCTATGAGGAACTTGTAGGAGCCACAGATGAGACCGCGAAATCGAGCATGTCCTGAATTTTGGGCGTTCGAGAAATCGGACGTCGACTGTAGTACTGGAAAAAGAGCTCATTTTCCTGACGGATGTTGTAGGCTACCAAGTTCTGCGTAAATGAGCTGCAGAATTGCTTTGTTGTTGGCATTTTCATGTACATATGACGCATCACAACAGTGTTCACAATAATAAATATTCACAGCAACTCGCAACTGTTTAAAATTTTTCAAAGTACGGTATGGAAGGTTTTTTTTTTTTAGCTTTAAGGTAATTATTCAACCATGTGACAATACACGAAAAACACACTTGTGTACTTGTCAATAGGAATCTTGTTTTGGGTGGTTGTTTGGATATCTGGTCCCAAAATGCACCACATTTAGGTCAGTCCTGATTTTCTGAAACAGAAAATGCCACAGCTTGGTCATGACTAATGGTGGGCTGGAAGCGTTGCTTATTTGTGCTCGTCAGGGACTCCTGGATGCGCAAAGAGGAGACTGGAAGTATTGTTGTGGTACAAATGCACGATGTTGGCTGTCTTTAGGACAACCCTTCTTCGTCTTTCTAGCGCATCCACATACTGCTAATAGGCAGCTTTCTGTTTGGGATAGGAATCCTTTGTGTACCACACCCTCGCTTTTAAAACGACAGCACGGTGTGTTCACTTTTATTTTCTCACTCTTGCTTCTTAAAAGGGCTCTGCAACACTTTTTGAGCATGGTCAGAAAACGCTGCCGATCGGTAATAGAGCCTCCCGAGAACATGCGAGCCAAATCTTTTAGTGCAGCACGCAACCTGGAAGTCGCGATAAATCATCAGTCTGCAAAAAATTGCTTTCTCTTCCCTCGACAAATGACGGAAAATGCTCAAAGATCACTCGTAGAATGCCCATCTATCAGCCATTGGCTGATTTGAACATGGCACGCATGCGGACAATCGCACTGAAAAATCCGCATATTCTTGAGGGGGGGGGGGGGGAATGCTCAAGGTTACGAGGCGCGCATGACGTTTTTTGTTAGATCCTCCCATCCTTCCCTGCTTAGTTTAGCGCTTTCGTCAGGACGAAAGAAGAGAGAATGCGATAGCAGCGTGTGACAAATCTTTGTTAACTTCGCTCGTACTGGACGGATTCTTAAATTTTTTTCGGCGTTGAATTTGTGAGGCACTAAGCTTTCCTAGTGAATTAATTCATGGTTACTCAAAAAAGTGTTTCAGGGCCCCTTTAAGTAGAGAGGACTTAAATTGGCCATCTAGCACTTTGGTGAAGCGGAAATGCTGTAGGCCTGTGTGCTCAGATTCGGGTGCACGTTGAAGAATCCCAGGCGGTCAAAATTTCCGCAGCCCTCCACTACGGCAATCTCTCGTAATCATATGGTGGTTCTGGGACATTAAACCCCATATATTAATCAATCTTCTACTTTGGTGCTTTAAGAGAGTGTACCGTAAAAACCCGCGTATAGCCCGGGGTTTTTTTCTAGATTTTAGGGTGCGAAATTTCGGCCCCGTACTATATGCGGGTCCCAAGAATTTTCGGCCCAAATTCAGTTTCGGTTTCGGGCATAGCGCGGTGCTATCATCATCATCAG